>CM068373.1:340484009-340829577 GCA_034769895.1 Magicicada septendecula
CTTCTGCAAGTAGATAATATTGTATATTCTTTTTAACACCTGATGCACGTTTCACTGAAAAATATCAGTATCATCAGAGGTTTCTAAGTGAATTAATAACAATCGTGAACAATAATATTTTCACTTTTATATTAATAGAATTATTACGATTGTTATTAATTCACTTAGAAACCTCTGATGATACTGATATTTTTCAGTGAAACGTGCGTCAGGTGTTAAAAAGAATATACAATATTATCTACTTGCAGAAGAAACAAATTGAAAACATCACAAATTAACCAGAAGTGAATATATTGACATAAAAAACTTACAGAATTTTAAATTTTCGACGAAACCACATAACAAGAATTATTTATTAATTATTTAAACAATAAACAAACAAAAAATTTTTGTTTGAAACATTTTTTTTATTAAATTAAAATTTTTTTTGTACAGTACAGAAATAATTACTTGTAACCGCATAAGAAAACAGCGGCATGTTACAAATTGGCGCTCACAACAGTGGGGCTTAACGTTGAACAAAGGTTTAACGAACCTTTTATTTGGTCTTGTTACAATATAGATTTCAATTTATAAAAACTGTCCGTGTTTCGGATGCGCCATTTGTGATTATACGATTAATACGTTTGTATCATAAATTATTTATATTTTGTCTCCCACTTACCTTTTTTCTTCAGCCCAGGGTTACGTCACACGAACTGCGAAATGCAAGTATGATTGTAAGGTTACATGAAAAATGTACGCTACACTCACTTGTATGATGGAATTCAAATGTTTTTTTATTATGTAATTATTTCATTTTCTGACTTCAAATTATTGAAAATTTCTTGCTTCTTCTCTCAAATTAAAACATCTCATGTATATTTTTATAACTAAACATTTCTCTCAGTATGATATACTTAATCTGAGCCTCCAGGTGGTCTAGTGGCTAACGCGGGCGATTGATGCGCTCGTGGTCCCGGGTTCAATTCCCGGCGGAGGTTCCGTGCACTCAGCGTCGTGAGGCAAACTGAGTAGGCGCTGAGATAACAGCGCCGCCTCCTGGCTGTGAATACCGCAACTAGCGGCTGGTGGTGCGTAGTACTAGCCATACACCGTCACACTAACACAAAAGCCGCACGGTACGCCTTGGTCCTTAACGGACTGTTGAGTGGAGGTTTATTTATGTATTTATTTATGATATACTTAATCTACTAATAATTCTAATTAAGGCGAACCCAGCTTGCTCATTCACTCATTCATTCACATAGTTCCCAACCCCAGTGTATACAGAAAGATAATGATCATAATTTTTTCAATTTTGTAACGTTACATATGTAGCATCCTCTTCCTCGACCACATGGCGCGTCTCCCAAAGTCTTTCGTTTTCTCGATGTTGATAAGTTATGAACTTGCTTTTGATAACTTCCGATATTCACTGTTCATCACTGGTTACACTGTTATACACGTTTTGGAGAATCACATGGATGTTTTGTCGGCCGACTTGAACAAAAAAATGAAAATTTGCCCGGGCAGAAGACTGATAGGTACCACGCGTGGCCTATATTGTGAGTCGACTGGGAAGAGAATTACCAACAATTCTCCCACCATGTCGGGTTGCTGGAGAGGAAAACAATGCCTGCTGCATGAAAATGTTCGTCATTGTACACACAGCATGGGTTATTTGTGTGTCTTGGACGTCGACGAAATCTCACTGCCACTGCTTACGTCACTCAAATAGGCGGGTTCTTGTGTCATGCTTCCGCCAACATCGGACCGCATGGCAAACAAACTTTACAGAAAAGCCATTTTGGTCTCAGCGTCTCCGCGTCGTTGTGTGCCCTGCTGGTGTTTGCGCGTTTGTGTGTGTCACACAGCACTGAAGTTCCTGGAATTTAATTGCGTTGACAACATGCATCGCATTCCAACGTCCGACCAGTTGCACAACTTCACATCACTGATTCTTTGTTCGACAACATTAACATGTGACTGGCCACACAGATGGAAAATAAATTTATATTGATTTTAATAAAATAAAACCCTCTCCCTGTTTAGCCCCGTTACATTTTCCTTCTTCATTAATCACATTATTTTCTTCAAATCTATTTGTGCAAGTTGATCTTATTATTATTTTAGAATTTTGATAATTTATTTCAAAATTCATATTCTTTTTAATTAATTCCAAATTACTTCCTTCTAAATCATTTGTGTAAGTTGACCTTACTTATTTTTAAATTTTGAGGGTTTTTATTCAAAATTCTTATTCTTCTTTTTATTTCCAAATTGTTTTCTTTCAGAATTACTTATAAGTTGATCTTACTATTATTTTTAAATTTTGATAATTTTATACAAGATTCATATTCTTCTTTTTTATTTCCAAATTACTTTCTTCTAAATTCACTAGTATAAGTTGGTCTTATTTATTTTTAGAATTTTTAGGGTTTTATACAAAATTCTTCTTTTTTAATTAATCACAAATTATATTCTTTAAATCATTTATAAGTGGATCTTATCATCTTTTTAGAATTTTGACAGTTATTATATAGTCACAAATTCTTCTTCTTTTTTAATATTCTCTTTTAAATTATTGGTAAGTTGATCTTACTATTTTTTAAATTTTGAGGATTTATTATACAAAATTCAAATTCTATTTTCATTTCTCTAATTCCAAATTGTATCCTTCTAAATTATTTGTAAGTTGATCTTACTTATATTTTTGGATTTTGACAGTTTTATTACATAGAATTCATTCTTCGTAATACTTTTTTATGGAGGCGTGGTTGTATACTCTGTAACGGGACATTTTGGCCTAACTGGGGAAATAAATAAATTTGTATTTTGATAAAAGTAAATAGCATTTTTACGATGCAATAATAATTTTGGGAGATATAAACATAAATTGAGAAGAAATGTAAATTTTATTGGTAGCGAAATTGGCAGGAGTGATTGGAAATACTATTCATGAAGTGTGGCGACGTAAAAGACAAACAAGCGAAAATGTGTCAAGGTCAGCTCCAGTGACTTACAAGTTGTGGAACAGATTATGTAACAACATCAGACGATCTTACGTCAGAGACAATCCCAGCCTTGGAATGCGGGTGCGCCAGACCAAACATTATACTGGCGTAGGAATACGAGAAATGAAGACAATGAAAAGTTGGTAAACAGCCGCGGCAACTACACAAAATAGTGCCGTTCGTCTCATCAGTCGGCCATGAACAACTAACAAAGAAGGACGCAAACAGTTCGCGCGTCTGCTGACCAGGCGAAGTTTTCGTCGCGCCCGCAAAACAACAAAAATGTGAATAACAGTTTTAAATTGTGAAACACAGAATTATAAAACAGTAGTCAGAGTTAACTAACAGTAAAATTGTTTTTTAAAACATTTAAATTCAGTGACATATAATTAACGATCGATATAGTGCGCTTAAAATAATGTGACATCTTCAGGACTCATTGAACAGCTAAGTAAAAAAGAAAAATGTGTACCTAAATATTTAACAAGAGTTAATCGAAATTATAATAAAATAAAATTTTAAACAAAAAACGAGATCTCTAAGGGAATAAAGTAACTGTGTGTGTGTGTGTGTGTGTGTGTGTGTGTGTGTGCGCGCGCGCGCGCGCGCGCAAGGCTGGTTTGTGTTGTTTATATTTTAATTTAGTTCATATTTGATTTCTTGAAGTTTTATTTGGAATTTATATACCATGTTTTAATTCTCATTGTAGCAGAATGATTATATAATCAATAACTTTCGTAAATGTGAATTTATAGTAGAGAAAGGATGGCAGGAGATAGTTTGTTAACAATGAAAACTTATAGCAAAAAATGTCAATAAAACTCGATTCATGGGAAACAAAATAAAGTTTTCTTTATTTTGAACAACCATAATCTGATCTCCTGAGTTCGCCGAAAAGAACCCGACTCTGGTAAGTACATATTTTTGTTTCTTGCAGTTGTTGCAAATGCAAGATGGCGCCCGAAAGAATTAGAAAGTAAAAGTAAACAGTGAATAAAAATTTAAAATCAATTAAGTGTAATTATCAATAAAAGTTAGATCACAACTCCTTTGACTTTTCTGGAAACTATTTCTTTCAGTTCGTATGTATTGTTGTTATTATTTTTGGCAACGATATGTGGTCCAGTATAGAGTAACAACAGTTTCTTCGTTATCCCTTCTAGGGTGCTGGGTAGTTCTTGGTTTTTTAACAGTACTTTTTCTCCCTCTTTATAAGTTATTACTCGTCCGATTGCCTTTTGATATTTGGCTTGCCGTTTCTCTTGGTCTTCGGCCACCTTGTTATAAAACTTCACCTTGTCAAACTTACGACCATCATTCATCGGGAACTCTATTATCTCTTCAATCTCTCGGGGGGTTGGTTTCTCGTACATGGCGGAGTAAGGGGTAATTCCTATAGCTGGATGGTGAGCAAAATTTAGGAACTTCTCCGTGGCTGCTAAGTACTCTTGCCACTTTTTCTGTTGGTGGTGACAGTACGTTCGCAAGATTCTCCCCACTTTTCTCAATACCCTTTCTGCCGGATTACTACTTGGGTGGTAGACTGACGTCTTATATGTTTTAATCCCAAGTGATAATAATGTGTCCCGCCATCTTCTCCCTTTAAACTGTGTACCATGGTCAGTAATGATTGAAGCTGGTTTTCCTATTTCTGGCACATATAGCTTTACGTACTTAGTAAAATGGTCCATAATTATGATGAGGTATTTGTATCTTTGTCGACCGCCACTACGGGGAAATGGTCCGCAGATGTCTAAAAACACTTTCTCCAGTTTCGCCTTAGATGTTATGGGTATCATTATACCTTCTTTCTTCTCGTTATTAACTTTAACGCACTGGCAAATATTACATAATTTTAGGTAATTTCTCACCTTTCGGTTAATGTTTTTTATTTGACAATTCTCCTCTAAAGCCTGTATCACTTTCAGCGCTCCCATATGGCCATACCTTATATGATAATCGATTATGATCTCTTTTTCGATGTGGTTCGGAATAATCACCTTCCATGTTTCTTTATTTAAGGCTGTTTTAACTAATAGTATACCTTTGTTAATATGGTAATATTTAGAAACGGTGTCATCGTCTGCTTCCAATCGATTAATAATATTTTTTTAGTTTAGGGGCAGATTGTTGGTGGATGCGGATGTTTACCAATAAAGCTTCTAAATCGGATCTTGTTTTAATCAGGTTGTAGATTTTGACTAAGCTCTCCTTCTCTCCCTCAAAGGTCTGGTCTTCCAAATGAATGCGTGACAACACATCGGCTACAACATTCTTTTTCCCCGGGATGTACTCCCATTGTAGGTTGTACTCTTGCAGTGCGAGTACCCATCTAGCCAGTCAGCCGTGACTCAACTTGCACCTACGCAGAAATGAGATGGATTTATGATCAGTGCGGACGGTAACTGGGTACCCGAGAATATATGTCCGGAATTTGCTACATGCGAATACTACACTGACCAATTCTTTCTCGGTCACATTGTAGTTCTTCTCGCATTGATTCAGGGTACGACTAGCAAAGCTAATCACCAGATGGTGACCCTCCTCATCTTCGATGTTGCTAGCATCACAATTCAAAAAGAAAGGTTTCTTAAAATCCGGGTGATGAAGTATAACAATCTCTAAGAACTTGTCTTTGATGAGTTGGAAAGTAACATCCTGTTCTTCTCCCCAGGTCCATTTGTTCTTTGCAGACAATTGTGGTTGAAACTTGGCTGTCAGCTCGGAATATTGATGCTGAAACTTTCTGTAATAGTTACAGAGTCCGAGAAAAGATTGTAACTGTTTCCTGTTCTTCGGTTTAGGGAACTTCTGAATCACCTCCACTTTTTCTGATGATGGGGTTATACCTTGATCATGTAGGTTAAAACCTAAGAACTGTACTTCTCGAGCAATGAATTTGGATTTCTCCAATTTGAGAGTTATATTATTCTTTGCTAATTTCTCAAGTACATGGTCTACTCTGTAACAGTGTTCCTCCCAGGTTTCCGACGTAATCAGCAGATCGTCTACATAGACTGTGGTAAATTGGAGTGCTTCCTGTCCTAATATCTGGTCCATACAGGCCACAAAGATGGCTACTGAATTTACAAGTCTGAAGGGCAGTCTCTTGAACTGTTAATTGCGCCCTTCGAATATGAACGCCACATACTGACGACTCTGTGGGTGCAACTCCATTTGCCAGTAACCACACACAGTGTCCCATGTACTGATAAACTTGGTGCCGTGAAATCGTTTCAGGATCTCCTCTATCTCACCGGGTGATGTTCGGTCATTCACGATAGTTTTATTTAATTCGCGCGCATCCAAACAAAGCCGGACTTGTTTTTCTTGGGAACAGCAATGATTGGACTAGTGTATGGAGATTGACTAATCTCAATTATGTCACTGCTGATCATCTTATTAATTTTCGCTCTCACGGCCTCTTTCAGTGAATGCGCGATGGGATATGACCTCCGATTAAATTCCACGTTTTCGTTAAACTCAAGTTTACACTGATAGTTCTTTACTTTACCCGGTTCATCTGAAAATACTGATTTATATTTTCATACATTCTTATCAAACGATTTGCTCGGTGTATGGGTATTTTCTCGTTGGTGTTTCCGCACTGGAAGTCCCGTATTTCCTGTATCTTCACTGACCATAAATCCTCTTCTCCGTTATTATATATTATCGGTTTATTCAGGGAGCTGTTCTCTACAAAATTTATTTTCCGAAGTTGTTGGTGTATACCACTGGGAATTATATTCTCGCCTCCTACTAAATCTGCTGTCCACGTTATTCCATCTGAAAACAGTGATACCTTTTCTTGGTTCAGATCGATAATGGCGGAGTTCCTCCTCAATACATCGCAACCTACCAATATATTAAATGGCAGTCTGGTGGCGACTAAAAATACCATATTCAAAGCTATACCACGGCTAACGACATTTACCGAAACTTGTTTTCTAATAGTTTTGTTCTGGCGGCCAGTTGCACCTATTAAGACAATATTATTTACTGGTAACATTGGCAAAGTTTCACCACATTCTTTCTGGATTCTTTCCAGTTCAATTACATTTATTATTGATATATTAGCACCGGTATCAATCATGATTTTTGCGGGGATTCCTTCTACTTCCGCTTTTATATACAATATTTCATTATTTTCTGACTATCGAGGCTAGTTTCGTGCTCCTCCAATAGTTCAGTTCTTATGTTCTTCAGATAGTTTTTGCTAATGATGGTGATGTTTTTCAATTCGGTTGCCTCTTCCAACTCGTTTTTATACCCAGGAGATAGGAGCAGTAAAGGGTCGTGATAGTTTATCACTACCTTCTCCCGTTTAAATTATTGTTTTCATCGTTGGTATTCGGATTGACCGAGGCGTCGTTTTGGAAACCTTGCGTCGGTTCCTGCCGCTCTATATTCTGTTCGAATGTTTGTTCTCTGTTTTGTTGTCGACCAGAATCACCTAGACTGGTACTCCTATGTTGTTCGTACCTCGGACCATCACGTTCTTCACTTCTTCGTCGACGATCTCCATCGTGGAAACTGTTCCTTCGCTGACGGTTATATCTTCTTGGCCCACGATCTTCAGCTCTTATAAAATTTACTCGTGGACGGGAAACTCTGTTGTTATTGTTATAGTTTGCGTTGTAATTTCTATTGTTTTGGTAATATCGTTCAGTATTACCGGGGTAGGGGTAGGGGTTTCTCTGACTATAGGAATTGTTAGGAGCTTGATAATAATTATTACAGTTATTTGGGTATTGGTTGTTGTTCCTATTACTATTTTGATTACTATTAAAGTTATTATTATTGTTTGGCGGGTTATTATTGCCCTTGTAACTATTCTGTTGGTTACGGTTTCCTTGGTAGTTGTTACCATTTTGGTTGTTACCTTTACTGGGGTACTGGTTACTTCTCACTTCTGGTCTATCATTCCTCCTTCTACTCTGACGGTAGTATTCCTCATTTTCATAGCTTTCCAGTAACTCGGTTATGGCTTGCACTGTTTTAATCTGGCTACCTCTCCTTGCTCTGATAATATCTTCGTCGTAGTGATAGGATATCTTGTTCACCAGGCATTCTTTGGGTATTGCCGGTTCTAAATGTTTTGCCAGGCACACCTTCCCTAAGAAATAGGCTGTCATGGTGCTACCTAGTTGGGCCCTGTATCTCCCATGGCAAATATTATCTCGTATCAGGTTCTGAGTGGTTTCTGACCAGTATTTAGCTTTAAACAGGTTCCTGAACTGTTGGTAGTCCGCAATCTCGCTCTGATTCGCCATCCACCAGTTGTCGGTCATTTCCCTGAACGACTCGTCCAATATCTCCCGGTTATTATTCCACCTACTCCCTCTATGCTTGGCAAAGTACTCTTCTATCTGGGCTAGGAACTCCATTGGTTTTCTCTTGTACTGCCGGAAATTCAACCATTCCCGGTTTTCATTGATCGGTATCCCAGTAAAGTTCGTGGGTCGATTTCTCAAGACTTCCATTTCTTCTTGGCTCTGCCGTACTTGACCTGTGATATTGGTCATAGCCTCTTCCATTCCGTCACACCTTTCCGCGACTTGGCTCCGTACCTTCCCGAATTCTTCCTGAGTTTCCTTCCGGTGTTCTTCCACTTTCCTATGACTATGCTCTTCAATATTAGTAAACTTGATGTTTACCACTTCCTTGAATTCCTGTACTTCCCTCTCGGTCTGGTTACATTTTCCGTCAATGTCCATGATTTGTTGTTTCATTACCATGGTTTCTTCTTCTATTTTCTTGTTTGTACATTCCTTATTATCGTTGAGTTCCTTACTCATCTCTTCTCTTAACAACTCCATCCTTTCATCTAACTTGTCCAGATTTTCTTGGTTAACCTCCCTTAATAGTTGGTTATCCTCCCTCAATTCTTCCATCTTCTCCTCCATCTTCTCTTCCATTTTCTTGTTATTCTCCTCCAGTTTTTCTTCCATTTTCTTACTATTCTCCCTCAATTCTTCCTTCAATAGTTGGTTGTCAATTTCTATCGTCTTCCTAGTTTCATCAATTTTCTTATTGGTGCTTTCAATTTTATTACTCAATTCTTCCTTGGTTGTTATGAATTCTTCCTTCAAATCTTCTAATTTCTTCCCATTCTCCTCCATCTTGGATTCTATATTTTTATTTATTCCTTCCATTTTTTTACTCGACTCTTGATTTGTAGAATCCATTTTCTTCTCCATCTTCTTACTAGTTTCTCCTATGTCCTTCCTTAATTGTAGGAACATTTCCATCATTTTGTCTAGAATTGGACCTTCTGTTGTTTTGGATTTCTCAGGTTGTTCCTCTTGGATATCGACATCCCCTGTTTGCGTTGGTATGTCAGGTTGTATTTCTGGTTGTGCGGGTTGTTTCGGTTCCGCTGGGGGTAATAACCTTTCCACATCTTCCACTGGCGTCACTTCTTTGTCTTCCATATTGATTTCAATTTCCTTTTCGGCCTCCGCCGCCCGTTTCTTCGAGGTTGCTCGACGTTGCATTTTCCCTTTTTCCTAACTTCATAACTGCTGCCAAGCTACAATTAGGGATTGGGCAAATTATAGTGGCCTATCAATCACTAATTAAAGCCCCTCAGTTGGTCGCCAATTTGTAACAAATTAAATTTATTCTGAAATTGTTAATTTGTTTTGTTTGTGTAAAAAATATTTTTATTGTTTATTTTTTATATTTTTTTTATTAAATTAATTTAAAATTAATTATTTAATTATGTTCCATGGTGTTCCAAACTTCTGGTTATTTGTATTATGTAATCTAACTTTTATGTCACTTTATAATTAAAACTTAATTACTCATTGTTTACTTTATAAATTTCTTCGGGCACCATCTTGCCTTAGTACCAATTGCAAGAAAAATATGTACTTACCAGAGTCGGGTCCTTTTCGGCGAACTCAGGAGATCAGATTATGGCTGTTCAAAATAAAGGAAACTTTATTTTGTTTCCCATGAATCGAGTTTTATTGACATTCTTTATTATAAGTTTTCATTGTTAACAAACTATCTCCTGCCATCCTTTCTCTACTATAAATTCACATTTACAAAAGTTATTGATTATATAATCATTCTGCTACAATGAGAATTAAAACATGGTATATAAATTCCAAATAAACTTCAAGAAATTAAATATGAATTAAATTAAAATACAAGCAACACAAACCAGCCTTCTTTGTCTACATACTTTCTCACGCGCGCACGCATACACACACACACACACACACGGTTACTTATACACTTAGAGATCTCATTTTTTTACTTAAAATTTTTATTTCATTTTTATTTTATTCTGATTAACCTTTGTAAAAATTTATGTTATTTAATTGTTACTTAGCTGATGAGTTTTGAAGACGTCGCATTGTTCCGTGCACTACATCGATTGTTATTTCAATTTCACTGAATTTAACTATTTTAAAAAGCAATTTTACTGTTATTTAACTCTGACTACTATTTTTGAATTCTGTGTTTCACATTTAAAACTGTTATTCACATTTTTGTTGATTTCGGGCACGACGAAATTACGCCCAGCCGGCAGACGCACAGACAGATTGCGTCCGTATTTGTTGGTTGTTGCTTGCCGACTGCCTTTGTTCTCTGAGCATCAACGAAGCTGCTGGCGTTGACACTCCTACATTCCAGCGTTATGTAAGGCACTGACGTAATATGGTTCGATCTGATGTTACATAATCCGTTACACAATTTGCAAGTCACTGGAGCTGACCTTGACACATTTTCGCTTGTTTGTCTTCTACGTCTTTATAATCCATGAATAATATTCCCAATCACTCCTGCCACTTTCGCTACCAATAAAATTTACCTTTATTTCTCAATTTATGTTTATGTCTCCCCAAAATTACGTTACATCACAAAAATGCTATTTATTTTTTATTAAAATACAAATTTATTTATTTCCCCAGGGTAGGCCAAAATGTCCCGTTACAATACCCCCTCAATGAGAGGTTTTATGCCGAAGCATAAAATTTGACACAAATTTGACAAATTGACACACTCATACCTGCTAAAGGGATTAGCCAGGATATGTCGCTACAAACAAACGGTTTACAAACAAAATATATAATTAACTCACCCTTGGTCCAGTGACTGTGACCGCACCTGAATGACCTTATTGGACTTCTCTCGCGAGATCCCAACACCATAAAGTCAGCCAGGTACTTTTAACGCTCCTGCTCTGACGCGCTGGCCAGCTCAGGACCGCCGCCACAGCATCACCAAACACTGAAACAACAAATCCAAATATCAACTAGTGGCCTTGTACAATACTATATCCCTAACTGATCTGTTTCCCCTTAGCGGTGCTGATTTGCATTAAGAAGCAGTGGTTTTTTTTTCTTAACCTCTATCATATATATGAACTCATAACCTAACATGATACATATTTTAAATCTCATTCTATCTACTTCCTCTTGTTAACTTTTATCCCAAAATTCAAAATACATTCCTCTGATTCTATCAGAATTTAAATAAACATTCCCATTACAATATTACACATCTCTCTCATCCCCAATTTACATCTAAAATATTTAAATTTATAAAATTCTCTAAATACTAACAAACATAATACAACATAATAAAACATAGTATATTCATAATTCACATTGTTATTATTACCTTAAAATAAACAATTCGCATTTAAGTTTGACCAAAAATTACACACTTTACATCTTTAAATTTGCATACAAAATTATAAAAAATACATTTAATCTCAATTGAACTTTTATTAATTCATTTCCCAAAAAATAATTTTTTTTTTCAACCTTCATTTTACATAACATTTCATTTATTATTCCATTTTATTCATTTGGGTGATTCTCAGTTATTCATTATAATTCACTTTATCAACTTGGCATTTACCTATAATCTTACCCCTCGTATGACTCTAATACTCCCTAACAAATTCTCTAACTAGTATGACACTCATCTACCAAAACATCTACCAACCCTTCTCTACCTCTAACTTACTACTGTAACTCATTTCGCATCATTCTACCCTTATAACAAAATACTCTCTACCCCTTTGTACTCAGGATGTGTGTTTCCCTCCCATTGTTCATTCCCTTATGTTGGTTCCTGGACTCCCCCTAGGTAACCCTTTCCGACGCATAATGGTTCACCTCCCGCCACAACGCTTTTCGTTGAGGACTCCTTATCACACCACCCCCTTACAAAATTCCTCTTTTATACTAATTACTCTCCCCTTACATCACTTTCATATTCTACAAATATCTTCATTTATTTATTACCTCAATATATCAATCATTATTCTACATATTTCCCCATAGCTACTGTGTCACTATCAATATTCAAATTCTACATTACTTTTATTTCTCCTCTCATTCTCTCTAACACCCATCTATACTCAACTTGGACTGACTCAAATGTCTTACTTAAACAATTACTATCACCCAACTTCTATCTTTTACAACCCATTGAAACCTTTAACTATCTCAAATTTATTTATTGTTTATTTAAAATCTTATTCTATAAAATATTATTACATTTTCATAATCCTTATCCCTAACATACTACATGCAATTAATACAATAAGACATAATAAACACAATATAAGAAACATCTAGTGCACCCATTTCTCAAATCAAAACAAAATTATTTAGTCAGCTCAGTAGCGAGTCATCATTATCAAGTTACAACAAAATTTTAATTCGTTACTCCCCCGAGTAACCTCCTTTTCCACACACACTATGACCCCACCCTGGACTGTGGCGTCCAGTTACGTCCACAAGGACTGAAGTTTTGGAGGAATTTTGTCATCTCCTTGTCCTTGCTTCTGCGTTACATTTTTCTAAAAAAACTAGATATCATATCTAAAGGTTACAGATTTATATGCCCTTAATGCGGATCTATCACCTGGTTAACTGTTCCCACGCGAACAGAGTGATAGCTGCTGTTCCATAGTTCCGGGGATTTCCCCTAAGTCACCCCCCTTTAATTTCAAATATATACCAATTTCAAGCCAACTATGGTCAGGTTTACAATTGCTGCCCATAGCTGGCTGTCGTCCAAAACCACAATTAGTGCTGGTAAGGCAGTAATCGCCCGAAAAGGCGGGGAAATCATCTTTCATTTCAGGCATGTTATACTTCATCTTTATGATACACTGCACGGCAATAAATCAACATATAATATAAAATTATATAACAAGTTGTGCAGTGTATATTACGCCAGTTTGGCCTCCGATTAAGGTAACATACCTTGTTAATGTTAATTAACATTACGTGGTAATGTTACCACCAACACTCATCGCTATCTGCAGTGGCACATGCCACCACTGCAATAGCATACTAATAACTAACTTAACCCTTCTACTGTTGCAGTCTCTACTTTCCATAATTATTTCACTTCTATTAACACCAAACAACCCCCCAAAATTACCCACATATATTGTATGATAACATAATACACATTTACCTTGAACCTTGACATCTTTACATTACTAAACAATTCTCCTTTAAATAATTTTTATAGAAAATTATAAACATTACAATCTGAAATCTTTTAATTATTTTTCCTTTACTACAATTAGATTCCTCAAAAATTTCAAATTTATTATTAACCTTTAATTATGGTTTCGATTTAGTACAACTATCTCAAATTAGTTTCATCATTGAGTTTAAAATCTTTTCAACACCTGTAAACATTTTACTCTATTTAACTAGTATTATAAAATGCATACAGTACATCACTCAACACTATCATAGACAAACAAATATAAACATCCAACACCAATAACTCCATGTACCTTCTGAAACATTTTAACAATCATGTTATTCCACAAACTAAACACAATTTAACATTTATTTATTTATTAATTATTATCAAATTTAAATCTCATAAAATAATTTAAATTCATCATCAAAATTCAATTATATAACATTTTAAATCAATCAAAAATAAATAATTGCTTATCTAATCCGTCGAGTGACTTACTTGCAATTCCGCTTGACGCGTTTCAGGGCATATGCCCCATCTTCAGAATAATTCCTCTTCACAGAACGTCAGACATTAAGATTAAAATGTAATAAATTAAAATTAAAATCCATGGTTAAAATATTAACTCGTCAAAATATTAAAATATATGAATGCACAGAGATGCACGCACTATCACAACATGAGTTCACTTCGCGTTATAGCCGGTGTACACCGCCGCGATGTTAATCGCGCACTGACTGTCTGAGTAAACTGTTATCTGTGCAACGCATCTTGTATCTCAATGGCTGTGTCGTACAAGGGATTTGACTTGAAGTTAAGTTGGTCGTCCCTTGAAGTTAAGTCAAGTCAAATCCCTTGTACGACACAGCCATTGAGATACAAGATGCGTTGCACAGATAACAGTTTACTCAGACAGTCAGTGCGCGATTAACATCGCGGCGGTGTACACCGGCTATAACGCGAAGTGAACTCATGTTGTGATAGTGCGTGCATCTCTGTGCATTCATATATTTTAATATTTTGACGAGTTAATATTTTAACCATGGATTTTAATTTTAATTTATTACATTTTAATCTTAATGTCTGACGTTCTGTGAAGAGGAATTATTCTGAAGATGGGGCATATGCCCTGAAACGCGTCAAGCGGAATTGCAAGTAAGTCACTCGACGGATTAGATAAGCAATTATTTATTTAATACAGTGACTTGGATACTTTAAAAATGAATATTAAACTGGAAGCAAGTCAAGCATCTACAGTATTCAAATTTCAGAACATTAAGATTAAATTATTAAAAACCAATTCCCATATAAAATTTAATAAAGAATGCATCAGAAACAATTTAATACCTAAGTATGCCTCTATCAAAATAAACAATAACTCCAAGACGGCCACAAAAATCAAAGAGCGTGCACAGGTGATGTGGTTAAAGGAGGAGTTGAGATATTTATATAGGAAAAAGACAGAATTGAACAAAGAATTATATTTGTCCCATTTGAAGCTGCTTAACAGTGTCCATGCATTACAATTAGACAATATATTACATGATTGCAATAAATACATTAACGATGTAATGCAACGTGTATATACAAAACATGATAAGAAACTTAGAACCCTCAAAAGTAAACAAAAACCAAACGAAGATAACGTCACCTGTAAACACGAATTCTATGTGCGCGTATCTAATCTAACATCGATAAACTTTAATAAGAATGAAATGGACGTACTTAACAAGGGTCTAAACTACAACATACCCCACAGCAATAAAAACCACATATACCATGAAATAATTTGCGCTGAGACGGCTATAAAGTCAATACCAAACATAAACTTACAAAATGAGGCTCGAGTTTTGATTAAAAACAAACTCAATAAATTTTCGAACAAAAAAAGCCCTAAACTAAACTTTAAATATATGAATGAAATTAAAACCTTAAAACAAATCAAAGACAAATTATCTAACAATGATGCACTCATTACAAAGGCGGACAAGGGAAACACTATCGTTATAATGGACAAAAACCAATATTCGCAAAAAGTTAATCAATTCATTGAAAATAATAATATTACAATGGTAAATGCCGACCCGTCAGCCGATTTCGTTAAAGCCCTGAATAACACAGTTAATCGTTGTACGCACTTGTTCGATAGCGCCACACGTCACTCATTGAAACCTATTAATGCAGAGGCTCCCCAGTTCACTGGTTTGCCAAAGATTCATAAACCCAGTGTACCAATTAGGCCGCTTGTGAACTTCACCACTGCTCCGAGTTACAAAATCAGTAAAAAACTAGTACAAATAATAAAGAACAGTATAAGCTTAAAGAATAACCATAGCACAAAAAGTTGCACTGAATTTATCGACAAACTGAAAAACATCCAAATTAAACCTAATTACAGAATCGCATCTTTCGACATAGTAGACCTTTATACAAATATACCCGTCCAGGATACAATAAATATTCTCAAGTATAATCTTATTGTAGCTAACATACGCAGTCCTGATGAAATTAATGAGATAACCGCTCTATTGGAAGTTGTTTTAAATCAAAACTATTTTATATTTGATGGAAAATACTATATACAAAAGAAAGGTTTAGCGATGGGATCCCCACTCTCCGGATTATTGGCGGACATATACCTGAACCACTACGAAAACACACATATGTTCAGCAGCGCAAACAAATGGCATAACAAGATAGTATCATATACACGTTATGTAGATGACACCTTCATCATTTTTAACGGTACCATAAGACAGATCAATAATTTAAAAAACTATTTAAATAATATAAACAAGAACATACAATTTACCCTCGAGGTTGAAATAGAAAATAAACTTAATTTTCTCGATTTAACAATAACAAGGTTTGACAATAGTTTTCAATACCAAATATACAGAAAACCTACCACCACCGACGCCACTATACACGCGGATTCCCATCACCCTCTTCCGCAAAAAATGGCCGCCTATAACAGTTTCATACATAGATTACTCACCATACCGTTGGAAATCAGTGACTTTCAGGAGGAAGTCAACACCATTAAATACATAGCTAAGGCCAATGGATATACGTGCTCTATGATCGATGCTTTGATCAAAAAACACCAGAAAAAGTTACATAACAAGAAAACAAAACCGAGTAGTAACCGAGACAGCACGTACGTGACTTCTATTTACGGCCGAACTTTACCCCATACATTAACCAACATTTTTAGAAAATTGAATATAACTTTAACTTTCCGGACCGATAACAACATTAAGAAAATTCTTCACCATAAAGCTGCAAAACCAATAAAACAGAGGACAGGTGTCTATAAAATCCAATGTGACGATTGCAACAGCTTCTATATTGGACAAACCGGCAGAGCGTTCAAAAAACGCTTCCAAGAACATTTACCAAAAAACGACACCCACATTCTCAAATCCAACTTTGCACGTCACCTCGTAAATAATAATCATAACTACACTGATTTTGACACCAACTTTAAACCATTGCACTTTTGCAAAAAAGGCAGATATATGGACACATTAGAAGAATTCGAAATTTACAAGGCCTTTAAACAATTTAAAAAGACGAACAATTCACAAGACGGCGGATTCATATTAAACGACCAACTTAACTTCAAGTCAAATCCCTTGTACGACACAGCCATTGAGATACAAGATGCGTTGCACAGATAACAGTTTACTCAGACAGTCAGTGCGCGATTAACATCGCGGCGGTGTACACCGGCTATAACGCGAAGTGAACTCATGTTGTGATAGTGCGTGCATCTCTGTGCATTCATATATTTTAATATTTTGACGAGTTAATATTTTAACCATGGATTTTAATTTTAATTTATTACATTTTAATCTTAATGTCTGACGTTCTGTGAAGAGGAATTATTCTGAAGATGGGGCATATGCCCTGAAACGCGTCAAGCGGAATTGCAAGTAAGTCACTCGACGGATTAGATAAGCAATTATTTATTTAATACAGTGACTTGGATACTTTAAAAATGAATATCAATCAAAAATATTTAAACATCTCAAATTACTTTAATTCCATCAATTATTCAAGAACGCAACATATTTCAATTATTATCAAAACAATTACAATTCATTAATTATAAACTCATTATTTATTTAGTCTGCTAAAATATTATTATTATTATTAAAACAATTTCTACTACCTACACACACTGTTTACACAAAGTACATCTTACAACATAGATACAATGAACTTCACTATTAATTTATTTACAAATTATTTGTCATTATTGTTCAGTTTTCTACACTTCATTTTCTAAGTTAGCAAGGTCAGAACCATATATTAAAATATTTAAAATGTCCATACACTGATTTTTTAATTCAACCTCCATCATCATGTATATATCGAATATATTTATAACATACATCATTCTTATCCACATACAATTCATTATTATTATTATAATGACTATTATCGACATAATATTTGACACCATTCTTATCTATCAAGTCATAAAACCCGTCTACATTTGTGATTTTAGTTCTGTCTCCATCAGTAGTTTTATTCAATATAAAGTCAGTTATTTTCTCATCATATTCTTCTACTACCTTCATTACAACATAAGGTAAGTGTTTATTGTTTATAAAGGTATTATCAAAATATTCATTTATCTCTCTTTCACCAGGTAAGTATTTTATATTGTTTATCTTCACCCCTTCTAACCTCTCTTTCAACTCTTTATAATTTCTCTTTAACTTATATAATTCTATCTCTCTATCAATACACAACTCTCTATCTAAATCTCTCTCACTATAACACCATATCACACTTTCTCTACCATCCCACACAGAGGGCACTAACTCATAAAAATTCGGGGAACAACTCAAAGACCTCATGTCTTCCAATAATAAGGGACTCTTGCCCTTCAACAACAACATTTGTAAACACCTTGGTTCACAATAAACCTGGGGAAAATTTACCCTCTGCCATCCTTCTACCTCTATATTATCTTTCCACTTTCTCTCTGACTCATAAACACACATTAACATTCCATCATTACATTCTAAAACTTCATCAGTACTCTCAATATTTACCCCATTATTCTTTAACATCATATTTTCACTTATATTATCATAATTCTCACTCCTACTTACCTCAGAATTGTAACTAACATCATTATCATCACTCTTCAATACTTTACTATCTAACACTACCTCTTCCACTATTTTGTCATCATTAATATTTGTCATAATTATAACATTGTCATCTAACTTCTTGTTTATTATCTGATTTAATTTACTTTCAATTTGTTCCCCTACTGACTTTACCACTTTCTCAACACTCTGTTCTAGTCTGTTAAAGTTAGTTTCCATTATTTCATTAGTTTAGTTTAAATGCTTATTAATTCCATTCATATGGTTTTTCAACTCATCAAATTTATTATTTTGTACTTCGAAATTACTCTTGACTTCGCTAACGTCACTGCTCAATTTATCAAATTTACGATTTTGTATGTCAAATTTAATATTTTGCTCATCAAATTTACAATTCATTTTATCGAATTGATTTAGTAAAACACTCATCATATCATTGTCTAATTTGTTACATTTTGTTGAGGTTGGATTCGATAGAGTACCCGAGTCATCTATAGCTGATTCAGTTAGGCTGAATTCTTTTGATCGATTTACTGGGGTTGAATGAACCCCTTGTGACGGTACAGTTCTGGTACCCTAATAATTTTGGGAAATTATGGTTCCAAAACATAATTATTGTATTTTATTTTATATTCCCTATAAGAGTTTTGGTAAGAATTTTCAACAACGCAAAATTGAGTTAACAGGATTTATGTCGAATTCAGTGTAAAATTACAAAAGTAGCAAAAAACTGTTTGTCACAATAACAAGTAAACAAGACTAGCCCATGATTACGTCAGACGAAGGAATGCAAGGCGCATTGTATTTAACTAGGCTTGGCCGTTCGAACAAAGAACCAGTGACGTAGTTTTGCCCCACCTCTGCAATGCACAGTGATGAAACGTGGTCATTTTCATCCAGACAGTGAACCGTGCCGGCCGGCGAATTCACGAAGTGTGATTATCTAAATTTTACACCACCAAAAGTTTATTAATAACAGTTAAATTTTTGAGTTAAACATCGGAAGCGTGTAATTCACGATGGGACGCTACAAATTTGGCAAAAGTGAGATCTAGATGGGACGCTACAGAATTCGGGAGCGTGTGATCAAAGACGATGAGACAGTCCGGATTCGAGAGTGTGTGATCAAAGAATTCGATGTTTTCGATGTCCATAACGCAAAAATATAGGAAGTGCAGCTAAGTATCATTGGCTGCAACCAAATTATATAAAATTTTATATTCAAAAATATATATATCTTTCTTAATATGACCAAAAGTAATTAAATAACAAAATTAACTTGGTATACCATTAACTTAAATGAGCTCGTAATAAATAATTGTACCAGAGAGAGAGAGAGAGAGAGAGAGAGAGAGGGTGAAAGAGTGGATAATAATATATTATTAAAAAGTGCTGGGTTGTGCCAAAATAAATATAAATATATATAAATATATATATATATATACATGTTTAATATGTTTAACATTTTAATATTATAATACATATGTATTTTGGAGGGCTTGTGAAATGTTTAAGGGGAAATTTAACTTGAAGAATTTAATTACGCCACATGGCGGATAGTAGTGTGTTTGTTTTACACTCACATTCATTTGTACGTAATTAAAAATAAAAGGTAATTTCAATGGTAACAAACAGAAACACGAGTGAATTATTTCAGGTAATACGTTCCTTGACTCTAGTTCGTATAACACGAATTCCGACCTTAGGTAAGTAGTGTATGCATATATGTTGTGTTTCAGTTGGCAATATGGCGCCCGAGATATTAATGTACACCTCACATTAAATGTAACCAGTTAATTAATTATTGTAATTAAAGTCAATAATTACAGATGGCTTTCGCGAACAGGGACTCTACATAAGACCTAATTTTATGTAGAGTATACATACTAGAGAAACGGAATAATTTACCTGAAATAATTTCGAAAGTAAATAGATACGTGAGTAAAGTAGGGTTAAGTTACGTTATAGACCTATATGTGTTACATATAGAATAAGCAAAATGAATACTGGTAAAGGTGATAATGTAGACGAAACAGTTACGAGTGAGATGGATGTTAAATTGAACCCAATTAGTCAGATCAGTGAAACCAGTGTCACTGAATTAAATCCAGTTCCATTAACACCCATCTCAACTCGAGACGAAACAACTGCTGCCATGATGCAGTTACTATTACATAAATTCGATGAACAGAGTAGGAAGTTTGATAAATTAGACAAAAAGTTAGATGAGCAAAAAAGCGATTCTAATGTTAAATATACTAACTTGAATGACAAATTTGATGACAGAGTGTAAGATTCGATAATTTTGATAAAAAATTTAACGAGCAGAAAAATGAAATCAGAAATAGTTTTGATGTAAAGTTTGATGAATTAAAGACTGAAATTAAAAGCCAAAATTGTCACTTTGATGAAAGAATTAACACAATAGAAACACGTGATAATATCCAGAAACACACAGTAGAGATAGTTAATGAGAAATTTAATACTAAAATAAGTAATTTGGATAATAAAATTGATCAAATTTATGAGACAGTTAATGACACAGTTAAAAACCAGATAGAGTCACAAAATACAGAAATAGAAAAGAAATGTTTAACTTATGTAGAAAGTCAAATAGAAATTAAAACAAATTATGAAGTGAATAACCAAATAGAATTGAAAACAAATGTTTTGCAAAGTCAATTAGAGCAAGTTGAATCGAATGTTGTAGACATTACAAAAAATATTGAAACTATAGATAACACAATATCAGAACATGAAAGAAATACTAAGAGTAGAATAAGTCTGTTACAAAATAAGATCAAAGAAATCGATGATTTAGCTATACAAAATAATACTGATGTGCATGATAAATATGATTTAATTGCTAATAGTTTAACCAGTGTGAAAAATGAGTTACGGGGGGAAATTCATAAAAATATTTCAAGTATTAATGATAGGGTGGTAGTGACTAGGGATTTATATAATGAAATAGAATTAGAAAATTTTAGCCATGAAAACAGGGTGATACATCCCATGCGTTTTTTGAATCAGACACGGGATTATAATTATTTCAGTAGCACTAGTTGGGAAGTAAAATTAACCAAAATAGTAAAGTGTTTCAAAGGTAATTCAGTAATATGGGCCGAGGCTCATAGGTTAGAATGGGATTGTTATGACACTTTTGAGAAAGCGTTTAAGGGCAAATATTGGACGGAAGAAGAGCAGGAAACTTTAAGAAGCCGCATTATGGGAGTGGGTAATTTCATGGGACATAACCCTAATAACAATAATATCACAATATATGTGACAAAACTTTATAACGAGGCAAAATACTTAGAGCCACCCATACCGTTTAAATCATTCGTTAGATACGTGAGTAAGCACTTACCAAGAGAAGTGCAGGTCACATTAATGACCAAAGAAATAGAAACTCTAAACGAGCTAGAAAGAGTTTTAGATATACTACAGAGTATTAATGATCGTGAAATGGGTAGACGACCCATACCACATAATATAACTAATAACAACACCGAGTTTAATCGGCCAAGGAATTATTATAATGGAAATAATAATCATAATAAACATATGTATCGTACTGATTTACAGCAACCAGGCGAGTGGAGTTGTTCTAGGTGTAGGACGGGGAACCGTGGCCACATGCAACATTGCTACAAATGTAAGGTACCAAGAAGCGAACCAAGGAGTAGTAACAACCCCAAACAGTTCGTACCTACAACCGAGGAGCACCGAGTACCCGAGGAATACCAAACCATAACCAGGGACCGATAAGGGGACACCAGGTACCCACCACCAGCAACAGCAGGTCACAGCCGGAAAACTGAAGTCAACAGTGGTAACTAGGACCCAACCACTGTTCAGGGAAGCTCAGGAGGTCCGACCATTAGAAGATGTCCAATCTAACGTTATAACAACCGATATAATAGCTGACTTGTTGGAGGAGGAAAATAACACAACAATGGAGGTGAGAGCTGGACTCACGGAAATCCAGGTAACAATAGAAAATAGGAAATTTAAAACACTTGTTGACACGGGGAGTGAGATTTCAGTAATAGCCGAAAACATTTTAAGTGAGTTAAAAGAATTTAAAAAGAATATTCCAGTTCTACCCGTAGCAGGGGTTACAGTAATAGGAGTCACGGGAGTATGTAGTAAACGTGTGACCAAGCAAATACATTTAAGTTTTTCAATTGGAGATATGAATTTTGATAATACATTTTTGGTAGTCAAGGGGTTAAGTTTAGACATCATTTTGGGAAATGATTTTTTACAAAGAAATAAAGCTGTAATAAATTTTAAAGAGAAGGTGTTAGAGCTAGATGGGGGTGATCGGTCTGTTAAAGTTAATTTTGAAAGTGTGATAAATAAAGTTAAAACAACTGGTGTGAAATTGTTACAAAAGCAAGTAGTTGAGAATAACATAGATACTAAAATAAATTTTTGTAGAGAGGGTGAGTATTTTGAAGATGTTGATAATGAAATGAGCAATATTAATAATGCAGTATGGGAGATAAGGGCGGATGAATTCTGTAGTGGGGGTGAGGTGATAAGGAGTGGCCAACGTATAGCGTTATGGCAGGTAATAGCGCAGTTTAAGAGAGTGTTTGCCGTTGTTCCAGGAAGGGCAAAAAATTATGAATGTATGTTACAGATTAGGGAACACACACCATTCATGCAGCGGAGCTATCCAGTGCCTTACTCTAAACGACGAGCGGTGCAAGAAGAGTTGGATAAGATGATGGAAGGTGGAATCATAGAGAGGTCAGTATCTCACTACTCAAATCCGTTGGTGGTGGTAATTAAAAAAGATGGAGGAGTATGATTGTGTTTAGATGCGAGGAAGATAAACCAGATCATCATACCAGACCGGGAATCACCGGAATCAATTAATCTATTTCAAAAGTTTAGTGGAGTGAGGTTCATGACATCTTTAGATCTGACGGCCAGATATTGGCAAGTACCATTAGCAGAGGTAAGTAGGCCATACACAGCATTTTTATTTAATGGGAAAAATTATCAGTTTAAGCGACTACCATTTGGGCTAAATACCAGCGTAGCTAGTTTCATTAAATGTTTGGATAGAATTTTGAGTCCAAAAGATTTAGATTTCCTTACAGTGTACGTGGATGACATTTTGATAGCGTCACAGACTTTTGAAGACCATTTAGAACATTTTAAGTATGTGTTAGAAAAATTAGAAGCGGGAGGATTAACCGTAAATTGGGACAAGTCCAAATTTTTACAAACAAAGATTAATTTTCTAGGATTCATTATTACGTCGGAGGGAATTTCCGCCAACCCGGACAAGGTCGAATCTATTATGCACTTCCCTGAACTGCGAAACATCAAGCAACTTCAGAGTTTTCTTGGGATGTGCAACTTTTTTAGAAAATTTCAAAGGAACTACGCACACATCACAGCAAAGTTAAGTGCTGTATTGCAGAAGAACAGGCAATGGAAATGGGGAGACGTGGAGCGTGGAGCTTTTGAAGAAATAAAAAGAAAATTTAGTAAAATGATTATGATGAACCATCCGGATTTTGATAAAGTGTTTTATTTGCAGACGGACGCCAGCAATGTAGCAGTAGGCGCGGAACTGTATCAGGAGGATGATGAGAGGGAACATCTAACCATTGCATTCGCCAGCCGAAAAGAATTGTACCACAACGGAGAAAGAATTGCTCAGTATTGTGTTCGCAGTTGGCAAATTCAGAACGTACATCTTAGGCAACAAAACAATTATTCGAACAGATCATAAGGCGTTGTCATTTCTCAACACTTGTAAACTTGCTCACAGTCGTTTAACCAGGTGGGTACTTGTTTTGCAGGAGTACAACTTCGAGTGGGAGTATATCAAAGGAACAGAGAATAAGGTACCCGACACTCTTTCCAGAGTAGATTGCGAGAATAATAAAACAGGTAGAGATTTAAAGGAAATTGAAATTTTTCAGATTAGCAGAGGACAGGATCTTTGGAGAAGAGTTGAAGGATATCAAAACCATGCAGAGAGCAGATGGTAAGTCTGGGAAAATAATACACAGTTTGGAGACGGAGTTGGATGAATCAGAGTACAATCAATATTTTCAAATTTACAAAGGGTTATTGTTCAAGAGGGTAGTAGGGGGTGAGTGTGACTGGAGATTAGTAGTGCCCGAAGGGTTGGAAGAGAAGATTATTTGGGATTGTCATATAAGATATGGTCATTTTGGAGCTAAAAAGTGTGTGAATGTTTTAAAAGAATCATGTATTTTCAGGAATATGGAGAGATGAGTGAGACAGCTGCTGAGGAGTTGTGATTTGTGTCAAAAGTCGAAGGTGGTAAATTACAGAGTGGAAGGTGAGTTGAATTATATTAAGGTAGAAAGACCTTTCAATTTAGTTGCTGTGGATTTGTTTGGACCATTGCCAAAGGGTAGAGGCGGAGTAGTTTATATATTTGTATTGCTTAACACTTTCTCAAAATATGTAAAATTGTATAGCGTGAAAAGAGCTACCAGTAAGGTATTGAGTGAAAAGGTGACGAAAGATTATATGATTAACGTGGGTAAGCCAAAGGTAATATTATCAGACCATGGGCCGCAGTTCATCAGTGGAAGATGGCGCCAGACCTTAGGATGGGAAGGCATCCTCACGAAGCATACGGCTGTGTATCATCCCCAGTCCAACCAGGCTGAGCGTGTAATGAGAGAAATAGGCAGGATCTTCAGAGCCTATTGTCACGCTAAACACAGCGACTGGCCATTGTATGTAAGAAAGGTAGAAACTTGGCTAAACAGTACCACCCACGAGTCCACCGACTATACACCCCATGAGTTGGTAAGAGGAACACGCCCCCCAAGAATTTTAGAACAACTGTTCGATTATCCACCTGAGAGCAGGACAACTGATGTAAACATTAAAATCCGGTTGGCTAACGAAAACTTAATCAGCAAAGGCGAACAGAGAAAACGTAGACACGACGCAAGAGGTAAGTGGGTTAAATATAATATAGGACAAATGGTATTAGTAAAAAGGCATGACTTATCGAGTGCGCAAGACAAAGAAATCAAGAAGTTCTTTCTACTATACGAAGGACCGTATGAGGTAGTAGAGATTAAAATGCAAAATTCATATGTGCTGCAGAACAACGTGACTGGAGAGATAGTAGGCACACACATTGCTACAAATTTAAAATTGTACTGGTCATCGTAGGTATTATAAATATTGTTGTTTTGTTTTGATATTAGCGAGTGTATGAGTATTAATTTTATATATATTATTTTTCAGAAGGGACTCTCCCCCATTTTCGGGCGATCACAGACTCACCACCTCTGATCGTGGATTTTGGCATTTTGGAGGCGGACCATGGTTGGCGGTAGCCTCAGCAACGGGGTGAAAGTAACGATGGTCTTACTCCACAAATTGGTGCAAGTAGAAATTTAATTTTATTGTTGAACGGGGATATATCCCTAGTTTCGTGGGAAAAAAACTATGGCATTTTTCCACGAACATTGGTTTTATTCTAAAAATTATAGAATAGAACATCCAAAATTGTGTAACATAAAGCGTTAACTCATTAAGGAGTTATTTTCCTGTATAACCTATAAATTTAAGATGATCCATTGTTGTACTTGTTGTCCAGTAGTAAGAAGGTATTGTTTTTGAAAAGTGAAAGTTGGAACTTGAAAAGTGTCTATACTCAAATTTAATTGTGTAAAATAAAGAAAGAAATCAACCGTTTTTTGGAGATAACATTTAAATTATGTAAATTATGTTTATCTTTGTCAAGTGATAAATAAAATTTTATGTTGAAGTAACAACCTTAAGTGGTTAGAAGAACATAGTGATACTATGGTACAATGTATTGAGACTGCCTTATGAACAGTGATAATATGATTATTATGTTTACAATGTATGTTAGTCTTGTAAGGATTCATATATGTGTAATATGTATAAATTGTTAGTTTTAGGGTAGTTCCAAATGTGACTACATAAGACACAATGTGTCATACTATTGCGATTCCCCATATTTCGGGCGATTACTATCTTACCAGCACTAATCGTGGTTTTGGACGACAACCAGCTGTGGCCAGCAATTGTTAAACCTGACCATAGTTGGTTGCCTATGAAATTGTTTCAACTTGGAAATTTAATGGGAGATTGGGGGGAATCTAAGATCATTTGTTTGCATAGGCTACTTCACCTCAATAGGGGTGGTAGACCTTAGGGGCATATTATAAGAATAAAAGTAGGGGTACATACCCTGAAGGTTTTGTAAAGCTGAAGCAAGGATGGGAGAGAGAGAAAAGAAAAAAGTGCTCACTCCTTCTGCCTCAGTCCTTGTGGAGGCAACTGAACGCAGCAGTTCAGGGGGGGGGGGAAATAGTGTGTGTGGAGGAGAAAGAGGGGATATCTTAAATATTGTTAACAGCGCCAGATTACTTACTGTTAACGATAATAGTATTAATAATAATAATAGTAAAACTTTTATATAAAATGTTTGAGTAAGAGGGAGATTTTGGTAATTGTATCCATAAACTTTGGATTATATGTTTCATTTATATAAAAATTTGTGTTTCTTCTATAATTATATTAATTATGAAAACAGAAAAGGGTTAATTATTATCGATGGGAATCGAAAAGATTTTATAATGTTAAGGGTAGTCAATGAAGAGAATGGTACTTCTATATAATTCTTGTTGATTTGAAGCAAACCCAGTGCTTCTTAACACAAACCAGCACATAGCTAAGGGGAAACAGATCAGTTAGGGATATAGTATTATACCAAGCCACTATTTTAATATTTTTGATTTATTGTTTCAGTGTTTGGTGATGTTGTGACGGCGGTCCTGAGCTGGCCAATGCGTCAGAGCAGGAGCGTTACGCGCCTGATTGGCCTTATGGTGTTGGGATCTCGTAGGAGAAGTCCAGTAAGGTCATGCAGGTACGGTTTAACATTAAATTTTAACAGTTACTTTTATATTATCTATTTAATGTCCCACGTGTGGACGCCAATTTAACATTTAAAGATGCCCGACGTTGTGTGCGTCAATTTATCAAAATTTTTAACATTAATTACTGTTTATTCTCTTTATCTCAGGGTTAAAAATAATAAATGCTCATTGCTACTGATAACTCTTAAATTTATTCACATTAGTTTGCTATTACTTGTAAATATTAAGATAGCACAAAATTCTACGTACTCATTAGTACTTGTAAATATATAAAATTAACACATTACCAAAATTTAATACTCATGGCTGAATCGTAAATATCAAACAATAATACATTAACAAAATTGAATACTCATTAAATTGTAACTATCAAAATAATACATTAATAAAATTGAATACTCATTAAATTGTAAATATCAAAATAATACATTAATAAAATTAGTTATCCAAACTCAATCTAATGGTTGCATATTAATGATCATTCATCAATTGCGTTTAGTACTTAAGTAACTTATAATGTTTAGCTTCATCTTATAAATTCTTAATATGAATATCTCTTAAGTTGTTACTATATTTTGTAATTACGGATTCATTTAGAACTTGGAAATAAACATTACTCCAAACTGATAAACAATGATAATTTTTACTTCTACACAAACTTTAGAATCGATTTCTTTAATTCCTTTACGATTACTTTATTGAATTTTATTGTGTGTGGATTCTTTGAGATGACAGACAGTGGATCTAAATTAATTAAGACATGTTTTACTATACTTGGTATTCGAATATCCAATCACTCGGTAGTTGCGGTGATGATTCCCCCATGTCGACCGTTCTAGGATCGTGCAGATAACTCCTCCAGATGATAGATGGCACTGGATGAATTCCACGATCTCACTCACAGACACTTCACTCACCAACTCCACGCATTCGGATTATAATTTATGAATAAAAGTTAGCGTTGTACACCGACATCGTAAATTATTTCAAATCTGAATTATTATTACGCACCTTTGTTGCGGTATGTCTGGTTATTAAGTGTTCATGAATGTAATTTGTGTTGTTAATCGTTCTTAAAAGTTATTGTTGTAAAGTGTTCGTATACACTGAAATTACATTATTGTCTGGTTACTATTTGTTTCAGTTAATGTTCACTGGTAGGCTAATAGTGTGACTCTACTTCATAGTTCGTTTGCTTGTAATGACTGTATTAATTTTTGTTATAAGTTCGAAAACTACCTTCTCACACTGTGTATCGAATTATTCTAAGTTCGATAAAATGCTAATTTCTCCCATCACGGACTTCACTCCTCTCGTGTCCGAAATTTAGTTAGAACTCCTTGAGCGCGTTCCTGTCTCCTTCCTATATTTTCCTTACCAAATCTCCCACCAGACTTCTGATTCCAACGACGCCGTGTCCTTATTGGTTTCATGTTTTTCCCTCCAAGTCCAAATACTACCCATCTTTTCAAAGGCGTTCTCTGATAGGGCTTCTGGTTCCCCACCAGATTCTTCCCTTGCTTCGTATTTTGAGGTCGTCATTTCCAGCTAACGCAGCAATAAATTGTATCTGTCGTTTTTTCTAAAGTCTTCAGTGACAACTCTCTTCCATTTTCATTGTTTCTCAACTTCGTCGCTCTGCCGTTATTATCTATTGTTGTTCAAGGGCCTCGCCTACCCTTCTTTGAAAGTTGGTTTTTTTCTTTTAATTGCCAGGCAACACCCCATCCTTGAGTTTGGACGTACTCTCTGCGCTTTCGTTTCCAAGTAAGGTCAAAACCCTGTCATCGACCGCTGGAGTCCTTCAAATCAATCCACCCTTCGTCGCTTTCTCCTGACAGCTGGCGTACACATGTATGCTTGACCATTGTTAAGCCTTTTCTCCCTTAATGGCTCTGTACACATTGTATGTAGTTTCCAATGGAATCAATGTGTTTTCACAAAACTGGTGTTCTATGTACCGGGAGCAGTGAACTCTGTTCACAGGGTAGGCGTTGGAGCTGCCTACGAAATTTATGACCTGTCCATCACTACAGCGTGCTTGCTCGTTCCCCTTTTGTCCCTTACAAAATATGTTTTCCACACATACACCCTTCGTTATTGCTTTCAGCGACATTCCTTACTGCTGATTATAAAATAAAACTTTTCGAAATTTTTTTTTTTTTTGTTTTATATTGTCCCCAAATTTTGTCAGTTTGGATGGACTCTGTACATCCAAAATTGATCCAAAATTTTGCGCCCTTTCAGTAAGGTTTAAATGCCAAAACTGCGTCCCAATATGCGTACTTTGTGTTGCCTTGTAGTGGCTCGTTCTTCATTGGACCTAGTATAGTGTTGTTTACATTTACTCGTTGACCTATATTCTCAGCGTAACAGAAAAAGGTTCGTTACATAATGGTAAACACACCCCAGCCCCTCTAAAGTACTTTCGCTTTCAACATCCTAAATGAATCCGTTTTTCTTTCACTCTAATTAACATGTTATTATATTTACAAATTTATATTTAGTCAAAATCTTAAACTAAATTTGTAATTCTCCTTAACTATTCTTCATATAATATTTCAATATCTACAAAATTCAATTTCACAAATTATTCGATACTGGTATTAATATTTCTTGCCTTTAGGATTAATTTTCTTTGTATCCTTTAATACATCTAATTTTTATGTCACAACTTACTAAAATATGCATCAATATCTCCAAATTAATTGGCTTTAAAAAAAAACTTACCACATATATATAGAATTCTTAGTGACCATCATACTTTCTATCATCACTAAATTATAAACAGCACATTGGTATTAATAATAATAATACGTATTTCTATATCCTAATTCACTATAGTTTTTCTAACCTATTTTATTATTACTGTCTCTGGTTAGTCCATATTTTCTGATATCTCGCTAGCATTTTCACTAAAAAAAAACATTTTTTTCTTTTCTATTTACTAACATTTTGGAACACAATTATATTATACAATCTTATACTAAGCTTGTAAGTTGTCCTTACTTAAACATGATCTTAAATACATACAACTTAAATATTTCTCTCACAATTCTATTAATTGTCTTCAAATATATACACCATTTAGACATTTACCCTTCTATCTTTTCACTCTTATTGACATCTTTTATCGTTAATTGTTTTATTCATAATCATTAACATGACATTTATTGACTATGACAACTAATCATTAAAATAATTCATTTTATACATTTGCTTTCTTATTTCTATTTTCTTTTATCTCGTGTTATTACTAAGACATTTCATTAATTGTTCTAGCAAATTATAATAATTCTTTTACATTTTTGATAGGCCCCCCCCCCTAAGCTTCTGAATGATATTTCTATTTATACAAGGCAATTGCAAACGATCTACCTACCAGGCATCTGGACATTATTACATAACCCCGTACCCCTTTACTTGCAGTTCCCAGAGATTGGATATCGGTGCTTTGGGTATATTCTTAATAATCCCATTCCAAGCATACCTTAATCACAGTTACTTCAGCCTTCTGGTGCCTTTTGGTCGAGGAAATCCCATTTTGTTTTCGGGTTCATCATGTTGTCATGCCCTGGTGGTGCTTTTGTTTCAATCCATATTAATTATTTCCTGGGTATGCATAATTCTCATTTGTTTATCCATTCGTGACCTTCATTCCTTAATGATCAATTTCCTTCTGCTCCTTCGTATAACTCATCTTACTATTTCATTCGCTATTAATTTTCTTCATTAATATTCCGTACTTTCACGGCAATGTTTTTATTTACCATTTATTTAATTTTATTCATATCTATTTATTTTCTTCGGTTAATGTAATCTTACACAACCAGTTCTTATCTAAGGTATTTTACCCAATATTATCTAACTTAATTATTAAATTTTCGGATATTCTTAAGATTGTTTTCTTTAATCCGTTACATTTAATTACTTTTAATTTTCTATTTGTGGAGGCATAGTTGTACGTTTTGTTAAGTGAGTTCCGTTACAACACATTTTGTTGGTAATTAGTAAGGGTATTGAATTCGTGAGTTTCGTTTCACACTTACCCTGCAGTCGGCCGTTGACACCTAAAGAATTTATGACCTGTCTCTCTCTCTCTCTTTTTATGAGGGTGTGTTGATGCCATAGTTTTCGACAACTTCCCTCAGGCACATTACCATTACTTATGTACGTTCGGGGTTTTTTTTCTCGTTTCTTCGTAAGTTTCTTAATAGCGCGTTCACTAACTGTTTGTGACTCGTTTTTTTTTTCTCTAGCTTTCCTTCCCGCGTACTTGTGTAATAATGTTTTGAAGTTTTCGAGACTTCTAAGACATCTCATCTCCATCGCTTGAAATCTTCCTTTCGTTCTCATACCAATCTTCACAATATTCTTGAATGGTCCAGCAACTTTCATCTTTTTTCTCTTTCGTGCTAACGCAGTTCGCCCTTGATACTCATCAGAACGGTTTTTCATCTTCTTAATCTCAGGTTTGGTTTCAAAATGTTTACGCACTTCCCCAGTCCTACTTCTAAATTTTCTATCAGTACTGGTAATATTAATTGTAGTACTCAATTTTTTCTTTTTAGTTCTCTGCTTTTCTTCAGCCTTCGTGTTAGACAAATCAATTCTCAGGTGGTAACCCTCATACACATTACCATTTGCTTCCAACGCACGATATGCACTATTTTCATCAGTAAAACGTACATATGCATGGATATTTGTTCTGCCTTTATGAAACTCTTTCTTAATAACAGTACGTCTTTTGGGAAATCGTGGATCAGATACTGCAGCATATCGCAATCTCGTATTTACAACCGTACCAAACTTCCTGAAATATTTGATTATTTTCTTTTTTGTAGTTGTGTTTGGTAAGTTGCTAACAAACACAGTACAAGTGTCTTTATCATCTTTATATCTACCATTAATAATTGTAGAGCTTTCTTTTGATCTTGAAGCATGATGTGCAGACAATGCTTTAGTTGTTGAAGATTGATACTCGGTGTCAATTTGATCCATAGTATTTCCATCTAATTTGTTTTCTTCCATTTTTTCTGATTGTTTTTGTAAATCAGTACCCACCTGGTGGTTTTGTCCTCGTAAATCTCTTCTCATTAGCTCTATTTCTTTGTCTAATTTCTCAGCGAGTTGTTTACCTATTTCTTCATTCTGTTTTTTCGTTTCTTCAATTTTTTCGTCTATGTGTTTTCTTGTTTCTTCATGTAATTTTTTCGTTCCTTCTATCTGTCTTATTGTCTCTTCATGTAGTTTTCTTTGTTTTTCATCTCTCTTCCTTTCCGATTCTTCATTTTGCTTCTTCGATTCTTCAAATTGTTGTTTCATCAATGCCATTAACATTTGAAAATTTGCTTCAGATGACTGCGACTGTGATTGCGGTCCCCCGGCCCTAGTTCCTGCACCGGTTGTTGAGCTTTCTTCATTCATTACGTTTCCGTCCTCAGGCTGCTCATAGCCCATCTGGTTATTGACATCAAACTCATTTGAATTCTCTCCACTAGATGCCATTTTAGCTTGACTTCGGGTTATCATTCAGAGACTTAGAGACCGATATACGACAACAATAATATAGCTTAAGCTACTTACATGTACTTATTTTAAACTTATTGCTAGCCACTGTCTGTCACTGCCCTAGCTTACTATTTTATCAAGCCGTGCGGTGCGGCGCCAATTTAACATTAACGAGTTATACCCGTTTACGCCCAGCGTTGGACGCCAATTTAACATTAAATTTTAACAGTTACTTTTATATTATCTATTTAATGTCCCGCGTGTGGACGCCAATTTAACATTTAAAGATGCCCGACGTTGTGTGCGTCAATTTATCAAAATTTTTAACATTAATTACTGTTTATTCTCTTTATCTCAGGGTTAAAAATAATAAATGCTCATTGCTACTGATAACTCTTAAATTTATTCACATTAGTTTGCTATTACTTGTAAATATTAAGATAGCACAAAATTCTACGTACTCATTAGTACTTGTAAATATATAAAATTAACACATTACCAAAATTTAATACTCATGGCTGAATCGTAAATATCAAACAATAATACATTAACAAAATTGAATACTCATTAAATTGTAACTATCAAAATAATACATTAATAAAACTGAATACTCATTAAATTGTAAATATCAAAATAATACATTGTACCTTTTCACAATTATGTCCCTAGTTCTGGGCGGCATTTGTACCTTTACCTTCCTTTTTATTATATATATTAATATATGTAGCTATTGCAGGAATACTCAATAAACTATCTTCGGGTCTGTTTACATTGTTTGATTTATACACGTGTGTCACATTTACCATAATTATGGTATCTACCATAATTATAGCATCTGTTTATTTCAGTTTCGTTACATAAATTTTTATTACCTAAGGATCCAGGATTCTGCTCAGCGAGAATGCTGGCAGAGACAGGCATTGAAATGAGAATACGTTCGGTAGAAACATTAATCATTAATATTGGTTTATTCCATAAATTCTATAAGCGTGTACACCGGACAAAAAAATCAACATGGCGGCCACTAAAATTGGCTCGCCTTCATCATAAACTTCTTTATATTTTATTAATCGTTCATTTACCAAATGTCATATTTTAATTTAGCAGCTGCTTTGCTATTAAATGATTTTAATTATCTTGGCTTAACACAAACGCAAACCAACACCCCGTTCGGATGTCGACATTAAAAAACACGCCCCGCTTTCTCTCACTCATTCATACTTATAAATTCAAATTACTTTTGTGTACACATATCTGATCATAAGGTTAACGAGCTCTTTAGTAAAATTTTGGTTTTGCACTTCCCTGAATCTGTAGACTAGAAGTTCCAGAAGAGGTTTCACATGTTGGGTCCTTAAGGTAGCGTGGTTACGTTTTTTGCTATTATCACTGACTCTACTGCATAATTTTGAAAACAATTACTGCTCACTGTTTAGCTCACTTCTAGTTATCACATAATTATATTTTGGCTACATTTTGTACTGTTTAAAACACTATGCCGGTATAAATTGCCGGCGGCCTGTAACAAGGTGTTACTGCTGCTGCTGTGTTGTGTCGACTGGGCCGAAAATTATGCAAATTTTACGTATGTGTGTGTGAGTATACGTCATCGTTCCTTTGTCTCTGGTTATATAATAGCCTTGTTTGTTACGTATTTTTATAACGTCATTGTGGTTTTAATGACGTTTTGAGCTGTTGGCCAATGAAACATAAGTATGAAGCGCCGTTATTAGTGGCTGTAACCATTACAAGTCTTTTTAGCTGCACGTACACTGCTGTCCTTGAAATTATTTTGTTGTCTCGGAACTGCGTCGTTGTAGGCAAAACCAAGGGAAATTGTGTCACCCATAGAAATGACTTTAAAACATCGGAATACAATAGTTTGCTACCTTGCATACCATATTTTTATATCAGACTTTTTTGTACTGTCACAACATTAATAAAATTAGTTATCCAAACTCAATCTAATGGTTGCATATTAATGATCATTCATCAATTGCATTTAGTACTTAAGTAACTTATAATGTTTAGCTTCATCTTATAAATTCTTAATATGAATATCTCTTAAGTTGTTACTATATTTTGTAATTACGGATTCATTTAGAACTTGGAAATAAACATTACTCCAAACTGATAAACAATGATAATTTTTACTTCTACACAAACTTTAGAATCGATTTCTTTAATTCCTTTACGATTACTTTATTGAATTTTATTGTGTGTGGATTCTTTGAGATGACAGACAGTGGATCTAAATTAATTAAGACATGTTTTACTATACTTGGTATTCGAATATCCAATCACTCGGTAGCTGCGGTGATGATTCCCCCATGTCGATCGTTCTAGGATCGTGCAGATAACTCCTCCAGATGATAGATGGCACTGGATGAATTCCACGATGTCACTCACAGACACTTCACTCACCAACTCCACGCATTCGGATTATAATTTATGAATAAAAGTTAGCGTTGTACACGGACATCGTAAATTATTTCAAATCTGAATTATTATTACGCACCTTTGTTGCGGTATGTCTGGTTATTAAGTGTTCATGAATGTAATTTGTGTTGTTAATCGTTCTTAAAAGTTATTGTTGTAAAGTGTTCGTATACACTGAAATTACATTATTGTCTGGTTACTATTTGTTTCAGTTAATGTTCACTGGTAGGCTAATAGTGTGACTCTACTTCATAGTTCGTTTGCTTGTAATGACTGTATTAATTTTTGTTATAAGTTCGAAAACTACCTTCTCACACTGTGTATCGAATTATTCTAAGTTCGATAAAATGCTAATTTCTCCCGTCACGGACTTCACTCCTCTCGTGTCCGAAATTTAGTTAGAACTCCTTGAGCGCGTTCCTGTCTCCTTCCTATATTTTCCTTACCAAATCTCCCACCAGACTTCTGATTCCAACGACGCCGTGTCCTTATTGGTTTCATGTTTTTCCCTCCAAGTCCAAATACTACCCATCTTTTCAAAGGCGTTCTCTGATAGGGCTTCTGGTTCCCCACCAGATTCTTCCCTTGCTTCGTATTTTGAGGTCGTTGTCATTTCCAGCTAACGCAGCAATAAATTGTATCTGTCGTTTTTTCTAAAGTCTTCAGTGACAACTCTCTTCCATTTTCATTGTTTCTCAACTTCGTCGCTCTGCCGTTATTATCTATTGTTGTTCAAGGGCCTCGCCTACCCTTCTTTGAAAGTTGGTTTTTTCTTTTAATTGCCAGGCAACACCCCATCCTTGAGTTTGGACGTACTCTCTGCGCTTTCGTTTCCAAGTAAGGTCAAAACCCTGTCATCGACCGCTGGAGTCCTTCAAATCAATCCACCCTTCGTCGCTTTCTCCTGACAGCTGGCGTACACATGTATGCTTGACCATTGTTAAGCCTTTTCTCCTTTAATGGCTCTGTACACATTGTATGTAGTTTCCAATGGAATCAATGTGTTTTCACAAAACTGGTGTTCTACGTACCGGGAGCAGTGAACTCTGTTCACAGGGTAGGCGTTGGAGCTGCCTACGAAATTTATGACCTGTCCGTCACTACAGCGTGCTTGCTCGTTCCCCTTTTGTCCCTTACAAAATGTTTTCCACACATACACCCTTCGTTATTGCTTTCAGCGACATTCCTTACTGCTGATTATAAAATAAAACTTTTCGATTTTTTTTTTTTTTTTTTTTTTTGTTATAACGGTCATAATCGGACCACGGGTGAGTTATTATATTTCTTTTCATATAAATAGTAAGGGGGTTGTGGCGACATATCCTAGCAGATCCCTTTAGGAAGTACAAATGTGTCAATGAAAGTCTTTATGCTTCGGCATAAAATCTTTCATTGAGGGGGTTTTGTGACGGTACAATTCTGGTACCCTAATAATTTTGGGAAATTATGGTTCCAAAACATAATTATTGTATTTTATTTTATATTCCCTATAAGAGTTTTGGTAAGAATTTTCAACAATGCAAAATTGAGTTAACAGGATTTGTGTCGAATTCAGTGTAAAATTACAAAAGTAGCAAAAAACTGTTTGTCACAATAACAAGTAAACAAGACTAACCCATGATTACGTCAGACGAAGGAATGCAAGGCGCATTGTATTTAACTAGGCTTGGCCGTTCGAACAAAGTACCAGTGACGTAGTTTTGCCTCACCTCTGCAATGCACAGTGATGAAACGTGGTCATTTTCATCCAGACAGTGAACCGTGCCGGCCGGCGAATTCACGAAGTGTGATTATCTAAATTTTACACCACCAAAAGTTTATTAATAACAGTTAAATTTTTGAGTTAAACATCAGAAGCGTGTAATTCACGATGGGACGCTACAAATTCGGCAAAAGTGAGATCTAGATGGGACGCTACAGAATTCGGGAGCGTGTGATCAAAGCGATGAGACAGTCCGGATTCGAGAGTGTGTGATCAAAGAATTCGATGTCCATAACGCAAATATATAGGAAGTGCAGCTAAGTATCATTGGCTGCAACCAAATTATATAAAATTTTATATTCAAAAATATATATATCTTTCTTAATATGACCAAAAGTAATTAAATAACAAAATTAACTTGGTATAACATTAACTTAAATGAGCTCGTAATAAATAATTGTACCAGAGAGAGAGTGAAAGAGTGGATAATAATATATTATTAAAAAGTGCTGGGTTGTGCAAAAATAAATATAAATATATATATATATATATATGTTTAATATGTTTAACATTTTAATATTATAATACATATGTATTTTGGAGGACTTGTGAAATGTTTAAGGGAAAAATTAAATGGAAGAATTTAATTACGCCACATGGCGGATAGTAGCGTGTTTGTTTTACACTCACATTCATTTGTACGTAATTAAAAATAAAAGGTAATTTCAATGGTAACAAACAGAAACACGAGTGAATTATTTCAGGTAAGTATCCCCAAAGCAGAACAACGGGCGACAGTGCGACATTGTCGCAGAAAGGAAACGAGGCCTGCAGAAAGATCATCCACCGCGTTAACGAAAAACGTGTAAAAAATTTGCTGCAGTAAAATTTCTAAAAAAAATAAATTGTTGCATAAAAACAGATACGAATAAACGAATCAATTGAATAACAAAATCTATGTTAGTGACTCAATAGGCCTAATGTACAGATAAATTTCCGATGAGAGGCCGAGCGGTAAAGGTTACATGTAATCTATTGAAGTGAGAGCGCCGGCTGCAGCTGGCAGACTGAGTCACGCGGCTGCGCTCCGGCGTAGTAATTCACATTCCGGATAGTTGTGTATTTCTGGACTGATTTTTTTATATCAACCTAAAATCAATATCCTATAATATCAATATATTTAAATGTAATTTATAAATTTATTCAAATAAATCCTGATAGACCTTATATTTCCGAAAACCTAAATCTAAAAATATCTCAATTTTTGTCTCCTGAAATTTTAAGGATTATTATTTTAATACTTGTATAGAACGGAGACAGCCGTTGCATCAAACAATTTTAACTACGTTACTACTAAAATGCTTGCAGAAAGTATTTGGTTTTCTTAAAATCCGTTGCAGAAAGATGAAAAACATTCTGCTTTTAGGTACTGTATACATATATGTTGTGTTTCAGTTGGCAACATGGCGCCCGAGATATTAATATACACCTCACATTAAATGTAACCAGTTAATTAATTATTGTAATTAAAGTCAATAATTACACCCTGGTTCTCCCACACCAGCCGACTCGCTCATTTCAACTACAATCTCGTTATTATCCATTTGTTTCAATTATTTTATATTTACTTATTTATAACACATTCATCAATAACATTGTAACGTAACCTTATTATTTATGTTTACACACGTTTACCTTAAACAACCATTCATTTCTGCTCTCCCAAGTAGACCTGTTTTTATATAAAATATTTTATATAAAATGTCCCTGCCTTCGGAAGACAATTGTGATCTAACTTTTGTCACTTTATAATTAAATCTTAATTACTCATTGTTTACTTTATAAATTTCTTCGGGCGCCATCTTGCCTTAGTACCAATTGCAAGAAAAATATGTACTTACCAGAGTCGGGTCCTTTTCGGCGAACTCAGGAGATCAGATTATGGTTGTTCAAAATAAAGAAAACTTTATTTTGTTTCCCATGAATCGAGTTTTATTGACATTTTTTACTATAAGTTTTCATTGTTAACAAACTGTCTCCTGCCATCCTTTCTCTACTATAAATTCACATTTACAAAAGTTATTGATTATATAATCATTCTGCTACAATGAGAATTAAAACATGGTATATAAATTCCAAATAAACTTCAAGAAATTAATTATGAATTAAATTAAAATACAAACAACACAAACCAGCCTTCTTTGACTACATACTTTCTCACGCACACACACACACACACACACACACACACACACACACGGTTACTTATACCCTTAGAGATCTCATTTTTTTTACTTAAAATTTTTATTTCATTTTTATTTTATTCTGATTAGCCCTTGTAAAAATTTATGTTATTTAATTGTTACTTAGCTGACGAGTTTTGAAGACGTCGCATTGTTCCGTGCACTACATCGATCGTTATTTCAATTTCACTGAATTTAACTATTTTAAAAAGCAATTTTACTGTTATTTAACTCTGACTACTATTTTTGAATTCTGTGTTTCACATTTAAAACTGTTATTCACATTTTTGTTAATTTGCGGGCGCGACGAAATTACGCCCAGCCGGCGGACGCGCAGACAGATTGCGTCCATATTTGTTGGTTGTTGCTTGCCGACTGCCTTTGTTCTCTGAGCATCAATGAAGCTGCCGGCGTTGACACTCCTACATTCCAGCGTTATGTAAGGCACTGACGTAATATGGTTTGATCCGATGTTACATAATCCGTTACACAATTTGCAAGTCACTGGAGCTGACCTTGACACATTTTCGCTTGTTTGTCTTCTACGTCTTTATAATCCATGAATAATATTCCCAATCACTCCTGCCACTTTCGCTACCAATAAAATTTACCTTTATTTCTCAATTTATGTTTATGTCTCCCCAAAATTACGTTACGTCACAAAAATGCTATTTATTTTTTATTAAAATACAAATTTATTTATTTCCCCAGGGTAGGCCAAAATGTCCCGTTACAATTAATTTAATTATGTCTTTTTCTGTATTTGTAATTTCCTTTCACCAGTTAATAAGATTGTCTCCAATAACAATCGATAGGTGAACTTTCCTATTTGGTGGTTATCTTCTTTCTAAGTGGTGAAATTCTGGTAGTTTCTGCTCAATTAAAATTAAATATTATACTAATTATTAAATAGGAATAAACGAGATTCAATTTTATAGTAATTAATGAATTTTATTAACAAATGTTTATTTAATCGATTTTCTATCGATTGATTGATCGATTCTCAGGGTCTATCAATAGTGTTTACAATTATTTATTATCGGGTTCTTTTAACAGTTATTTCATAGATAGTCAGAGAAAAAGGGCAAAGTATGGAAAGTATAACATTACAAAAATATATCAACTTAAAAATTAAAATACATATATGTCATTCAATATGGTGAGTATAGAAATTTTCAAACCATTCAGTCGAACAGGCAGTGTTGCATTGGATTGTGGGAAGAAAAAGATGGCCGCTTCGAGTTCAGATGCAGGATGAATACACCTCGCTAATTCTGTGTTCAATAAAAGCTGCTTCTCCTGCGATTCCTCGTTCCTGCTGTTGCGATTATTCCTTCTTGTGTTGGTGGAGTGTTCCTGGTTAAGTTTTAGTGTTCCACTTGGATAAAATGTGTTGTAAAAGTTAATGTTTCACTTTTGTATGTTAGGTCGAGAATTGCACTGTTTGTTTCGTTATGTAGAATTAATGTTTAAATCGTTTAAATGGTGTATTCACTGTGTTCTGTTCTTGTTTGAAGTTAGTTTAGTGTTTGTTGGTGTTTGTTTCACTGAATTTACTTTTAGGACGTATTTTTACAAAACTCGTGTTTTTCACTTCAGGCTAGGCTTGTCGCTATGTGCCATTTATCTATCAGCTACTAGGTTAAATATGCTTAAGAGCTCGTGTCAAGTGTACTTCACAATATCTAATAATGAACTAATTAACTTCCTTCGTCTTGTCCAAAAGTCTTAGCCAAATTAATATTAGCTATTCATTGTTTCAAAATTATTTTACATCCTGTGCATGTGAGAATGTTACATTATATAACTGATTATATTTTTGCTATTATTCAAATTTATTAACTACTAAATACATAATCTTCTTCAGTTCATTCTGCTTGATTTGATACCAAACAATGTAGTTTTATTAAGTTTTTGATCTAAAATGTTATTTTTACCTCATTTTGAAAATTGTAAGTTTTAAAATTCACTTCCTGTCCTTTTCCAATATGTTGCCATTTACATGTTATATTAATGATTGTATTAAATCTCAGATTGATATAAAAGGTTTATCTTCCCTTAATTTCTTGTAGAAAAGATTAATTGGTTATCTTTTAAAATATTATACATTAATATGTGACTCCCCTCTCTAAATTTTCAGTTTTTACATTTACATTTTTAACAATAATTCTTGCTATAATTTTACAAAATTTTTCTTACTTATATTTCCAATTACATGACTCTATGATTGATTTACCTTATATAAATCCCATCAGTTAAATTGTTTTTCTGTACTTATTTTATCAATTTTGATGCTGTTTAGTTTTAACATTTGGCCTAGATTTCTAACAGTTTTTTAATACAAAGTTTTTAAATAATACTTTTTGTTTGTGTACCCTCTCTGACTTTCTATTCTATCATGACATTACTATTTCTTTTATGAATTTGCTAACTGCTATAATTTTTTTATTGTTCGACTAAGCTTTTCGTCATTACTGACATCTTCAGGTCTTAAACAACGACTGCTATAATTTTTTTATTGTTCGACTAAGCTTTTCGTCATTACTGACATCTTCAGGTCTTAAACAACCGTTGTTTAAGACCTGAAGATGTCAGTAATGACGAAAAGCTTAGTCGAACAATAAAAAAAGTATAGCAGTTAGCAAATTCATAAAAGAAATAGTAAGGATGGCTGCTAATTTAAACAATACGAAGAATATCATGACATTAATTAACATTTTCTTATTTCAACAAAAGAACAATTAGTATATAATTTATACTCTTAATACATAATACATAATTGACATTAACAATGGTCTTTCAAACTCAGACATTTTATACTTAATTATTATTAGTAATACAATAAATATTTTATAACTAAAGAATGTTATTTAATTCTGATATTTCAGTCTTAATTATGACTAGTAACTTATTCTAAATAAACAAAACATCTCTGTCCTTCCATCATCTACTCTATTTCTTATACTAGGTTCTATTTTCAGTTTTAATCTGTTTTTGATTTTGGGGTAATGATACTTTAACACTTCACTTTTTATATGCCCTGCTCTTGTTTATTCTACTATCATTCTACTGAATGTTGTATATTAAGAGTGGCAGTTATCATTCCGAAACACCTGTATTATCTGTTTTGATAATACTTTATTTAATATTATTCATGGACACAAATAAGCATTTCAAAGTTGTATTATTTCACAATTTATTTAGTTTGTGAACTGCAATATTTACACATAAGGTTTATTTATTATAACACAAAAACTTGCACTGATCCCCTTTTCATTCTTGGATTTTATTTCTAAATAGTTTTATAGTTTTATTAAAATCCAGAAATCTATTTATAGAAGATAATGAAGGTTTGTTTTTTGGCATTATAAAATTATTTCACATTGGTTCACTTTCAATTCTCACTTTATACACTTTTGGCCTACATTTATTTTACATGGTTTCTAAATTTGATATTTTGTTATACTTTCATTTGTTATCTTGTTTATCATTTTCTTTTGGGGTTTGGGTTTTTTATAAGAGCACTCCTTCTTCTTGTGGATGCTGTCTTGTTCTGGTTTCTTCATTGATTTCTCTTATTTTCCTTCTTGTTCCTTATAAAAATATTTCCATTTTCTATCTTCTTGTTGATGTTGTCATGTTTTGGGTTTCCTCCTTACCTACTCCTATCCTACCTGGGTATTACCTTTTTCTATATTTTTAGTTTTGCAGTTTACTTTGATGATTCATCACTCATTGTACCATTGGTTTTAAATGAACTTTTACTTTAATCAATGATTATACTTCACGGCGGTTCTTAATTAATTTTTTATTTTATTTCTCGGATTTAAAATGTTTTTAATTTTATTTTTATTGATCATTCTACCATTCAGAATTATTGGCATTATCTGTCATGCTACAACATTCATAAAGACCATACCTCATTTAATTAAAATAAACATCTCATTTGCATCTGAATAAAATTTACAAACATTTCAATTCTAATTTTAATTGAACCTTTCATTCCGCAACCTTTGATTATTCATTTATTGTACCATTAAATTCTTAAAAATTCAAATTTATTATCAACATTTATTTTACGTAACATTTCAAATTCAGATTTTATCAACAGTTTTACATCTTACCTAAGTTAAATTCTTTCAGACTCATTTACTGTCATTATCGAAACATTTTACTTTACTTCCAAGTCATTATGAAAATTCATACCTACATATGGTCAATCACTCCATCAAATGAACACATCATCACTTGTCATAGACTCAAACAATAACAATTCTCACCACAAATATAATGTACAAAACCATATGTACCTTCTGCTACATCATAACAACCATATGACTCCACCACTAAACACATTTTTACTTTGACTCCTTTACCATTTATTATCAAGTTTAAATCTTAGAAAAATCATTTAAATTCGTTATCAAAATCCATTTATACAACATTACAAATTAATTAATTAATCTCAAACTTATTTAATTCAATCAGTTTCTAAAACACAAAGTTACTTTAACCACCTTACTCCAAAACAATTACAATTCATTTGCATTATAAACTTCACCATTATTCTTGTTACTTGTTTAGTCTGATAAAATATTATTGTCATTATTATTATTATTATTATATAACCAATTCACCTTGCATTCATACATTGTTTACATAAAATATATAGTACAACATAACCTACAACACAAAAATTTATCTACAATTTTTTGTCATTATTTTGTCATTTACCACACCTCATTACATAAGTTAGCCAAATCGTCACCATAAACTAAAATAATTAAATGTTCATTCACTGTTTGTCTAACCACCATCATCGTAAATTAGCCTTACATTCACATAGCAATTTTCATCTTTATTTACACTCATTACATTATTATTATTATTTATATAACAACTTTTCAATATTTCAAATTGTTCCTTTACACCCACATAATAATCTACTGGACTATCCCACATTACTATTAAATTATATAACCTGTCTACATCATTAATTTTGATCTTGTTACCATCAGTATTATTATCCGTCTCAATGAAGCATTTTACTATCTCCTTATTTTCAGAATCATCTACTATTAATATTCCACGTCTATATATAGGTAAGCTTCCAATATAATTATCAATGTTATCATCATTTATTTCTGCGCTATCTTCACAACAAGGTAAGTCAACAATATTACTAATTCTCTCTTTCTTTATTTTCTCTAGTAGCTCCTCGTAACTTCTAACAACATTAAATAATATTATCTCTCTCTCTCTCTCTCTCTCTCTCTCAATGTGAATAATTCTACCACTCTCTCACAATACCTCTCCTTATAACACCATCTCACTTTTTCTCTCTCAGTCCACACAAAAGGCAACATAACGTTATCATAACACCTCCTGGTTCTTCCAGGGAACTTATGATACACTGGGGACCTATCTAGAGACACTTCGTCTCTCACATAATTATTGGAGGAAACCTCGTCCTCATAACTCACTATCGGAGTCTTTACTCCGCTTAAACAACAGGGAAAATTTGCCCTTTGCAAACCTAACCTCTCTTCACACTCTCTCTGCTCACTACTCTCTATTTCAACTACAACTTCATCGCCATTATTATTATTCACTTCACTCTCTAACACTACATTTTTAATTATCTCGTTGTTCTCACTTTTTATTTTGCTATTACTTGTTACCTCATTATTAGAATTATCATTATTACTCACCTTGTCTACCGCCACCTGTTTTACATTTAAACTAACACCATTACTATTAACACGTATATCTCCATTATTTTCGCTTGTATTAACCACATTTCTTACCTTGTCATTTATTTCTTCGTTATTTTCGTTTATTTTGCACTTACCTGTATTTATTCCCCACACTCCCATTCTCTCAATACTCTGTTCTAATTCGTTAAATTTACTTTCAAATATCTCATTTGTATTTTCAACACGCTTATTAATTTCATTAATATTATTTTTTAATTCACTATTTTGCTCTTTCAACTCATTGAAATTACTTTCACATTTTATTTTTTGTTCATGAATCTAACTTTTTTACTCATCAAATTTGTTATTCTGTACATTGAAACTACTCTTTATTTCTTTAATTTCGTTCTTTTGTTCATTCATGTTAATATCACTGACATCAAAACGACAATTTATTACGTTAAATTTTGTCTCTATCATACTATACAAACGTTTCAACATATCATTGTCATCAGATTTCTTATTTTGATTAATAGAAATTGGGGTTGAATGAATTTCAACTTCATTCATTATTTTTGATTCATCAAAATTGCTTTCATTTGTTATCATTTCATTTGTTTGAATTCCTGAGTCGCTTCTATTAGTCGACTCAGTCAACGCACTTTCTTTGTTTTCATACATCGATTTATTTTCGGCTTCACCGCCGACAATTACGTCAGTCTCATTTATTTTATTCTCCATATCTTATGAAATTTTCGTGCATTAACAAAAACTCACTTAACCTAACATCATTTTATGTACGTAATTTATACGTATTACTGCTTAACCTCTAAATCACGCTTATCCACATTTAGGTGTGGTATGTACAAAAATTTATTTGTAAAACTTGTCCAAGTTCGAGGCGCCAATTATGATAGTACAAACAATCTACCAAATATTAATTAACAAAAATACTCATAATCGCCACTTCTTACCTTCAATTTCGGGTCCCAGGGTTCTTCCCACGAAGTCGTGGCCTATAAATGTGATTTAGGGTTTATTTTATTAAGAAACTCAATTCTCATTTCTTGTTAACTAACTCAACATTTATTGAACATGTTGTTTAATATTCTCTTTTTATGCATGAAATAATTATATAACTTCCTTTTTTAACTAATAATCAGAGTTCGGATCCAACAGATTTTAATATTGAGGTCTACATACACCCCATTTACCAAAGATACACAAAGTTTAGCATTCTTTTTTTTATTATTATACTTAAAGTAAATAATTACTTAAATTATAGGAAGGCAACCCAGCAATTGCTTACACCCACACTCTCATACCTTTTATCCCATTTTCATTTTATTTGTTTAGAGCTCTTTTTATAAAATTTTTATATTTATTTTAAATGAAGTTAAAGCAGTTACTTCCCTTTTGCCGCCATGAATACCAAGTGTTGTAATTAGTCCGTCTTGTTTGTTCACTGTTTTAGTCCGAAAGATGTTCTCACTTGTTGAATTTTGGTCACGTTCTCACTTGTTAAGATTTCACTGTTTATATTATTTTATATCATGTTAATTTTATAGTTTAGATCACATTTTCCGTACTTTTAATAAAACTTCGGCTCGAGAGCCTTTTTGCTGAACCGTATCTATTTTTATTGTTTCTTAATCCACTTATCACATTTTCGGCCGGTCTGTCTACATTTTAATGTATTTTAGGTGAACCGCGCATACACGCAACTGCGCGGCTCAGATGTTATATGCCGACTGCCTTCGTTCTCTACACACTAAGTGAGAAGGAATTTATTCGGACGTGACATTTTCGTGTGAACTTTGGCCGAACCGTGCGCTCGTCCGCGGGAATGCACACCCTTGCTGATAACTTACATTCCTGTACCATTCTGTACCTCACACGGAGCTATAGTCATTGACCCATTATTATACTCTGGTTAAATAAAATGAAAAACTTTAAATTGGATAGTCTCATCGGTTTGTACCGTTACACTATTTTCCCAAGAGATTATGAACATTATATTACTTAAACCAATTTTAATCTGACATTGGAAGGAGCATCATCTCAAATACGGGACAAAGGCAGTCGGCCATTTTGAAATTGTAACGAGATCGCTGTTTAACGTGTAGGCAACTTCTGAATATGAACAAATTTAAACCAACACTAATACAGATATACTTTGTTAGTTATTAAGAATTAGATTTATAACATTGTGATGCATTGTATTTTTACTTTAACGCATTTTTCCTATCTTTATTAACAACTCAAAGAACCCCATTACCTGAGAAAGAAACATTATATTGTAATTTTTTTTTTAAGTACTGTTTGTCACAGTCGGAAGCAGTGAGAGAATCGAATCAAGTTGTAACCGTTCGACTCACGAGGCGGCAGACCGGCCCATGTTCAAAAAAACAGTAATAATAATAAATTAATTTGTTAATCATATCAGTTTCTTTTTTATTTGTTAGAGTGGTTACAGGAGTCAGTAATTACAGGTGACAGAGGAGAGAAGTTGCGGCGAGAGCAGGGACATCGAGTACGTCGCCACTAAAGCGGAATAACCTCACAGACAGGCGCGAAAATAGATCGATTGAAAAGAAACGACTCGATCAGGTTATCTATTGCAGATTTAATTATTTCTCTTGGCACCGATTCAAACGATACGGCTGCGTACGATACTCTCGCTATTGTGAAGCCGTTAATAATTGAAAAACTAACGAACCACTCGACAACAAATATAATACTATAAAAGACAATTGCTTATTTCACGAATAAACAAACAAGACACACTAAAAAAAATATATATATATTGTATCATGACAGATAATCCACTTAATAAAGATTACAATATGATCATAATAATATATCAATTACATTAAATATAAAAGAAAAATTCAAATGAAAACATATAAATATCAAAATAAAGTACCACCATAAATGGAAAAGTAAAAGTAAAGAACCACAGTGCAACAAAAATGTATAAAGAAAAAATAAACCACAAAAACTGAAATAAAATAAGGATAATACCCAGGTAGGATAGGAGTAGGAAAGGAAGATACCCCGAACCAACCAAAGGACATGAAAAAACAATAATACCTTGGAGAAACCAAGAAGAAAGAATTTTGAAGAAACGAAATTGTAAGATGGGAGGACTACAAGATATACCCAAAGGAAACCTATATTAAAGATTATAACAAACCCCTAAAGAAATTCAATGTCACAAAGAAAGTATAACGCCCCAAAACCTGATATTAAGGTAAAATAGTTACAAACAAAGTGTTTAGTGTTGTAAGTAGAAGTGCACCCACTAAAGTTATTGTGTAATGGAATAAACAAATCTTCATAATCCCTTATAACTAAGATTTTGGTCTTGGAATATTGTAAAACTCAATATGAGATAAGATCCAAAATATAAGTGAACCAGTGCAAGTTATTTCAGTATATTAAATAAACTTCAAGTAGAAGTGTAACTAATACTTCAACTAAGTACATGTGTACCATAAACAACTTAAATGTTTTCTATGACTATAGAAATAAAATTTTATAAAATATTCTTGTGAACACATTACTAATGTTTATAAGAAGGTGGTGAATAAATAAAGTGACAGGGGATAAAAATGTAATACTATAATAAAAACAGAAAGGACTGCAACCAAAATAAGTTTAAGAAGTAGAAAAAAATAAATGGCTTGTTATGTTTAAGTTAAAGCCCATGAACTCCATAATTCAATGTGGTGAATAGAATAAGATTTTGTTATTATTATAAAAATGTGTAATAGATCTAACAGGGTGAATCCAGACTAAAATATCTAAATATGGATACCATACTCTTTTTATAAAATGTTTATTATATGTTATTTGTAGTAGTTAAAACTAAAATGTCTGACTTTGAAGACCATATTGTTAATTTTAAATATTGTTTAAGTATTATGAGTAGGAATACAATACTACATGTTATATTAGTTAAGTAAGGAGATTTTAATTAATATTGTATTAAATTAAGAAAGTCAGAAGGGGTATAGAGACAGTATTATTCAAAAACATTATATGTAAAACCAAAAAAATCTAGGCCAAATAGGAAATTCCAACAACATTATAATTGGTTAATTAAGTTAAATAAACCAAGTAAACTGATGGGATTTATATAAGGTGAATTAGTCACCAAATACTATGACTAAAACCAGACTTAAAAGGATAGTGTAAAAGCATATATAAAATTATTAAAAAATTTGCAGATGTAATAGCTAAAATTTCAGAGTGGGGAGTTATAAATTCATGAATTATATTTAAAAGAATAATCAATGAATAAAATTGTAAGAAATTAAGGAAAGATAAACATTTATGCCAATCTGAGATTTATTATAGTCATAATTATAACATATAAAATGGCTAATATTTGGAGAAGAACAGGAAACAAAATGTTGAGCCTACTTTTCCAAAATGAAAGAAATTAGCAATTTTAACAAAAGACTTTGTAAAGATAGATTATTGGGTATCAAATTAAGCAGAAGAAATTAAAGAAACCGATTATGTATTTACTATTTCATGAAACTAAATAATAACCAAAATATATTCTGTGATATAATGTACTTTTTTACATGTATCGGAAGCGGTTAAAAATTGAAACAATACTTTTCCAATATTAAATTGGCCAAGATATTTCAGAAAACGAAGGAAGTAAAACAGTTCTTATTTAACATTCGTAGTGTATGGTTGAATAAGCTCTCGCTAAAGAACCACATATACGAAACCATTAATGGCGTATGGAAATTGAGCCTAGCCTACAGTAAAAAATCGAGAGTTGCGGAAAAATTTACCTTAAACCTAAATTCAGTGGACACAACAACTACAAACATTGAAATCAATTAATACTGAACCGAATATAAGTGATATAAGGAACTAAAACGCTAAAACACTAATTATTCATAACCAAACGAACTTTACAATTTTCGACACACGTTGACAGAAGTGAATAAACATAATCCAAAACATTTAATCGAAGTGAACACAGAACACTTAACCAGGACAACACTAATAACACCAGAAGGAATTCTCCATACTGCAGAGAAGAGGAAACGTGAACGAGGCAGCTTTTATTGAAAGAAAATTCTGACGACACCATTCCTGTTTAACATCAGCAGCTAAGCAGCTGCCATCTTTGACGTTCCCACAATCCAATGCGAGTTTTACCAACCGAACCTCTAGACATCACTGGTTCGAATTTTATCATATATAAACATTATATATTACTTAATAACATTGTAAATTTTTAATTTTAAGTTTTTATTGTGAATGTTATACTTTCTAGCCCTACCCCTTCTCTGACTATTAACTATAACCGTTAAAAGAACCTGAAAATATTTATATTAAATAACATGTATCAACAATCGATCGCCCTGTGAACGAGTCGAGCAATATATGTGATAATCGATTTTAAATCGATCTTATAAACAATTGTCAATAAAAATATAGTAATTCAACAATTTGGTTTTTAAATTTATTGATAAATTTTATAAATAGAGTTTAGTTAACAACAGGATTACAAGAAAGGCGGCCATTACTCAAGTGGAAGTAATATATACGAAAAGGAAGAAATATCGCTAATCGATTAGTGCATTGAGACAATCCTGTTAACTAGAATTTAATTCCAGTAAACCATAAGCAAGATTATTGACATAATTAACTCAAACAAACTTAAAATTTTAATACTACACCATTACAAGAAATATTTACTAAATTATTGAACATTAAAACATAAAAAATAAATTTTTTTCAAAAATTCAAAACAAAATATTTAATTTTTTTTCAAAAATTAAATAACACAATTTTCATTTGTAAACCCGACTGGTTATAATATATATATATATTCTGTAGCATGACAGAAAATCCACTACTTATTAATTCATATAAAATAATAAAAATTAATTACACCACATATGTTAATATAAAATCGAATGAAATTGAATGAAATCAAAGGAATAAACAACAATAAAATAAAAATTCTCATTACATTATATAAAACCCACTGTTAAAAATCACAGAAATTATTGAAAGCAACTCATATTATAAAATCAGGAATTTACCCAGGAAGATAGGAGCAGTAAACAAATTAAATAACACAATATCATGAAGAGAGAACCAGTTTGAGAGTGGTGAAACACCAAAATACCCCAAAGACAAGAAGAAGGAAGAATAAAATTTGTGATCAGGAGGTAAACAATACCCTGAAACCTTTAGCGAAGAGCAAAGTCAGTATCAGTAAATACATTCGATACTCCAAACTAAACATCAGTCGAGATAACACGAAGTACCTTGGTTTACCCAAGAGTGAAGAATGAAGACAAGAAGAAGGAAGACCAGAAGAAAGACAAGAGTGAAGACAAGAAAGAAGATAAGAAGAAAGACAAGAAAGAAGACAAGAAGAGAGGAAGAAATAGTATGAAAGAAACACCGTTATAAAACCTATTATTAAATACCATCAACCCCAAACCCATAGAGACAATTAAAAAGAAAGTATAACATCCCAAAATCCTATAAAAATGTAATTATTAAGAAATCAAAAGTGTTGTCTAGTATAATAAGAAGTGAACCAACTAAAGCTATTGTGTGATAAAGGAAATAAACAAGTCTTAACAGTCCATGATTACTAAAGGTCTGGTCTGAGATAATAAGACTCAAAATATCAGAACCACCAGTCAAAGTGAACTTGTGCAAGTGTTTTTGGAAATACAATAAACTTAAAGTTAGTTAAATATCACTATAATATTGACGACTCGGAACACTAAGTTTTTTATAAGTAAAAACGTAAAGTTTTACCTTACAGCCTAAACCGGCTTTCACCTATAGAAGGCTTCATCAGAGGCTGTCGTTAGTAGCGCTGTTCATCTTGTTGTTGGCGACGAGATAGTGTTTCGAAAGATCGAAGCTGTGTGTGTGTGGTGAGATGTGTTCGAATAATGCGTGTGATTTGAATTGTGTCTGTTCGTTTAGGATGTCGTTTTTATTTGTTTTTGTGTGTTTGTATATTTCTAATTGTTCTAGAGTGTCTAGTTTTCGGCCTTTTGTGTGTACGTGTAGTATGTTCATGTTATTGTCGATGTTTTTATATGTGTGGTTTGCTTCAATGAGGTGGTTTGCGAAGGTAGATTCTGTAGTGGTGTGGAGTGCTTTTGTGTATTCAATGTATCTCTGTTTGAAGCTACGTCCTGTCTGGCCTATGTAGAATTTATTGCAATTTGAACAATTTAGTTTATATACACCGGGTAGATCGAATTTGTTTTGTGTTTTGGGCATGCGTTTTGATAGTATGTGTTCTGTTTTGTTAGTAGTTTTGTAAGCGATTCTGTATCCTGCTTTTTTGAATTTGTGGGCAATTTTTTCTGTTTGTTTGTTGATGTATGTTAGTGTTATGAATTTGTTGTTTTCTGTCTTTGTCTGTTGTTTGTTTTGTGTTTTGTGTAGGAGTTTACTGACTATTGTTCTGTCGGTAAACTCCTACACAAAACAAACAACAGACAAAGACAGAAAACAACAAATTCATAACACTAACATACATCAACAAACAAACAGAAAAAATTGCCCACAAATTCAAAAAAGCAGGATACAGAATCGCTTACAAAACTACTAACAAAACAGAACACACACTATCAAAACGCATGCCCAAAGCACAAAACAAATTCGATCTACCCGGTGTATATAAACTAAATTGTTCAAATTGCAATAAATTCTACATAGGCCAGACAGGACGTAGCTTCAAACAGAGATACATTGAACACACAAAAGCACTCCACACCACTACAGAATCTACCTTCGCAAACCACCTCATTGAAGCAAACCACACATATAAAAACATCGACAATAACATGATCATACTACACGTACACACAAAAGGCCGAAAACTAGACACTCTAGAACAATTAGAAATATACAAACACACAAAAACAAATAAAAACAACATCCTAAATGAACAGACACAATTCAAATCGCACGCATTATTCGAACACATCTCACCACACACACACAGCTTCGATCTTTCGAAACACTATCTCGTCGCCAACAACAAGATGAACAGCGCTACTAACGACAGCCTCTGATGAAGCCTTCTATAGGTGAAAGCCGGTTTAGGCTGTAAGGTAAAACTTTACGTTTTTACTTATAAAAAACTTAGTGTTCCAAGTCGTCAATATTATAGTGATATTTAGTTAAGTAACGGACACGTCATGGACAACGAAATCCAAGAATTTAACTCAGCAAGACGAGCCAACGTCCAAGCGTACAAGTTCACAACTTTGAAGGTTAGAAAGATTGTAGCTCACATAAATTTCAACAAAACATGCATAAACAATTCACTAACACCTAAATATGCCCAAATCAAAATTAAACATAACAACCAGGCCGCCCGAATAACACAAAACATCGCACAAAGAACATACATAAAAGAATTAATTAAACAACTATATAAGAAAAAAGACGCCCTTAATCGCAAAGCATTAACACTACACCTACATATCGCCAACACATACGGACACAATTACATGACTGAACTAATACATCACACAAATGAATGGACAAAAAAACAAATACATAACATACAGACAAAACACGACAGAAAAATAAAAAACCTGACACCAATCAAAACACATATAATTCCCTCGCACAAATTCTACCCACGTACAGTAAACCTCACGAACGTCACACTCACAAAAAACGAACAAACACTCCTTGATAAAGGCCTAAAACATAACATACATTACAAACATAACAACCAAACGCTAACAAAGCTCATCATTGACACAGAAACAAATATACAAAACACAGCACCAGAACATCAAGACACATTAAGACATAATATAAACAACACAATAGGAGTACATAAGACACCAGACAACAACAACCACAACTCAGAAATACACACAGCCATCAAACTGAGGGAAAAGGCACACAAACACAACATCACATTTGTAAAAGCTGACAAAGGCAACACGACTGTAATTATCCCCACAGACAACCTACACAAAAAAGTACAAGACTTCATAGAACAGAACAACATCACAGAACTAAAACACGACCCCACCGACAGATACCAAAACACAGTAAAACAAATAGTCAACAAAGCCAAACACATTATGACACATAAACAAAAGCCCTACATGAAACAAATCCGACCATCAGCACCTACACTCCAAGCGCTTCCCAAAATCCATAAAGAAGACATTCCGATCCGCCCCATTATCAACTACCGTAATGCCCCTGCACACAAACTGACAAAATATCTAGACAAAATTATTAGACAACACACACAAATAGACAACAACATTGCAGTAAAAAACAACACTGACCTAGTAACAAAAATAAAAGACATACACATCCCCCATAACGCCACATTAGCCTCCTTTGACATTAAAAACCTGTACACAAACATCCCCATCTCTGAAACAATCACCATCCTACAAAACAAACTCAAACAGAACAACACACCAAATGAACTTATCAATGAAATAACAGAAACTCTGAACATTATCACAAAACAAAACTACTTTACTTATAACAATAAATACTACACACAGAACGATGGCCTACCCATGGGCTCCCCCATATCCAGCATTCTAGCAGAAGTCTTCCTCCAACACTTAGAAAAAACAAAAATACTCACAAACAATGACAGACACTCACATAAAATACTATATTGGCACAGATACGTTGATGACATTCTAATACTATACAGGGGAAACAAAAGACAATGTGAACAGTTACTAACGCACATAAACAAAATACATAAAAACATAACCTTCACTGCCGAATATGAACACAACAATACCATAAACTTCTTAGACCTCTCCATCACAAAACTAGAACACAGGCACAAATTCAGTATATACAGAAAACCAACTACAACTGACACACTAATACACAACACCTCCAATCACCCAATACAACACAAACTAGCTGCTTTTAGAACCATGATACATAGACTTAACAACATCCCCTTAGATGAAATAGACTACAAAGACGAACTAAACACGATAAAATATCTAGCAGAATCTAACGGTTATGACAGAACAATAGTCAGTAAACTCCTACACAAAACAAACAACAGACAAAGACAGAAAACAACAAATTCATAACACTAACATACATCAACAAACAAACAGAAAAAATTGCCCACAAATTCAAAAAAGCAGGATACAGAATCGCTTACAAAACTACTAACAAAACAGAACACACACTATCAAAACGCATGCCCAAAGCACAAAACAAATTCAATCTACCCGGTGTATATAAACTAAATTGTTCAAATTGCAATAAATTCTACATAGGCCAGACAGGACGTAGCTTCAAACAGAGATACATTGAACACACAAAAGTACTCCACACCACTACAGAATCTACCTTCGCAAACCACCTCATTGAAGCAAACCACACATATAAAAACATCGACAATAACATGAACATACTACACGTACACACAAAAGGCCGAAAACTAGACACTCTAGAACAATTAGAAATATACAAACACACAAAAACAAATAAAAACGACATCCTAATCGAACAGACACAATTCAAATCGCACGCATTATTCGAACACATCTCACCACACACACACAGCTTCGATCTTTCGAAACACTATCTCGTCGCCAACAACAAGATGAACAGCGCTACTAACGACAGCCTCTGATGAAGCCTTCTATAGGTGAAAGCCGGTTTAGGATGTAAGGTAAAACTTTACGTTTTTACTTATAAAAAACTTAGTGTTCCGAGTCGTCAATATTATAGTGATATTTAGTTAAGTAACGGACACGTCATGGACAACGAAATCCAAGAATTTAAAGTTAGTGATACTATGACTTATCAATATGCTATATAACAACTTTTATATGCAATAATACACATCATCATAAAATAATAAAATGGAAGATTTCCAATATTTTATTATTTTAATGTAACTGTTATTACAAGACATTTGTAAAAATGATAATAACTAGAGTATGGGTGGACATGTTTACTGATGAAGGGGATAATAGATAATAATGGTTTAGCCCAGAAAGGACTGGCATTAATTTATGTTCATAGGTTTAAATTGTTTAAAATAGCTATTTGTTCACAGCCATGAACTCGATAGGTTTATAAGAATTTTTAGTAAATAAGATTTATATGTGTTTAAAATGAATTACGTTTGCCAAATAACAGCAGAAATACCATTAATAATGTTTCAGTAGGTATGCTGTGTTAAATAAAAAGGAGTTAAATGTATGTTTTCAAACCATGTCAGCAATATGTTCAATCTTAGAATGCTGAATGATGTTCATTATTATTTTTTATATAACAGTAGTATTAATCAGATACTACACCTCACAATGGGTTTGTAAAACGTTTTATTTTCATGTAATAATAACTATATAAAGTCAGAGGAGGAGTAGGATTAAATTTATTTGAGAAAGACAGAAATGTAAAATTCTAAACTCTAGGCCATGTGGTGAATTCACAGAAGCCATATAAACCATTTAATTCACTTATAATTCCTGTAAACTAGCAAGATTTAGGTAAGGTAAATCAGTTAACCACTACTGTGGATGATCCTATGAGTTAAAGTGATACTAAGGAAATATACCTTAAAATATTGTAAATTTTCAAAATATATAAATTAATTAATTTTAAAGAGCAATGTCAAATTCAGAGATTAACATAAAACACCAGTTCAAAGGTTCAATTTATATGTATTTAAGGAAAGGAAGAGAAATATGACTAATTATAATTTATTATAATAGTAATAATAACAATTAAAATGGCAGAAAAATTATATGAAGGCGGAAACCAATTTTTGAGCCTAGATTTCCAAAAAGAGAGAAATTTGGTAATTTCCACAAAATGTCAACAGATATGGACTATAATATATCAATTTAAAAGGAATGAGATGATTAAACCAATGATAAGGTTCATAATTCATGAAAGTGATGAATAAGATAAATAAATTCCATATATAATGTAATTTTGTATCATGTGTATGGGAAATCGAAATATTTTAACAATACTTTTTCAAAGATTAACTGGGCCAGATTTTGACTAACATGAAGGAAGTTAGTTTAGTCTTTTGTTGAATATCAAGCTGAATAGCTGTGTAATATAACGTTCCTTAAAACCGTGTAGAAAATGGTACTACGGTTACCCACTAATATCAGTGAAGCGAGAGTTAAATAAATTAAACACTTTTCTAACTAAACCTACAGAAACTTTAGCGACAATAGTGAAAACTAACACCAAACTTCATTATACTAGTGATTTAAAACAGTAAAACAATATATTTGTGATAATTAACGCTACAAATCATAACCACTTTTTGAGCAGTTAACCCACAGAAGTGAACACATATCAAATAACATAATTAACACAAATATACACGGAACACTTCTTGAGAACACACCAAACAAACTATTAGACAGATTACACCAGTGCGGGGACATTTCAAACATTTATGAAGGTAATTTTGCTGTGAGATTTTAACACGACGACATTCCCAGTAACCTCGCCATATCTAGGAGCGGCCATCTTTGAAAATACGAATCTCTGCCTTCCTCATCGAGTGACGTCAGAAGCTACATATGGTTTGACGATTCAACTTTTTTAAACATTATATCAGAATTATTTAAATATTGTTAGATGATAATTATGGAACTACTTTAATTGTTAATGTTATACTTTCTCGTTACCCTTCTCTGACTATTAATATAATCGCTCCAAGAACCTTTTTTATATAATACTTGTAATAATTTTTTCCACTGTATGAACGAATCGATTATTCCCTGAGACGGAGTCGATAATTGTTCCCAATCAATTAAAAATCGATTATTTATTAAATTTTTTAATAAATCCATTTATTTCAATTGTTTATATCTATTATTATTTCACATGCTAATTTAAGGTTTATTTATTAATGCAACGAGACTTCAAGAAGAAGAAAATGTTAATTAACAGCGAGATATTGGACCAGCACTAAACATCATAAATCGATTGCTGACCGGAGTTAATCTGATTAACTCCAGACTTGGTTCAGATCTTCCAGAAGTGCTCAATAATTAATAAATACGTTCTTAATTATTAAAATTTTTCACAGAACATTAAAACAGGATTATTTCACAATTACAGACATTAAATAAAACAAACAAATTTTTTTTTATTGGAAAATTTTTTTTTGAAATAAAATTTTCTCTTTATTATCTTTTTTTTGTAAAGACCGCATACAGGGTCTACTTCTTACAATATATATATATATATATATATATATATTGTAACAGTACAAAATTATCTGTATCGGAATAATGGGATATAGGGGTACTTTTATTGTGAATTTTATTGTAATCATAAAGTTGAATCAGGCAAGGTTAGTTTTGGTACAAGTCCCAATAATATGTAAATTCACCGGTGGAGAGCCGATCCAAGGTCAAAGGCGTACGAGCAAAGTGAAACAACGATAATGGCAGTGTTAGGCGCTAAAAACTGAAAATACTGACTTTCTATTGGTCCACTGTAATAAATCGTCACCAAAACAATGACGAGGTAAAGAACCATTACGTATTAACCAGGCGGTAGCGAAAGGAACAATAGACAATGACGTCAGACGCAACAAATTTGCATAATAATTGTGTCTGCTTCCGCCCAGTTCAGCAACAGCAGCCATCGAGCCTATACGCTCGCCATAGTGCAGTGGGCAAATTCTTGCCAAAATGTAATAATTATCTAGTAAAATGCAATAGTTGTGATCAAAATTTAACAGTAACAGTACATAGAGTCAGTGAGCAATTCAAAATGAAATTCAAATAGATTCAGTGGACTAAACGACGAAAGTTCGGCGTTACACCTGCCGACCGCCACGGACAGTTACTGAGGAGTCTACGCCACATCACTATTCAGGAAAGCCCTTACAAATCATTTTCTAATTTCTAAAACTAAGAATGAGCTCAATTCCAGAAAAATAAACGTGTGAAATTACCGTATGAGAGAGAGAGAGAAAGTGAGAGTGTGTACGTTTATGTTGGCCAACTTGAATATAGCTTGAGGCATTGGTTTATGATACAATAAGAGTTATTTATTAAAAATATAAAAAACCAAAAGAAGTAAATGATTGCAGTAACAATTAAAGAGAATTAATTTGAAGCAAAATAAGAAACTAAATACATGTAACCTTGAACAGAGGTCAAGGGCGAAAATGAAGTCGCTGCCATTTGAATTTATAACCATTATTGTTGGCTATTAGTGTAACAAATTACATCACAATTAGCTGAATAAAATCAAATACAATAGCCTAATGTGGTGTACCTCATTATTTCAATACCCTACAACCACTGCCTCTGTCTGCTTAACGATATTCTGGACCCAAAGCCTAATGCATATAACTGAGCTAAGCACGTGTTATTCCGGTGACAAGACAATTTATGCAAATTACATAAATTATGATGATTCCCCATTCAGGAATAATAATTATTTAGATCAGTAAATGGGTAAGTTAACAGATACCGCCCAGACCAGTGACTTGATTATTATTGTATTATATTATTGTATTATTGAGTTTATTAACAAACGACGCCCTCACAATGACTTTATTACGTTATTATTACTTCATTTATTTGTAAATTAACAATATATATATATTGCGACAGTACAAATAAGTGATGTACTGAGCATTGAATATAAAAATTTAAATTTACCTAATAAACTGTAAATAATTAATAATATATTAGAAATAAGCATGTCAGGGATTGCAAGCTTGGCTCAGACAAAAATATGAACAGGTGTTTCGACCTGAATTAACGTGCACACGCACACAAATGTAACTGAAAGTGTGTACACCAGTATTTTGCTAGTGTGTGTGAACGCAGGTCTATGCAGGCGAGTTTACCACCCCAAGATGAATAATTGCACAATTACTGTTTTTCCGTAATTATTCATAAACTATAATTAAGAATTAAAATCCAAAAACACAATAAAATGTAATAAAATTTACTAAATACTGTGTACGAAAACCACGCGAAAGTGCCACACCGTATGAGTGTAATAGTGAAATAACTGTGTACAAATCGAAAGGGTTAAGTTGCAATGTCCAAATTTACAGTGAACATATGTTGTAAAAATAGTTATAAGATAAGTATAAGAGTATACTTACAGGACTCTGCAATTCGCAGAAATATAATAAATAGCGAAATTGACAAGGAGTGGGGGAACTGAATCCAGAGACAGTTTCTGACATGTCGATTTCGTACCACTGCAGGTGTCGACCAAGACATGGGTATAAATAGGACACGCAAGCTACAGTGGTTCTCTTTCTTAAATCATCCACGGTGCAGCGGGAGCTTATGCCCGTCCGCACGGCGTATTTATTTTTTTTTTGTAAATAGTTTAAATTTCCCAGTTACATACAACTATGTAACTAAGTTGTAAATACCATCATTTTTAAATAATAACAGCAGTACATAAGAAGATCCATTGACGTCAGAAACAGCACGAGGAGAGTTCCAGAGAGTGATACGATGCTGGACAAGAAGAAGTGATACGACGCTGGACAAGAGGAGAGTTCCAGAGAGTGATACAACGCTGGACAAGAGGAGAGTTCCAGAGAGTGATTCGACGCTGGACAAGAAGAAGTGATACGACGCTGGACAAGAGGAGAGTTCCAGAGAGTGATAGGACGCTGGACAAGAAGAAGTGATACGGCGCTGGACAAGAGGAGAAGAGAGACAGCCGACGCTGGAGTGCGAGACGAGGACGACTACAGATGGATCAAAATGATCGAGTATGATTGACGACAATAAGGTGATAAACAACTTATTTATATCTTAATCGTACAATGAACTCAAAGACAATTAAAGACATTTTTATTTTATTTAAAAGTAAGAGCCAATGTTTCTTGTAAAGTAGAATTAAAATCATAGATGTTTTAGAAATACGATTAACGTAACAAGAGCTCAAATTAATATGAAATAAAATGAATACAAAGCATTTAAATGAAAACAATTAGTATTTGAGATAAAACAGTATTGAGAAACAAAAGATAAATTCAATAACTATTAATATTTTGAGTACATTACAATATATAAAAAGAGATTTAAATATTGATATTTTGAAACACATTAATTGACTGAGTAGTCTGAAAATGAGATTTTTCTTTAATACAATAATTAGTAGAATAGAATATTTAGTCAGTAAGGATGTATATAGCGTAAGCCTTACGGCATAATAACAAATAATAACGAATGTTTTAAATCGAAGTCAGTGCCATGTGCACAATTTTTAATAATATCAAATAAATTTGAAATACCGTTACAAGTTACATAGAGTTCTTATTGCAGATACACCTGAAACCCAATTTAAATGTTATATTGTTACATAATTTGTCAATCTTGAACGTGAGACCGGTCACGCTAAATTTGTGTATATTGTAACGAAACAAATGTTACAAAAGAATAGTGAAATCCGATCCAGAGAGGAAACAAGAAATAATAATTGAAAGCAAATTAAAGGAAACCTAGTTGGTTTTGACTAATTTAATATTATCAAGAAACCCAGAAATAACCCAGTAGAATAGGGCAGTAAACAGAAAAAAGTTAAATAAATAAACCTAGTAGGCCTAATCAACTTACCCTGAATAACAACCAAACCCAATAAAGAGTACCTATCCATATAATAAAATTGTATTAATTATAATCGTATAGGCCTATAATCATAAATTAAAATTGTATTAACAAAATTGTATCGACATATTTTAAGGATAGAAAAAGGGACACAAACCTTACAGTTATATGAGTGACATAATATAAATAGTGACACAGACTACTGTTAAACAGTGTTAATTATTTTTGTATGGAAAGTGTTTTATTGTTATTATTAGACAGAATTTTAGTTTATCATACAGACAATAGTTTAGCAGTATAAATAAACTAAAACTGTCAAAAACAATTATTATTATTAAGAGTTTTGTTGTATGTTATAAGATTTTATGTCACCAGTTAATTTATGTAAATATATTTATCTCAGGCAGTCAAAGTAGAAATTACAATCAACCATAACAAATTGTTCCACCATATATCATAGAAATTCAAATTAATAAGGTTTTACAGTTATAAACTGAGGCATGTTTAGTATCAAATTGTTTATAATTATCTAATTAATAATTGTATAAACATTGCATGTATCATTAGAGTATAATAATAAAATTATCTATTAAAGGTAATTTATAAAATATAAAGTAGGTATTGGGTGTTGATCCTATAACATTTAACCTGTACATAAATGACCAATCAAAATTTAAGAAATTTGTATGAGTTCTGTGACTAAAAAAGAAGAAATAACACTTAATTGTTAATTGTGATGGAAAACAGTTGAATAGTGTGTGTCTAGATGTAATTAAAAAAATATAAAAATAGATAACCCGTTTGTGAAAGAAGATCTGAAAGACCATCATCGAAGATAATAATCCTTCCACTACAATTTTCATGAACAAGTAATACACACAATCAAGAAAAATATTCAGAATAAACCAGAAAACCTTCAGAATATCGTCTACATGTGTAAAGTATAATTTGACAATATTTTTATCCAACAAGGAACAACCACTAGACAATATAACAATTTACACTAACACTAATCACTAGTAAACATTTTAAAGTGCAACCAAATTCAATATCTAAGCGAACAGTGATTACAAGGAAAACATTTATTGTACACATTAATAAACTACATTATTTTCTGAGACGGACAAATAGCCATGATGTTGACGTTACTCTAACCTACATGCTTTTACGAAGCGTATTGAATATCGTCAAAACTTGTATGTAACTTAATATATAATTTTTGTAATTTTTTTAGATTATAAGTAATATATTGTTTGTAAAGGTACTCTCTATTATTAATTATCATGTAAAGGAACTTTTCGTAGCAGCCACAAGAATTCCCACGAAATATATTAAAATTATTTAGTTATTAAATCCTGAGATAAATATCGATTGTGACAACCGTATGTATCGAATGGAATTTTCCAATAATTTGAATTTATGTTACAGAGATTAAACCATTATGTTATTAAATCATATCCATGCGTTATTATTTCAGGAACGTAATATATTATACCATTAAGATACTACGGGAACAAGAGTCGTATTATGTATATGTATTGTTGCATATTTGGTTCTCAAAGAACGGGGGGGGGGGGCTATACAAATTAAAGTACATATAAAAATTCACACACATAAATACGTTGCATATATTTGGCGCTCCAAGATCGTGGGGCTTCGCAAAAACAAATAAATTTTTATTTGCAACGTTAAATATGTTGCAATATATAACTGGCGCTTGTATGTTAACCCATTATCATGGGTACATTTTGTATCAAAATTATTTAATTTTACCAAGCAATGACATGGTGTAGATCAAATATAAATTACAATCAAAATAAACAAAAATAATATGAGGTGACAGAAATGAATGCCCTAGATTTCAAATAATGTAAAGTCACGTGATCCGAGGTCATGGAATTTGAACCAATCACAGAACACTAAAACAGGGTCATCAACGGAAATTAAACATATTTTGTACTCACTCAATTGTTAAACGTAAAACTGAAAAGTTCAGCAGCGTGTAGCTGAGAATCAAGTTTTAATATTAAACCAGTAAATTTCACACCAAGAAACAAAAATATGCAATAAACAGATAACTGAAGAGGCATTCAACACAATACACGAATCCGAAAACGAGAAAAAACTTAACACTGATGGGAATTTGATGAAATTAACCACCTCTCACGTGAGCGTCATCTTTTATCGTAAGCAGAGTTGGTGAGGATTTTGGTTAACTATACAACGAATCAACTACATCACTTCACAACACCATTTCAACTTAAAAACACAGTTAATCCAGACACTTATAAACCTCAATAAACTATTTTCCCAAGAGATTATGAACATAATATTACTTAAACCAATTTTAATCTGACATTGGAAGGAGCATCATCTCAAATACGGGACAAAGGCAGTCGGCCATTTTGAAATTGTAACGAGATCGCTGTTTAACGTGTAGGCAACTTCTGAATATGAACAAATTTAAACCAACACTAATACAGATATACTTTGTTAGTTATTAAGAATTAGATTTATAACATTGTGATGCATTGTATTTTTACTTTAACGCATTTTTCCGATCTTTATTAATAACTCAAAGAACACCATTACCTGAGAAAGAAACATTATATTGTAATTTTTTTTTAAGTACTGTTTGTCACAGTCGGAAGCAGTGAGAGAATCGAATCAAGTTGTAACCGTTCGACTCACGAGGCGGCAGACCGGCCCATGTTCAAAAAAACAATAATAATAATAAATTAATTTGTTAATCATATCAGTTTCTTTTTTATTTGTTAGAGTGGTTACTGAAGTCAGTAATTACAGGTGACAGAGGAGAGAAGTTGCGGCGAGAGCAGGGACATCGAGTAGGTCGCCACTAAAGCGGAATAACCCTCACAGACAGGTGTGAAAATAGATTGATTGAAAAGAAACGACTCGATCAAATTATCTATTGCAGATTTAATTATTTCTCTCGGCACCGATTCAAACGATACGGCTGCGTACGATACTCTCGCTATTGTGAAGCCGTTAATAATTGAAAAACTAACGAACCACTCGACAACAAATATAATACTATAAAAGACAATTGCTTATTTCACGAATAAACAAACAAGACATACTAAAAAATATATATATATATATATATAACATTCACAACACCATATTACCAAGTCTCATGCATAAATATTATATTGTATATTCTATGTATAAATTGTACCAGACTTTAACTATACTTGTATGTTAACCCTGAGATTCAGATAAATAATTCTCTATTTAAAAAGAAAACACAGGTTTTTTTTTTATTTAGTTACAAATTGGCTTCCATCGCGGGGCTTAAAGGGAGAGAGGTACTATTTATTATATTACAATATTTATACATTTCTCTACAGAAATATTAATGTGTTTGATTACGGTTCATTTGAAGCTGTGTATGTTCAGGTTTTACTGAATGTTTTTCTTGGAAATAAAATGTCGTTGAGAATTTATGGTTTATAATTATCCAATTATTTCATTTATCAATATATCACTCTATAAATAAACTGTGGTAGTATTTCTAGTCTTTATTTATCCCACTTAGTGTGAGTATTCATACGTTTTTGCTGCAGTATTAATGTTTGATTATGGGGAGCTGGCCTAGACCCCACTGGGGAAGCTACCTTTATTCCGAAATCTGAAACACAACTGGTCCCAATGATTTCGGATAAGGGATTGTGGGCCTGTACCGTATTTTATTTTCTCCTGTAATTTACATACTCTTATTTTGAGACAAATTTTCCTAAAAGAAGTGCAAAAAATACTCGAGTAAATATGGTATTTTTCAACATAACTCGTACTAAGCTGTTTTGAAATTTGTTGTCATAGCATCAAAGGATTTTTTAATATATATATATATATTTTTTTTTATAAAGATTTATGTAAATCACTCAGTTTTTGAAAATTTAATAGGTTGGGTGCAAATGATTTGTCGCTTTTATTATGAAAAAAATGCAGAATTTTGTTTGGATTCATGCACCACCCTCTGGAATACAGTAAACAGCAAACAGTATTCTAATTAATATTGGCCTTATATAAAAACTATACCTTATTTGCATTAGTTACTTATATTAAAAAACCGGAACTAAGTCATCTTTATCCTATAATCATCATAAACAGTTCTATTATAACATCCAACCACCATTAGATGTTCTGAACCTAGAATCTCCATAATTTCAGCAATTGGTTAACTTGTTCTTGTATACTGTCCCACTGATTAAAGTGTTGGAAGCTCAAGCTTCATTGAACCATTTGGAAAGGCTGTTTCTAAATCAAAGGTGTAAATTTCTCTTAATTTTATCCATACTTCATATCGTGTTGAATTTAACTTACTCCTTCAATTTTTTTATGATGACAATATTGCTTTTATGGTAGCTGTTGCAATTTTGTTTAGTCTAAGAAATTCTATTTAGCATTCTGACAATTTTTCATATCTGTTTATTAATTTTATTTTTATTCTTCATTTTAAACTTTCCTTTATACCTTTTGTGGAAATTGTTTATTATAGTGCAGTTGTTTATATGTGTACTACATACATGGTGATAATGGAAGAACTGTCCACCTCTAAATGGTCAGAAGGCTAAAATGCTTGTGACTGCAAACGAGAAAATATGACAAATTATGGTGATTGTACATTTGATGTTAATTTGGTATAGACACATATATCAAATGGCAATATGTATAGATTTCCAGATTTATATTGTTACGTAATGCGGGAAAAATGTTACATAATACGGAACGTTCTACAAGTATCTCGACTATTCCTGCTATAATGTGTGTGTGCATACATATTGCTGCTACTTTGCAATGAAAGACAATTACGTGTCAACTATCGAGTCTATACCAGACCGTACTGGTGTAGCGCAGTGTGTTCAAGGACACTGTTTCTAGTGAATTCTTGAGAGTCCCTGTTTGTTTAACACATATCCAAAGTGACAGATTATTCTGGAATATCAGTGGGGTATAAATATAGGCATTCAGCGACAGTCTAGTCAATTTTAAGTGGCGATTTATTCCAGTGTGATTTGTAGTATTGTGGCGAAGTTTCCGTGTTTTACAATTGTGCGAGACTATATTAGTTGACATTATTATTGCTTGTGAACAGTTTTTATTTTTTATTTGTTGATTACAAACTGTTTAATTGTGATAATTAAAGCTGGTGATTAGTAACTTAATTGGTGTCTTGTATTTTGTTTTCCACTGTACCATACGACGATCAGTAGACCGTCGTAACGATATATATTAATACGTAAAATGGTATTTTATTTTCAGAAAACTCTAAACATAGTTTTTTTTCATCAAAACTTATTGTTATATTGGATAAGAAGAAGTAATTCCCTTTAATTTTGGAAGTATTGAGATAATTACATATTTTAATTTTAAAAAATGATTATGAACTAAATAAATATTGGAAACAATGTCAAAAATAATAATATAACGTTCCCACTTTTTTCCAGCACCCAGTATATTGTTTGAGTGTAGTGGGTACACAGAATGCTCACAATTTAATCTCAGTTTCAACAGATGGAAGACTGTGTTCATGGTCATTAGACATGTTGTCACAGCCTCAGGAAACATTGGAACTCCAACATAGACAGAGTAAAGCTATAGCTGTCACGTGCCTAGCATTCCCACACAATGATGTAAACAACTTTGTAGTTGGCAGTGAAGAAGGTGCTGTATATTCTGGTAAGTCTTCTTTGGTGACTTGATAGAATACTTGAGTATAAATGTTGTGGTGTTCCACTAGCCCAGTAAGAAGCTATATTTGTTTCCTGTAATCTACAGTAGTTTGCAAATGTCCATGTGTGAAAACTACTGTGATAGTATTTACCGTATTTCACAAACATGATATTACTATTGCTGAGAGTTATTTACAATCAATTGTTAGTCGTTTATTCATTTTTGTATTAATATTTTTCATGACATATAATTTCTGTAATGCCATTTTCTTTTTCATTTTAAGTTTTCTATTTATTATCTGTTATATTATTTATGTACGTTATGAAATTTGTAGCATTTCCACAAGCTTGTTAATTGTATTTTAGGATTTTGAAGAGAATCTTTTGTATATTTTGCTGACTGTTTATTTTATACTAGTATTCATTTTTGTTAATATTTTTTAGATGTAAGGAATTTTAAAGAAAATTGCAAAGGAAAAAATTCTGCTTTTTGCCCATAGTTAACAAACATTTTCTCTTGCTTGCCTAGACTATCTTTGTCTTCCAACTCTACAGTCTGAGTCTAGAAACAGTACATAATTTTTTCAACACTGACTTCCAAGTCTGAACCTGGGTCAATGTTTTATATATGTTATTTTCAACAAGCAATAACATGATTAATTTATAATATGAATAATTATTCTGTGTATGTCTTATGGTTCACCAATTATTGTACTCTGTTAGTTTAGTGATTTGTGATAACCAATTGCAATGGTACAATTATGGTAATTTTATAATTACCTTAAATATGGTAAATAAAACCATAAATATTGTATTTTTTAGTATGGTCATAATTAAACAACATTAAATAACCGGTATGAATATATAGTGAGTGGACTGTATAATATTTGCCAGGATTTGGACCAATTCATAGCAAAAAACCGTGAAGCATCACAAAAACAATATGTAATTTGTTGCGATAACAGTGACGATCCTTAATTACGTCAGCGGCCGAGAATGTGTTTACATCCACAACACGATGCTGTCAACAACTTAACAAAGAACGAGTGACGTAGGTTCACCCCACCTCGGCAACATATAACAAAGAGTCGTCGTCATTTCATCTGCAACTGTGATTGTAGCCGGCCGGCAGATCGTTCACTAATAAGTGAATTTTAACTTTTAAACCACTGTAAGTGGTTAGTAAACTATATAAATACAGTGCTTCAACTTCAAAATGTGACCGGGAAGTGTACAAGGTAAACTCGCGGTACGCGAAGTTTTACCGCAAGGAAACTGCAACAACTACACGACTTTGGTGAGAACGTTCCATCAACAAAATTATACGTATTTATTTTCACATCAATTTTATTTGAAATGACCAAATAACAAATAAATTCAAGTATTCAAAATTTCACTTTTTTAAAATGAGCTCATAACATAATAACAAATTGTACCAGAATGAGAGAGAGAGAGAGAGAGAGAGAGAGAGAGTGTGTGTGCGTGAGTAATTTCTAAGTGCTGGGTTGTGCGCACCAATATATATAAAGATATGTATATCTCTATTCACATGTATATCTCTAATACTACGTAATAACACATTTTCTATTACATGTTATGATTTTGGAGGGTGAATTTATTTTTCAAAACGCCCATGGCGTAATATCGTGTTTTCAATATGTATTAAAATACAAGTTCAATAATAATAAAAATACTTTATATATGGTATTTTGTGTATGTTTTATTTCAGGTAATTTATTGCACAAAACTGGTTCGTGTTGCACGACCTCTGGCCCGAAACGTAAATTTATGTAATGTCATTTTGTACAAACATGCCGCCCGATGATATTTACTAGTACATACAAATTTTAATGATAAAGAATTAAACGATAAAAAGTAATAAATTACACAATTATATGAGTAATTTGGTTCATTATCAGATCAGGTTGAGGTACCATTTTTTCTAACGAATGTAGAAATATTCTTTTCTTTTAACATAGTTGATGCATATTGTACTGGTGTAAAAATATACTACTAGGGCCTAAATCTGAGTAAAATTGAAAAATGTATAATTTACAAAATAATATTGTCAGCCATATGGAATGTAGGTTAAAGCTAGGTTGGTAAGGACCAACCTAGGTTAATATAGGTTTGGTAGCTAGGACCAAGCTTTGGCTAGGTATAAACGTTTGATGTGTAAAACAACTAGTTAAAACCACAAAATTGTAATTATTTATAAAACTCATTAATAAGATGAAATTAATCAGAAATTGTTTTAAATAATATGGAATTAGTTTAGTTACCGTATAAATTGTATTTGATAGAATGTCATAGAACAAATGGAACATTATTTGTGAATAACTAATCAAGTTTACCTACAGTTTATGAACATATTTTGTATTATGACAAATTGATAAATCACTTGATTTGTGAAAATTAAAAGTAAAAGGACTATAACTATGTAAAATTCAGTAAGATTAAGTATATTTAGTGAATCCAGGACATTAATAATTGCTAAATGTGCGAAATTATAAAAGTGATTGTTGGTAAGAAAAATGTAAAGCTGGGACGCTTAATGATTAGGTGTGGGTGTAGAGAAGCATCACTCTTATTTTGACAATCATCCAGTGCAGGCGTATCATGAAGAAGTAAAATAATTGAAATGTTCGGTAATATCAGACGTCAATAAGGAGAGCAAGAGTCAAATTAAAATGGAATAATTAACTCAAGAAAAGAATATAACACTGAGAAGAAGAAATAAAAAACTAAAATTACATTCAATATTAAACGAAAGTGGTACTTATCGGTCAGGTAATATTATGTGTTTATAATAATCGACAGTACTGAGGAACTAACCTATAAGTGATTACAGTTAAACGAAAGTGAAATTAACCACAAGTTAACCCATATCCTGTATAATATAGACAAAAACGATTTTAACGAATAAGAAATGAGCGAATACAAACTTGTAACATATAAAATATTATTTATTGGTAAAAAACTAATTAAAAGCAAATGACCATTGTATATTTAACAGTGTAATTTATTCACTAACGAGCACCTTGGGGAGTGAGTGAAAAATTGTTAGGTAAATCTACAGCCAGTGCTGCACCCTGGTTGAAAAACTTGGAAACTGTAGTAATTTATAGAGAAATAATTATTTTCCTTTTTTTATAAATTGTATAAAAAAAGAAAACTCTCACATTCATTAAAAAATAACTTGGTTCTAAACTCTATTATATTTTTTATTTTTATGTACTGCAGCCCTGAGATATAAGAGTCATTCATTCATAAGGAAAAAACCAAAGTAAATTTAATATTAATGGACCCAGATCAAAAAAGGTCATTACAATATTCATTATTTTTGACAGCTTGTAGACATGGCAGCAAAGCCGGTGTCACTGAAACATACGAGGCTCACCAGGCACCTGTGACTGGTATAAACACACATAAAGTACAGGGCGGGATTGATTTCTCACACCTGTTTCTCACATCATCATTTGATTGGACAATCAAGTTGTGGAACCAAAAGGTAATTAGAGCAGATTCGTAGTATTATTTGTTGATATTTTTATTTTACAGAAAGCAAAACTATCTGTTTTTTTTATCCCTCGTTTGGCCCCTGGAATTTTGAAATTTCCAAAACTGTACGCTATATTCAGAATGTGGTTAAAATTCCCTTTAATTTGATACACCACTTTTTGCGATTCTTTACAATTTTGAACCACTCACATTTTGCCTCCCCAATTTTTTTTTTTTTTTTTGTCAATCTCAAAAACAATAGGGCTCTGTAGAGTAAAAGTATTGTTACGACGGTCTACTCGATCGTTGTAGGTACAGTGGAAACAAAATACAAGACACCAATTATTAAACACTTCACTAATAACCATTTGAACGCACTCAGTAATATATCGCGACTATAACTTGAACCGCACTATAAATATATCGCAGCTATACTGAAAACTAAGACCGCTGCCACCATGTATTTATACCTCCACTCACAGACCAGTGTCTTAGCGCCAGTGTATACTACTTAATTAATTGTGACCTTGACACATTCCGCCCGGCTAGCGGCTTCGAGAAAACTCTCGAGAATGTGTCTAGAGTCATCATGTATGCCACACACGTTAGAGCGAGATTCTTCTGACACATTCGACAAACACGTAGATTGTTCTGTGATGTCATAACACTGCCCCGTCCTTAAGCCTGTTCGTCCCGAACTGGCAAACCGTCTCTGAAGTAGTACTTAGCCAGGCGATCTAAGTGGACGACCTTGAACTTTCGCTGCCCTTCCTGTTGCATCCGATAAACAACATCGGTGATTCTTTTTTTACAGTGTAGGGTCCTTCCCAGTTAGACTGAAGCTTAGGTGAGCGACCACGACAGCGCTTTGGGTTGAACAACCAGACCTGATCTCCTTAATGGAAACCCACACTATTGCTGCGAATGTCATGCCAAGTTTTCATTTTATCACTGGCAATCTTCAGCCATCCTCTTACCAAGCGATTCTTTTCTCACAGTTGGTTTTATAATTGCGAGGAATAGTTCTGTGGCTCTTGGGACAGAGTCTCAGGTGATCGGAACATTAAGTCCCCATGAAGACGAATCTCCCGCCCAAACACCAATTTTGCTGGAGTCATGCCTGTTGTATCGTGTACTGATGATCTATATGTCATACGTTGGTCCCAGTCTGTTTGGTTCTCGTCAACAACCTTCGAAAGATGCTACTCAAGGGTGCTATTGAATCTCTCAACCATCCCGTCCGACTGAGGATGCAGAGGCGTTGTCCTGGTCTTTCGAATTCCGAGTAGACAGCATAATTTTTTAAACACTCCTGATTCGAAATTTCTCCCTTGATCCGTATGGATTTCCATAGGGCCTCCGTAACGGCAACAGAAGTTGTGAACTAACTGCTTTGCCACAGTGGTAACCTCCTGATTTTGAATTGCGTAGGCTTCCACCCACTTAGTAAAGTAGTCACCAACAACCATGATGTACCGGTTTCCATCGTCAGTAACTGGGAATGGTCCAGCAATGTCTATGGCAATTCTCTCGAAAGGCAGTCCAACGTTATACTGTCTCATTTTCCCCTGCTTCTGGTTTGTGGGCCCTTGCTTGCAGCACATATTTCACACATCCGAACCCATTCCTCTACGTTATGGCGAAGATGAAGCCAATAGAATCGCTTCCGTATTTTGTCAAGGGTTTTGTTAACGCCAAGATGGCCTCCAGATGTTCTATCATGCATCTCCTTCAAAACAGGCTGCACTTTACTTCGGGGGAACTATCAACTGCATGACCACGTCTCGTCCATCTGCACTTTCCCAAGCCCTTTTCAGCAATCCGTTTTCTAGGGTGAGAGATTCCCATTGTGCCCATTAGCCCTTCAGCACTTCGGAACCATGGCAGATATCTTGCCAATCCGGGCGGCGACCTTCCTCTTTTGCTGTCAAGATCGGTCCAATGTCTTCATCAGTCATCTGTTCTTGTCGACAGTCTTGTGTTGTCCAGCTGTCTCCCAGGAAATATACAGTGATGGCTTGAACATGTTCGCTTGAGTTTTGTTCTTCCTTTCTGTGGCAATGTCGGCAGTCTTCCTGGCACAGTCTTCGTGATAAGCCATCTGCATTACCATGCAGGCACCCCCATCGATTTTGTACCTTGAAGTTGTACTCTTGCAGACGTTCAAGCCACCTTGCCAACTGTCCTTCCGGATTTTTAAATCTCAAGAGCCATGCAAACGCAGCATGGTTGGTACGTAGTGAAAACTCTCTTCCATAGAGATATTTATGGAACTGCTCCAATGCTCGGACGATTCCCAGCAACTTTCTTCTTGTAACGCAATAATTTCTCTCCGGTTTAGAAAGTGTCTTGCTTTAATACGTTAATACTCGTTCTTCACCATTTTGGACTTGATACAAAACTGTTCCTAGTCCAGTATTGCTTGCGTCTGTGTCTACAATGTACTTCCCTTCGGAAGCTGGGAAAGCGAGAATTGGCTGCGAACATAATGCAATTTTCAAAGTCCTGAATGCTTGATCACACTCCCTCGACCACTGGAAGTTTCGTTTATTTTCCTTTAGCTCATGTAGTGGTTTACCAATTGTAGTGAAGCCTTTCACAAAACGTCTGTAATATGAGCATAACCCCAGGAAACTCTGAACTTCGTTTTACTCTTCGGCACTGGCCAGTCTCTTACGGTGTCTACTTTATTAGGATCCATGCTAACACCCACTGCTGAAACCAGATGGCCCAGAAACACTTCTTCGGGCTCAGCTTCAGTTGGGCACTGTGAATTCTAGTTAGAACTTCCTTAAGGTTTTCCAAACGGTCTTTGAAAGTCTTCCCGATGACTATGACATCGTCTAAATAAACAAGGCAAGTTTTCCATTTCAGGCCTTGGAGTACCAGATCCTCAATCTTTCCAATGTTGCCGGTGCATTACAGAGGCCAAATGGCATGACATTAAATTAGAATAAGCCACTTGGGGTCGAGAAAGCAGTATTTTCTTTGTCTTCTTGATGAAGACCCACTTGCCAATATCCACTCTTCAGGTCCAATGTGGAAAACCACTGTGCTCTGGACAACGTGTCGATTGCATTGTCAACACAGTAATGGATAGCAGTCTTTCTTTGTAACGTCATTTAACCTCCGGTAGTCTACGCAGAAACGCAATCCACCATCCTTCGCTACCAGCACTACAAGAGAAGACCAAGCACTTGACGAAGGTTCGATTACTCTCCGTGTCAACATGTCCTGTACTAACCGAGACATTTCCTCTAGTTTAGATAATGGAGGCCTTCGAGGAGGTTGGCATATAGGTGTTGTGTCCCTGGTGTTGATCCGATGGTGCACAAGAGAGGTTCTTCCCAGTAACTGTCCCCGAACTGCAAAACAATCTTTGAATTCATGTAAAAACTGTCCGAGTTCTTTTACCTCACCACTTAAGAGGTCGTTAGAAGATCTGTTCAATAATTCTTGCAGTTCCTCTGGTAATTTGGAATTATCCGAAGCACTGGATCTTCGTTGCGTCATTCGGGCTACCCAGGCCACAGGAGTCAATTTGCCTAGGAGCGTATTGCTTTGTAAAGTGATAGCTTGATCCAAAATATTCGCCACTCTAGGTACATTTCCGATTTCGTCAGATTTTACTAAACTTCGGGTGGTGTGCTGACTACCTGGGGTTCGAATATAGAGCACTGGTTGCCCCTAGTATCTACCTCGGTTCTAACCATGATTATCTTTTCAGAGTTTGGCAGAACAGTTATGGCCACTTGGTTTATGACGTCCATCGATTTTTCTGCTGTCGTCATTGTTGATAGTATTTTACCTCTTCGCCTCCGATTCTCAAGACATTGTTTTTGAAGTCGACTATAAATCCATATGCGTTCATAACGTCTACACCAAGAATCGCTTCATCCACAATATCTGCAACAAGTACTTGATGATTAAACTTAAGTCGACCGAGGCGTAGGTGTATCTCCACTTTTCCATACACTTTTACAGGCTGTCCAGTAGCCGTTCAGAAGCTGCAAGAGCACCAGATTGGCTTGAGATCTTTCGCCACGTCGGAGCGCACAGTAGAAACTGTTGTACGTGTGTCAACTGTAATCGAGGTTGCCCTTTCTTGAACAAATCTGGTAACTACCAAGCTCCTGCTGTTTTTCTGAAGTGTAGAAATTGCGTATTGTCTAGGGGATTTGTTCCTCCAGTTAGTCAGCACATGCCCCGTTGTACCGACTATTGCTCGTTTCCCTGTTACTGAATTCTAACCTGACAATCTCGTTGTAGATGTCCAGGTTTCCCACATGTATAACACTTCGGTCTTCCATCCTTTCTTATTTTATTCTGTGGCATCGACCATAGAGTCTATTCCTTGTTCTTCTTCCTCATCATCTGTGCCGTCGCTATCTTTTAGCACGCGCACTTTATGACTTGTCCAACTAGACGCTGATTTGGCAGCCGCAACTTGCAAAGCATGTACCAGGGAATCCGCACTGTTCTGGTATCTTGCCATTCGTAACACTTGCTGTAGTTCATTATCTCGGACACCGGCAGTAAATGTCTGCATCGCAAAACTCGTTCGAAAATCTTCTGGCGCTTCAGGATAGGCCAGTCTACTTAGTCTGTCGATACTTGCTTCAAACTCTTGAAGGCTCTCCCCAAAATGCTGTCGCCTTGCTCTCAACTGGGTGCAGTACACATCTCTCAAATGTTTATCGCCATACCGTAATTCTAGAGCTTTTATCAACTTGGCATAGATGTTCTGGCTGTCAGGTGGGACTTTCTGTAGTAGTTCTGCCACGGGTCCTTTTAATGCGAGAACGAGTGAGACTGCCTTGTCTTTCTCCGTCCAATTATTTGCGCATGCAGCAGCTTCAAATTGGCGGAGGTACATTGCCCAGTGACTGCTTCCGTCAAAGGTTGGAGCTTTGACATGAACTGTCCCTACTGTAGGCAAAGTGACTTTCTCTATTAACTTATTTTCTGCGTCTTTTTCTGTCTTTATCATTGGTACAGTCTGTTCACAAAGTTGTTTTGGTTGTAACTTCAGGCACTGCTCGACTTCATTTTTAATCTGCTCTTTTATATTTGTAATCGAGTCTTCTATTTTTTTGAATAACATGTCTGTCGGAATCCAGGTCACTTATAATGACAAATAATAAATAAATATATTTACCTTTTCCTGTGTTGTGACCACATGTATTAACGCAATGATATTATTTACGCGTTTCGATACTATGTATCGTCATCACAATATATATTAAAATATAATCACTCAAAGAGGTCGTTAAAATTTAAAACATTAAAATCACAATATCGAAACCAAATAAGTATTTATACGAAGCGAGTGCGCACTCGACGAAAGCCGGCCGGACACTGATTGATATCAGTTACAGGTAAATTTTATTGCTGTGTCATATAATGGATTCGACTTGAAATGCAAGTGGTCGTTTAATATGAAATTGCGGTAGTATTTGTCATTATGTGCTCTATATATTTCAAATTGCATTTACTTAATGTGCACTTACCTAATGCACGTGAGGAATTTGAAATATATAGAGCACATAATGACAAATATTACCACAATTTCATATTAAATAACCACTTGCATTTCAAGTCGAATCCATTATATGACACAGCAATAAAATTTACCTGTAACTGATATCAATCAGTGTCCGGCCGGCTTTCGTCGAGTGCGCACTCGCTTCGTATAAATACTTATTTGGTTTTGATATTGTGATTTTAATGTTTTAAATTGTAACGACCTCTTTGAGTGATTATATTTTAATATATATTCTGATTACGATACATAGTATCGAAACGCGTAAATAATATCATTGCATTAATACATGTCACGAGACAGGAAAAGGTAAATATATTTATTTATTATTTCTTCTATTTTTGTTGACATAGCTTTTTCCACACTCGTGACAGATCTTTCTACTTCAGCTACTGTATTAGACATCGATTCTTCAACACTCGAGACAGATTTTTCTACTTCAGCTATTTTTAATGTCATCAATTCTTGTACCTCTGATATTTTAGTAACTTGTTTATTAAGCTCACCTCGTAGGAGGCCCAATTCTGTGATACTATGTTCTTGCATCTGTTTCTGCTCCTGTATTAATGCTTTGATGTCTTCTTTTTCACCCTTCCGTTCCTCTGCCTCCTGTCGTCGTCGTTCCTCTGTCTCTAGCATTAGTGCTTTCTGAGGTTCCTCAACCTCTTCTCTTTCCTGCCTTCGTTCTTCTTTTCGTCGTCTATCTGCTTCTTCCGCCTCCTGCCTGTGTTCTTTCTCTGCTTCCTCTCTTTCTTGCCTTCGTTCTTCTTTCTCTCTTCCCGTGTCTGCCGCAGCAGCGCTTGGAAAGCTTCCATCATCTGACTGGCATCCATTGTTTACCGATTAGTTATGAATTACCTCGTCTTGTACAAAGTGTCCACTGTTTCCACTGTTAACCGTTCTATCCCACTTCTGACACCACTGTTACGATGGTCTACTCGATCGTCGTAGATACAGTGGAAACAAAATACAAGACACCAATTTTTGTCACTAATCACCAGCTTTAATTTTCACAGTTAACAGTTCATAATTAACAACACAGTCTCTTATAACAAATCAAATAAAAATTGTTCACACGCAAATAAATGTCAACTAATATTAAAACACAATTGTATTACAATATACCGTCCGATTATTAAACACTTCACTAATAACCACTTGAATGCACACAGTAATATATTGCGATTATAACTTGAACCACACTGTAAATATATCGCAGCTATACTGAAAACTAAGGCCGCTGCCGCCATGTATTTATACCTCCGCTCACAGACCAGAACATTCCAAATTGCATGTTAGCGTCAATGTGTACTACGTAATTAACTGCGGCCTTGACACTGTCCGCGCGGCCGGTGGCTTCGAGGAAACTCTCACGAATGCGTCTAGAGTCACGTATACCACACACATTAGAGCGAGATTCTTCTGGCACATTCGACAAACACGTAGATTGTTCTGTGATGTTGTAACGAACACACACATGCCAAGTTTTACAAAAGTGTTATGTTGAGATATATCGCAAATAGATAACAGTCACACAAATGGGAAATGGTAGATTTAAGAAGGAAAACTCATTTCATTTATATTTTCAAATAACAAATTACTTCTCTTAAGTGTACTTATTTTTATCATTTTTAATATAATGCAAATATAAGTATAAACAATGATAAAAATAAGTACTGCAATAACAATAATTATAATTATGTGTGTCAATGTTGTAAATGAATTTACAAACAATTGTTACGTTCCTAACTTTCTGAGGTATCCACATCTCTACTTTCCAACAGTCTGCTAATATATCTTGAAATAAATATGGTATTCTAGTATGATATCTCCAATTTTACCTTAATGAAAATTTTAATTTTCCTTAATAGATTAGTTAATATCTTACTTTAACCATCATTACAAAATACTACATCTCTTAAAAAAATAAAATTGTATATAGAAAAATTAACCATTTTTCTAAATGCTAATTTACTGTCTCTTATAATCTCTTGTTTATAGGAAACCAAACCGTTGTATTCATTTGAAGACAATGGCGATTATGTGTATGATGTGGCATGGTCACCGGTACATCCAGCACTTTTTGCAGCAGTTGATGGTACGGGCCGTTTAGATTTGTGGAATTTGAATACAGACACTGAAGTCCCAACAGCTACTGCCATGGTTGAAGGTAGTCCAGCACTAAACAGGGTTTCATGGACTCCGTCAGGAACACATGTCACTGTTGGTGATGATACAGGAAAAATTTGGCTTTATGATGTTGGAGAGGTAAAAACAAGTATAATATCTGTGAATTTTTTTAAAGTGAAGTATGTAATTTTTACATTTCCCAACTTATTTTGACTTCTGAACAAAATGTGTATAAAATTGATTTCATTAGACATGCTGATGATTAAGTATATCTGCATCAGGCCTTGAGTAAGAGTTATCGTTTTATCTTATTAAATAATTACTAACAACTAACAACTATATTGTATACATTTTGGTCAGAAATCATAGAAGATGCTTTGTTTTTATAGACAGGGGTAAAAGATCTAATGACTTCATAAACATAAAACTTAAAACGACAAATTGATGAATGTAGAGTAATATGTGTATGAGTCCAATAAGAGTATACTTCTGTGTACACATTTTCTTCTTATATTAGATAAACAAATTGAATAATGTAACAAACAAATTGTTATACTAAGTCCCTGGTCGGAAAGCGACAAATGTTATACTTCTTTACTGCTGATAAATCAGCATCATAAAGCATCAGCATCCCTGTATCAATTTTACTTTTGGTGGTGTAAAATTTAAATATTCACACTCAGTGAATATGCCGGCCGCGTGAACTGCCGACCGGCCCTATTCACGGTCCAGGCGAAAATGACCCAGAGTCTTTGTTAAACATTGCGTAGGTGGGGCGGCAAAACTACGTCACCAGTCTTTTGTTTGTACGGCCAAGCCCTGTTTGTTTACAAAAGTATGCATTCCTTTGGCTGACGTAATCATGGGCTAGGCTTGTTTACTGCTATCTGTGACACATAGTTTTTTGCGACAATTGTAGCTTTTCAACGAATTCGGCCGAAATCCTGTTAATTCCAATATGCGTTGTTTAAAATATTCTATAGTTTGTTCACCAAAACTTTATAGGGATTATGAAATAAAATTATTATCATTACAAAATAACGGGTTAGGGAATAAAAATACAATAATTATGGTTTTTAGGACCATAGATTTACAAAAGTATGATTGTACCAGAATTGTACCATCACAAAACCCCCTCAATGAAAGATTTTGTGCCGAAGCATAAAAACTTTCATTGACACATTCGTACTTCCTAAAGGGATCAGCCAGGATATATCGCCACAACCCCCTTACAATTTATATGAAAAGAAATACAATAACTCACCCATGGTCCGATGATGAGGACAGTACCTGCATGACCTTACTGGACTTCTCCTTCGAGATCCCAACACCATAAGGCCAATCAGGCACGTAACGCTCCTGCTCTGACGCGCTGGTCATCTCAGGACCGCCGTCACAACATCACCAAACACTGAAACAATAAATTAAAAATATCAAAATAGTGACTTGGTATATGCTATATCCCTAACTGATCTGTTTCCCTTTAGGTATGTGCTGGTTTGCGTTAAGAAGCACTGGGTTTGCGTGAAATACAAATACAAAAATATAATCAACAAGAATTATATAGAAGTGCCATTCTCTTCATGGACTATCCTTTAATTTTAAAAATCGTTAGATTCCCATCGATAATAATTAACTCTTTCTGTTTCGTAATTAATGTAATTATAAAAGAAACAAATATCTAAATAAAATACATGGATATAATTAATATATATAAACCCGAAATTTATGGATATAATCTCCCTTTAAATTAATTACTCAAACAGGGAGAAAAACATTTTACAAAAAAAATAAAATCTTATTATTATTTAATATTTATTATTATTATTAACAGTTAATAACTGGCGCTGTTAATAATATTTACCCCACTTTCTCCTCCACACACTCTATTTCTTATACATCATGTTCAAATTTCCATGTTAATACATTGAAATAGTCAATTCATATTTAATCTTGATCAGAATTTACACATTCTACCTATTTAACATTGCAATTTCAATTAATTAATTAATACTTTTAAAATCTCATTAATTAGCCATCAATTATTTATTATAATCATAAAATTTATTTCAAATTTATTATTAATATTCATATTATATTATTATTATTTCATCATTCATTTCCTATTTCCTTTCTACTCTGAATTTTCTACCTACCTAACTACCTAACCTTTCACATCCTACTCGTTGTTTAGTCTGGGTGACTCCTGCATTCACTATGCTTTTACTTATTATAATCTTACTCACCTTTCTTCTAACTAACAACCAAATTTACCTATCATGACACCAATTTCTCAATTATAAACACCTTTCACTAATTTCATTCCGACGATAAATCCTATAGCACCGCGCGTCTTTGTACAGAGATGGGTGTTCCCTACCTGGCTATATACTTTCATAATATTTTGCCCTTCCAAAAAATTCGGCAAACACTCCCTTAAACTACGCTATTACCTGCCACAACGCTATACGTTGGCTACTCCTTATCACCTCACCCCACTACAAAATATCATCAGCAACAAATAAATGTTTAACCTTTACTTTACTCACCTCTACAAATAATCACTAACTACTGTGTCCCTAAATATCTAATACTCTCTTTGTATTATTTACTTCAAAATTCTTATCAATCTAACTCCCATTAACTTCAATTAAATAACTCACCTGCCTTTATTTATACCCAGGCTCTAGCCCCTTTTTCAACACTTACTGTAATCATTGACAATTGCATTATAAAATTTATCTCTCATCTACTCAAAACAATACATCTCAATCTTCAAATATATATTCTTACTTAATCATTTATTATTCATTATAGCATCTTGATTTCATAAATTTCATAAAATCATTTAACTTCATTGGAGACTTTCTATTACAATTAATAATTTACAACTTCAGTTACAAAGTTAGTACAACTTTCTTTTGTACCATATTAATTCAGTAATTACTCTTTAATTACTATTCAATTATTTAAAATTTTCACTATTACTTTCACTTGTTGAAATAAAAACATGTTAACTGTTAATTATTAAAACAATACATAATACATGATGTACATAAAATTTACCTGTAATACACAACACTGTAAATTAACACAATGAAAAATATACAATCCAACTTCATTATTTTGTCATTAATCAAAATCAGTCCATATGCAGTCCGTATGTAATCACTTTTCACATATATTAAATGTTCATTACACAATAAAACAATCTATCCTCCATCATTGAATAACATTCTAATCTTAGGTCTATTTATCTTATTGTTTAGTAAATACATTTTATTATCATAATCATTATAATATTTATCGAACATTTTATATTCATTCACAATCTCATTTACATTAATAGGTGTACTCCCTATTAATTTATCATATGCCATGTCACGATCGGGTATAGTTCTGTCTACATCAGTATGATATGTTATAATCTTGTTAGTCATATAGTCATCACAATTATCATCATAATTTTCTACTATTACACCTGTTACTTCCCAAGGTAAGTGCTTGATACCGTTATTATTATCATCTATTATTATTTTAATTTCAATCTTACTACAAGGTATGTATTTATTATTTTCATCCACCATCTCTACTCCTAACCTTTCTACAAATTCTTTATACTTTCTATTTATTTTAAAAATTTCTATTATTCTCTTTCTCTCACCATATCTTTCACAATACCTCTCTACACTTTCTCTCTTAATATATTTCTCATCATAACACCAAGCTACACTCTCTCTCTCCAAATATGCAGGGGTCACTAACTCACAATTACTGCACCACCTATGAGGTACACAAAAACACCAAGGAACTCTATTTGTAGACCTTTCGTCTCCCAAATATAAATTTAAGGAACTCTCGTCCTTATTAAAAATACGTGAAGACTTGACTTCACCCCCTAACACAACATCAAAGGAAAATTCTAACCCCTGCACCCCTTTTACAAATGTACTTTCTCTCAGCTCTCTCTCTCTGACTCAACACACTCAAACACCTCATTTTCACTCATAATACTCTCCTAATCTTTTTCTAACACCATATCATTCTTACTACCTTTAAACTCATTATTCAAATTATCATTATTACTCACCTTCTGATTCTCTATTTGGATTAACTTCTCATCCAACTTTTTAATTACTTTGTCACATTGTTTAACAAGGTTTTCATTACGTCTTTTAATTTCGTTTTTTATTTCATCAAACTTCTCATTGAAATCACTTTTAATTTGAACGTTTTGTGTTGTAATTTCATTTTTTATTTCAGTTTTGAAATTATTAAAATTTTCATTCTGTTTATCAAATTTCAAATTAGAATCTCTTTTTTGTTCATCAAACTCCTCGTCTAACTTTAACAGTAATTGCATCATTGCACTAATCTCATCTGGTTTATTTTCATCTTGAGTCGAGATGGGAGTTATTGGAACCGGATTTAATTCAGTAACACTGGTTTGACTAATTTGGTCCAGTTTAACATCCATCTCACTCGCAACTGTTTCCTCTACGTTATCACCTTTATTGGTATTCATTTTACTTATTTTAATATTACCCGCATGCATATAACCTTATAACGTAACCTCGTGAAAGTTGGGTTATGTTTACGTATTTAAAATTGTGTTTATTACCTCAGATAACTTTTCCGCTTTCTTCGTAGGCTTACCCACATAAAACAAAAGTGTATGTCGAGTCCCTGTTATTACGGGCGACAATTGTTATACTACGTCCCTGGTCGGAAAGCGACAAATGTTATACTACTTTACTGCTGATAAAACTTACTTAACAATTACTGAATAATTTTTAAATATCGGGCGCCATCTTGTGATTTACCTTTGAACTTACCTTAGGCCAGAATTCGGTTAAGCGAACGAGATGATAGCGGAAAGTGTTATCTGAAATAATTACTATTACTTGAAATGTTTACCAATGTTTACCCTTTATTTACATCTTTAAGTACACAACAAGTGATTCTATAGTGCGAAATGCGCACTATACTGTATGCTAGATTGCGCCGTGAAACGGAGTTCCTCTATACAAGTTAAAAATTTCCCCTCAAACATTTCAATAGCACTCCAAAAGGCATAATATGAATTATATATATATTGAAACACTGTTAAACATATAAATTTTAGCGAAAAATTATTCACAACCCAGCACTTGTTAAATATTATTTTGTTCACGCTCTCTCTCTCTCTCTCTCTCTCTCTCTCTCTCTCTCTCTCTCTCTCTCTCTCTCTCTCTCTCTCTCTCTCTCTCTCTCACACACACACACACACACACACACACACACACACACACATTCTCTGGTACAATTTTTAGTTGTTTTTATGAGCTCATTTTGTTTATTTAATGAATAATTTTGGTCATTAATTATGAATTTACTGAATGATATAAATATTGTAAAATTATTGGACAGCTGATACTTAGCTTCCGTTTTTGGGCGTCGCACACCGCGAGTTCGCCGATTTCACAGTCACATCGTGAATTGTTACACTTGTGCCGATTTGTACTAATCGGACCACTGTTATTTACCCACTTTTGGTGGTGTAAAATTTAAATATTCACACTCAGTGAATATGCCGGCCGCGTGAACTGCCGACCGGCCCTATTCACGGTCCAGGCGAAAATGACCCAGAGTCTTTGTTAAACATTGCGTAGGTGGGGCGGCAAAACTACGTCACCAGTCTTTTGTTTGTACGGCCAAGCCCTGTTTGTTTACAAAAGTATGCATTCCTTTGGCTGACGTAATCATGGGCTAGGCTTGTTTACTGCTATCTGTGACACATAGTTTTTTGCGACAATTATAGCGTTTCAACGAATTCGGCCAAAATCCTGTTAATTCCAATATGCGTTGTTTAAAATATTCTATAGTTTGTTCACCAAAACTTTATAGGGATTATGAAATAAAATTATTATCATTACAAAATAACGGGTTAGGGAATAAAAATACAATAATTGTGGTTTTTAGGACCATAGATTTACAAGAGTATGATTGTACCAGAATTGTACCGTCACAAAATTTTTAAATAGAACTTACCATTTTATTTTTGTAGCCAGATAGTTTACCATCACCACCTGTACATTGGCAGCTGTTAGTTCTTCATTAAAATAAGAACCTAAAATTTCAAAGATATTTTGAAATATATGAACCAGTTTCAAGATACAAGGTGCTAGCCAAAAGTTAGGGGAATTCGCCCGTAAAATTAAAATTGCTTACCATAACTCCTAGTTTCCACCGTCTCCTTCGAAATTGTCCCCTTGGGCATGGATACAGTGATCCCAGCATTTTTTCCATGATTCCATGCATCGCTGGAAGTCGGCAAGCGTAAGCGTTCGAAGCACCTTCTGCGATTCGCCATGGATGTCCTCAGTTGTGTCAAAACGACGCCCTTTCAAGTGAAGCTTCATTTTGGGGAACAGGAAAAGTCGCACAGGGCGAGGTCAGGCAAATAGGGTGGATGGCGAATCACTACCGTGTTTTTGGAAGCCAAAAAATGCTGAACAGCTAACAATATGTAGGCGGGCCTGTTGTCGTGGTGGACAACCCAGCTGTTGTTCATCCACTTTTCTGGACGTTTGCGGCTAATGTTCTCACGTAGCCGCTTCAAAACTTCACAATAAAACTTCTCATTGATTGTGTTTGATCAGGGGGGACAAATTCCTTGTGGATAATTCCTTTGATGTAAAAAAAAAAATGGACTTCACGTTGCTCGAACTTGATGTTCTTTTACTGGCCGCGGTGAATGTGACGACTTCCACTGCTGCAACAACTGCTGCTTAGTCTCAGCGTCATAACCATAAACCCATGACTCATCACCGGTTATGACATTGGAGATGGAGTTTGGGTCATCTCTTGCTCCAATTTTTAATTTAGTGCAGACAGCCACGTGATGTTCTTTTTAGTCGCTGCTCAGCAGTCTCGGTACAAACTTTGCATCAATGCGTCTCATGCCCAAAACGTCTGACAAAATGTGTTGCACGGACCTGTACGACATTCCTATGATCGCGCAAACATGTAATGGGGCAGAATGGGGTATTGTATTTTGTTGCAAATTTTATTAAACGTATTCGTGATCGACGCAGAAAGTCCCAGCCGTAAAACTATTTTATTCAAACAAAGGGACAGTGGAATGCGATGTATGTTTTGTAACTCAAGTGGTTCCAAGAATTGGCTACGCACAATGCACGCACACACCAGAGCGCGCGCAGATACGACGCACATCTGTCGGAAGGGACGCTTCAAACAATGGCAAGCCAGAGCCACTGCATCAACAATGTGCTTTTAAGATGCCGGATATAAATTTGAGGCCCCGCCTACCACGGCCTATATGTTGTAGTCGTTTGATATCGTTGACAACTTGGAGCATTGAAAAGTCACAGTACGTTTATGGTGACGAACAGTTGGTAATCCGAAGGCATTGCCTTCCCTGTTAAACCATCAGCCAGAGTGGGGACTGGATCACAGTTGCCGTTCCCAGTCGACTTAACTACAGGCCACGCGTGGCTAGAAAAAAACTTCGTGCACGCAAATTTAAAGTCGGCCGACCACCTATGATATAAATCAGTAGTGTAAAGAGAAAAAGCTAAACAGATATGTAACAGTGAACGAATAACAGTTTATCAAAAGTGAAAACATAACTTTTCGGACATCAAACAAGAGAATTATGTGAGACGCACCACGCGGTCGTCAACTACGACGCCAGACCATGTAACCGTATTTCACCAGTTTATTATTATTACTAATACCATATCTTATCAAAAAGGGGGGAATAAGGAATGAGTGAGTGAATGTAGCAATCTGGGTCGCTTTTATAGAGAATAAGTTAATCATTACGTTATAGTCCATAGTAAGTGAATTTTGATAGCGAATTTATATTAATGTAAAATAAATAATAGTTTTTTTTTAAGACAATGAGCAATATATAAAGTAACGTTATTACCCAGCAGTTATTAGCGATTTAACTTAAAAGAAATTGTTGATGTGGGAGTTTTAATATCATTTGACGATAAAATAAGATAACAATAAAAGGTGTTAATTAGACATATAAATATGTAATTATCTTGTTGATCCATCCTCTTCGTTTACTTTATAAAATATTATTATATATATAAACTTTCACAATATGAACTTACTACCTTTACACTTTCCCAAACGTTTCGAGGTGATGTTCCTCTTCCTCAGTGGGAGTAAATACTGATTGTCAGTTAACAGAATAACGGTTATGGACTTAGGTGTGTGTGGTGGGGGTTGATGGTGGGAGGGAATTGGGGCTGAGGTTCAAATTGTGTGTTTGGATCAGTGTATGTGATCTATAATGTAATTGTCCATTTAATATGTTGTTTGGTTGTAGTGTGTGATATCTGTATATATATCTGTAAAACTAAACACAGCTGAACAATTTGAAATATACAGATATCACACACTACAACCAAACAACATATTAAATGAACAATTACATTATAGATCACATACACTATTCGATACACTGATCCAAACACACAATTTGAACCTCAGCGCCAATTCCCTCCCACCATCAACCCCCACCACACACACCTAAGTCCATAACCGTTATTCTGTTAACTGACAATCAGTATTTACTCCCACTGAGGAAGAGCAACATCACCTCAAAACGTTTGGGGAAGTGTAAAGAAAGTAAGTTCATATTGTGAAAGTTTATATATATAATAATATAAATACAGTAGAAGCCCGCTATAGCACGGTCCGATATACCGCGGATTCGGATATAACGCGGTGAAGAGTATGTCGCCCGTTATTAGCGAAAATTCTTACTTGTAGAGAGTGAGTAAATTATGAATTGTTTATCGTGACTTCCGTAGCCACAACATTGGAATGCGTTGCGTTTATTGTAAACAAAGGCTTGTTGGAAACGGCGTTGTAAACAACAGCCAGAATTGCCAGTTCAAGTGTACCTGTAGACATAAACAATTGCCCGAGCTATTTACAGTCTCTACGTTTCTAAGAATTCATGCCAAGGCAAGCAGCCAACTAAATCCCTTCTCTCCCTCATATTACAGTACAGTATAAGATCATACTCTGATATTATCTTATCAAAGTGTATAGTCTTTGTCATAAATTCGCATAGTGTAGAGTTTTGTGATGTCGCAGAAAAGAAAAGCATATTCTGTGAGTGATAAACTCAAAATAATTGATCGTGTGAAGAACGGAGAGTCAAAGGCAAGTTTATCACGTGAGTGTGGCATCCCAGAAGGAACAATTAGAGGGTGGATGAAGGAAGAAGATAAACTTAAAAGTTTTGTGAACCCAGTTGAAAGTGAAGTGGGGTTGCAAAGAAAAAACACTAAAGTAGGTAAGGATAGTGAACTAGATGAGTGTCTGTACAGGTGGTTTTTAATAAAACAAAGTGAAGGTGTGCCACTGTCAGGACCAGTTATTAGAGCTCAAGCTGTGAAATTCCATAGTGATTTACATGGCAACAGTGACTTTAATGCATCTGATGGGTGGTTTTCGCGATGGAAATCTCGTCATGGTATAAGCCAGATAAGCATTGAAGGGGAAGCACGATCATGTGACAGTGAAGCTGCGGCACTTTTTCCTCAGGCATTAAACAAAGTAATGATCGATAACGATTTAAATGACCATCAAGTGTATAACTGTGATGAAACTGCTCTGTATTTTCGAATGCTTCCTACCAGAACTCTGGATGTGAATAATTCAATAAATAAATCTGGATTAAAAATAAATAAGGATAGAGTTACCCTCCTGTTTGCCACAAATAAATCAGGCAGCCACAAAGTTAAACCTCTCTGTATAGGGAAAAGCCGAAATCCTAGATGCTTTCAACATGTTAACATGACGTCATTACCCATCACATATCGTAATACAAAAAATGCTTGGATGACAAGTGATATTTTCGGTAAATGGTTCCATGAAGAATTTGTTCCATCTGTGAGAAGCCACCTGCGGTCACTCAACCTCGAAGAAAAAGCTGTACTGACCCTTGACCACTGTCCAGCACATCCACCTGCTGATATGCTACAGTCAAGAGAGGGGAAAATCGGAGTCATGTTCTTGCCGAAAAACACTACAGCACTGATCCAGCCATTAGATCAAGGCATCATAAAAGCATTTAAAGCGCATTACCACCGTGAACTTCTGAGTGCTATAGTGAATTCTGATGAGGAAATGGAAATTTACCTTAAGTCAATAAACGTGAAAACAGTTGCGTATTCAATAGGTCTTGCATGGGAAAGTATTAGTACGGCTACAATTCAGAATTGCTGGAAGAAATGTTCCTTTGAACAAAACATCGCCGATGGAAATTGCTCTGTTGCCAGATTCACTAATAGTGATGTACAGTCTGCGAGTAGTGCTCTGCATTGCAACTTCACTCTAGATGACTTGAATGACTGGGCAGAAGTTGACAACGGTGAGCCTGTTACAGAATGTATAGGAGATAAAGATATCATCGATGCAGTCCGAAATGCAAATTGCGAAGAAAAAGAAGACGATGACGATGATGGAAATGAAAATGGGGTGGAAGTGAAAGAAGTTATTCCAAATGTTAGTGAAGTGATAATACACATAAACAAGGTAATTTCGTGGATGGAGAGGCAAAGTGAATCTAATAATGTTCATCTGCTGCACCTCGCGTTTATAAAACAATACGCGGAAAAGAAACGCTGTGCATTATCCCGTCAAACAACAATTACGGACTTTTTTAAGACCAACAATTAGGCCTACAGTAGGTCGAGTGAGCAATGTATAAATAGTGTATTTTATATTCCATTGGATTAAAATAGATTAAAATACGTATTGGATTAAAATACAGTTTTCTTATTTTTTATTTCTACATTTGGTGACGTAATTTACGTACAGTATATAGTAGTGCATTATGCTGTAGCCTTTTTCCTGGTCCTCCCTCCCCATCATTTGTCACTGTACAGGTCACCTTCCGATATACCGCGGTTACGCCTATAACGCGGGGGAAAGTATGTCACCCGACAACCGCGCTATATCGGGCTTCTACTGTATGTGTTTGTCATTGCACCACCTGTTGTTTTTCTCTGCCAAAGTACATCAGACGACACCCTGGTAAATTATCAATAAAGGTAAGTGGGACAAATTTAAATATTTCAATCACTAATTAACAAGTAATACTTTAAAAATCATGGATTGTTTGTCTACGATCTGCAACAATTGCCTCTCGCACTTTCGTGATCTTTTCCGGTGTTGTGCTTGTCGATGGTCATCGTGAACGCTGTTACATGACATTTTTACCATGCCCTAGTAACATAAATATGCTATGATTATATTAGTAAAAAGTACCAAGAGACATAAGATTTTTAAGAAAGACTTAATTGAACATGTTTTATTTTAATTGTTTATTGTATGTTGTGTTTATCATAGTTAAAATGATGTCAATGATGATAAGTAAGAAGAAAACTGTTAATGTACTTACTTATGGAATTTTGTTTTATTTGTGCAGACTGTAAATTTATAAACACAGTCAGTTAAGGGGAATTATAACATATTACTAATAGTTATTAGTAAATAGTGTGTGACACATTAATTAATATTATGTATGATAGTGTTAATAACACTAATGTTATTCTTAACAAGAAAGTACCAAAATCATAGTCAGTTAAATTATATGAATAAGAATTTCTATTAAAATAATAAGGAAACAATGTCAGTTTATGTTAAAAGATTACTAAATGTATAAAATAAATTTAAGAAAGTGAAAGGTACAAAAAGAAATAATAATAAATAAGTTTGGAACAAAAATAATAAAAAAGTGTAAATCATTAACTCAGGAAATATAGATCAGAAAATAGTCAAGAGTGATGTTAAAATGATCAGTTTTTTATCAGAAGAACAAAGAAACAAATAAAATGAAGATAAAAGCTCTTATAAAAAAGGTATATCCTTTTAAAGAAAATGAAGTACAAAATAGTAAGAGTTTGTTTATATTAATAATATGAGATCACCAGGGTGATATAAAAACTGTTACATTGGAAACCAGGGAGATATCTAAGGTAGGCCTTAGCAACTAAGATGTTGATAGAAAAAAAAGAAAGCGTATTATTGGCATCTGAATGAAGAAAGGTTGATTTAAACAACTCATAGTGACTAAAATAAATTATAATATATGTTATATCAGTGCATCTCAATAAAACAGTTAAATAATTATCTTTATCAAGATTAAAATAGAAGAAGGAAGTGCTACAGGACTCTACAGAATTAAACCCGGACATCTCTGAAGAAAGTGAAACAATTGACACAGGGAGAGAAGTATTTTAGATATAAAATTAGTATGAACCATTCCCTGTTAAGCCTAGACCAAAGGTTTCAAAAACATTGAGTACACTTTTCATAAAAACCTATTTCTGAACTTCCATTGAGAACAATATTAATTAATAAGCATAAAAAAACCATTGATGTATAGTGTTAATATAATCTAAATCTAATTAAGTCTAAAAAACATTTTAATAACCTAACCTATACACTGAACTGTTTTACACTATTTATATAATCCTTTTAAGACACATTGTGACTATTTCTAATTATATGTATTTTGGTACTTTCCCTGTCAAAACTGTTGTTATATCGTAGCCAAAAGGACCTACTTAACACATTATAATTGTATTTTATTTATTAAATATAAAATGTTTAAAATGCCTGAGATATAAGAGTTACTGCTGCCACTCTGAGCATATTAAAATACAGCTGGCCAAACTTTGTTAAGAATTATATTTGATATTTAGAACAAGTTAAAGAATAAATAAAGGATTTGAGTTTACAAAATATAGGAAAAGGTTTATTCGTTTCTTATTTCATGAATACAAAATGGGTATGATATACTAAACAAAATATCTGATACTGTGAGTTGACTTCAGTAATTAGATTAAGTTGGTAACACTCATTATTTGAAAGTATTACCAGATTTTTTTAGATATGTTTTAATGAACACAAGTTATCATATTCATTGCTGAAAGAAAAGGATTAAAAGAGAGTTAATTACAGAATAAGAAACCACATACTATTTAAATAAATTTTAATAAAAATTTGTTATTGATATTTCACCAATAAAATTTTATTTGCAAACGGTGATTGCAAATTGGCGCTCAACAAACATCCCCCTGAACAGATACTCATCCTTAATTTAATATTAACAAAGTATATACAAATAATAACCGAGTTAAACAAGATACAAATTCTGATAAATAACCCATAGATTCAATTCTGGATGTAACAAATTGGCTATCCCAATAGTGAGGCTAAATAACATACAATTTAGAAAGTACGATTATTAGATTTGTACAAAATAATAAGAGAGTAAACACTAATACACGTTACAGAATTGGCGCAACCAACAGTGAGGCATAAGATAAAGATTGAAACGAACACGTTTACACTATTAAACATTTTTTAACACGTTACAAATTGACGTCCAACAACGTGAGGCGTTAGAGAAAGCTAGATCCTCAGTATAAATCAACACACGAGGATTCCCGTAGGGTTACAAATTGGCTATACCAATAGTGAGGCTAAACAACATACAATTTAGAAAGTACGATTCAATAACACGTTACATCGCTCATCATTGTCAACAGACTGTCGTCCATCCTTAAAGCGTTTGTACCACAAAAAGTTTTACTTTGACTCATAGCATTGTCACCAAATTCTTCCACAAGCATGTGATGGGTTTCTGCAGCAGTTTTTTTTTTAAGTTTTAAGCTAAATTAATGCAGGTTCTTTACTCTGTAAAATCGCCACAACACTAAAACACAACATTACAAAAACGCACGAAACTCAAGAACATGGTCTCTCACCGTCACAGCTGTTGGCACACTAATTCACAAAGGGCATACCACAAATGGTTTGCGCGTAGCATTCAAATTCCCCGAACTTTTGGGTAGCACCTCATATGTTCTGTAAATATTTGTAGAACCTGTTCTTTTCTCATTTTCTTCCTACTACCTCCATCCAGAGATTGTTGTTGGGTCACCATATTCTAAAATCACCATATCATTCTTTTGATTTATGTCTTCTGTATAAAAATTCATCCGCCCCTTACAAACCTGTTTCTGTATAATTTGCTCCAAGAACATCTTTTCAAGCCTTTTCTTAATGTTTTCCCATCATTGTCTAATACAGCATGCGCTAAAACAAACTGTACTTTTTTTTACAAAGTTTGATGTGAGATAAATCGTATAAACATCATTAATCTAGCAGGAAGCAATTCCTCCATTTTCTAAGAAATAAAACATTTTTATACGCTTTTCATTATGTCTAGGCAGTACTCATAACACTTTTGTAAATTCTCAAACATGCTCCTAAAGAGACGAAAACATAAATTCCTCTTATGCGTGTTAAAATCTTTTCACAAAATTCGCCATTGTTTACTGGCAATTTTCTGAATAGAGTCCTTTAAAATACTCCAGATGTAAGCATTAGATGGTATAAGATCAAGTTAATGAAAAAGATGAGGGAAGTCTGTTCCACAAAAATTACATGGTCACCAAATTTACATGAAGGAAATGAAGGTATCGCCTCCCTGTGCAGCAAGTGGCACCTTCCTGGTTTGAATCATTTCAGTCGAAGTGAAAAGTTTCTTGGCAGAATCTTCTCAGATCCTTCAGACATGGTATGATAATTTTTACTTTATACTACTTTTAATGATAGTCTTCAACAAATAAATGGCCCTATTATGCTGTCTGCAGACGTAAGACACCATGTTCTCACATGCTGATGAAGAAGAACTTTAAATTATGAAAACTTTCTCCTGCAGTGTAAGAATCATTTCAGTAACTACCAAGCTTGGACAAAAACTAACATACTGTTATATTTTCATGACAATAATTGATTATTATTTTGTTAAAAATAACGGACACAGGTAACAACATTTATACATATAAAAGAAGACATCACAAAAAGAACATTTTAGTGTGAACTGATGATGAAATTATAATAATTTCGAAAAGGCCTTATTCAATAATTTAAAAAAATTGAAACTTTACTGATTTTGGTGGTATGTATATAATAATAATTGATTAATCAATCACGTAATGCATGTGTATACTATTAAAGTCTCCTCTAATACCATTGTTATACAGCATCCACATGTCCTTAATACCTAATGTTCAATGTTCATAATACCTAATTAAGTTTCCACTTAAACACTTCATCGCGCTCAGCATATACAGTAAACCCTCGATTTAACGGACTAATTGGGGCTGAGGGGTGTCCGTAAAATCGAAAGTCCATTAAATCGCAAATTTTGTTTTTTGAGGATATATTTAAATCAAATAGGCCTATAACACTTGAAATTTTAATACTATTAATATCATGCAAATACCGTATTGTTCCGAATACAAGCCGCACTTTTTCTCCTAAAAACATAGTCCCTAATTTGGCCTGTGGCTTGCATTCGCGCGCTAACGAAATTCGAAGTTATACCTGACTTCTGGCGGGACGAACGCTTTTGGTATCTATGAGTTGTTTACTGCCTAAGCAACAGCAGTTTGCCTGGCTGTAGTTAACTCTGGCGTTATGATTTATGACTACAACCGAATGTTTTAACAGCAAACTGAAGAAAGAATAGGAAGATAAAGTGTAAGTGCGTGCGCACGTGCGCGTGCTCGCACCCTTCTGTAGGCAGCAAGACAAAGGATGAGTAGACGGGGTGTGAGTATCATGTTTCTAAATAACGGGTAAACTGCCAGTGTGGTTTTCTATTGTAACAGCTACATCATCGCTTGTCTGTACTTTGTTTTCATTCGGTGTTTTTGTAGTGCGTTTGCGGTATGAGTGATATTGTGGAGACTAAAGGCACGCAGTCAAATCAAATTAAACGTAAGCCGTACGATGCAAATTATAAATTAACTGTGATACAAAATGTAGAAAAAACATTCAATCATGAAGCCGCAAGGAAATTCGATATTGATGAATCCTGTATTCGACGATGAAGAAAACAGAAGGAACGACTTTTAACGCAAATACTGTGCGACGAGCATTCGCGGGACGTCAAGTTGGGCGTTTTGTAGCAGTAGAGTCCAGCGTCTGTGAATAGGTACGGCTTTTAAGAAGGCAAGGACTCCCTGTCACTAGACATGTTTTAAAATTAAAAGCTTTAGAAATCGCAGAAGAATTAAAAGTCTCCGGTTTCAAAGCCAGCTTCGGGTGTGTAAGACGAATGATGCGGCGAAATGGATTTGCGCTTAAATGACGTACATCACTCACACTAAAACTACGGAGTGACTACAAAGAAAAACTCCTACAGTATCAGCGGTTTGTAATTCATTTACGCAAGAAGCATAATTATTCACTTGAACACATGGGAAATGCCGATGAAACGCCCGTATTTTTTATTTACGTATATTATAATGTTACCTCTTAGAATCTCTGTAAAAGTATGTTTTTATTGTGTGTTAGCCCCACACGTTGTAGTCGTTACTTTATGTTTATTTCTAACAGTCGTACCTTTTTCTAACTTCTCACGCTGACGATGCCAGTCGCGAACGCACGAATTACCAGTACCGATAGCTTCACGAGTGTAATCCTTACCTGTCCTTCAATGAGTAAATTTATTTCCCGGGTGGCGCCAAATTGTTTATGAAAACAATTAAAAATGTAAAACTGAGCAGTCGTTCTATGCGGTGTTGACTAATTCAAATTACCCTCGCAACTGGCGGGCGTTTGAATCTTACTTGTAGTTCGTCGTGCTGCCGACATCTACGCTGGCAGACAATTTTGCTCATCGCTAAAGTACACAAACTTTATAATACAATTTATAATGAAATAAAGGACGGTTATTACTACTCAGTACTAGTTTATTAACGAGAAATAATTAATAGTTATTCAGTTAAATACAAAAATATACTGTTATTAAATAATTTTGCTCCGGCAATAAATAGACACTATTCTCAGGTTGGCTAAGTTGATTGAAACGTTTCTAAATTGACATGGCTGTCGTCAATGTTTATTTTCTACAGTTCGTTCAATCGTTGAGTTCTTTTGATTACGAAAAAAGATTAATAAGATGATAATAAAGTACACTACCTTACATCAATGGTACTTATATACTATTAGAGTTAAATACAATTCGTTTTTTAAGTGTTAAAAAGTGTCTGTTAATAATTCGTAATTTGTGCATAGGTTATTTTATGTTTACATACAAGTTTATATTTATTATCAATTAATCCTTGAAAGAAATTTAGTTACCAAGTTCGGAGTGAGAGTTATTTGTGTTGTGAGAAAAGTTAATTAGAATTTAGTTCGTAAATTCGGGTAGTTCCGATATACTTAACAAATCTTGTTGAATTCTGGTGAAGAGTCACTTTGTTCTTAGTTAGGTTGGGTCTATACGATCATCAATCTTCCATCATTTATATCTTGGGTTGCATCTGGCTTCTTTTTCAAATAATTTGGATAAAATAATTAATTTTGAAGATTAAAATCTGGTCTATTATCTCAGTTGGGTTGGGTTCTTCCTTAGACTTCTTGCGTCCTCATCTCGTTAAATTTTGCTGTATTTATTATCATTTTAATTGAAAATTGAGTCGAATATGGTTTGGCTTCTGTATCTCTTGATCGTCAATAATGGACTAATGTTTTATAACGGAATTATATTAAATAACGTTCCGTTGTTATGGCAACTGTCTATACTCTCATTGGTTGATTACATTTATGTCTATTGTTATAATATTTGAATTTTAATTCAAAATGAATAAATATTTTCAGATGGCTATTATTCTTCTGTTTTCTTATCTATGTATTAGATATTATCACAACTGTTTCTATTTTCTTTCAAAGATCATTTTGACATCCCACAAAGCTGGGTTTGTTCATGTATTAAAGTTTTGACAAAAATGTTAATATTATGTTATTACATTTCTTTCTTATTTTATGTTTTTAATCTAACTCTGACATCTTACTATGGTTCACTAATTGTACTTAATGAATTACTTGCCCTGAATTTTCTAATACAATAGTTAATTTCTTACAATTTGTCTATTTTGGATTTCTACAGTTAGGCATTTTATAGGCCTAAGTAGTAATTGGCTATATCTTCTTATTTTACACAAATTAAAGATTATTTTTCATTTACATATGTTTTGCTTGATGTCACTTATGACTTATTTACATTTTGAATTAATTTGAGCTGTTTAACAATAATTGAATGTTCTTATTAATTTACAAAATCATTGCTTGTCTGTTATTCTCTTATTTCTATGTTTGTAAAATTTTATCTCCTTACTCATATCTATTGCCATTTCTTATACCTTGTTTATCATTTAATATTACTTATAAAACATAACACAAAAATTAGGTTTATGGTCTGTTTACTTTTCAGCCATATTCCTTCTTACAAACTCAACTCTTTTAATTGAACAAATAACAATTTTGGTGAATAACATTATCACACCATTTATTCTATCTTGATAATAATCCCTTGAATTTTATTATTAATATATGATGTTTTATTTATTTTGCACTCATATTATTTAGTTTATTCTTATTTAACACTATTAGATTGGTTGTCTATCCATCTTTTAACATTTACTAGATATTTTTACTATTTAAACATTGTAACAATAACATCCTTAATATCATTATGGGATCTTTATCCTGAATACAACTGTACTATTAATCTACTATCAATTCTAACTATAATAACAATATTCTGGTTACTTATAGTTAAGTTTTTGGTACCTTTCACCCTTAAACTATAGTGTTAATCACTGGTTTTGGTGTCTTTACCTATACGTTGTGTTTTATATTTACTTGTTCACCCTCACTTCTATATGAGTTCTGATTTATAATTCTGGTTGTTTATCTCTATTTTGGGTTACACTTGCACTTTGTACTTTTTTCCTGCACTCTAGTGTTAATAGTGGTAATTCCCTAATATTTATTTCCTTTACTCACTTTTAACTCTTATACTGTTAATCACTTTCACTTCCTACCTATCTCTCACTTTTGGGTTTTTTATTGTTTTATACACAATCGATAGTTAGTCTGTTAACAATTTTATGTTTTGATTTACTTATCATCATAGAGTTATTAATAACATATAATATTTATTACTCTGGTTAGTTTACTTTAACTGAGATTATTTAATTTAATTTTAATACTTGTTACTAGACATTTATTATTTGTTTGTGCCCTTTTTTTTTCATTAATTTGTCTTTTCTCATTTTATTGTCTTTATCTGGCCAATCTCTGGGGTGGGGTCATAGTCATTTGTTTGTCAGTCTAGTCTATTCACTTATATTATTATTGTTTACAAGTCTCCTTTTTTCTTTCTTAATTCCATTTTATATATTTTTTTTCATTATTATTCATTAAATTATGTTACCCTTTATCATTTATCTAATATTTGTGGATCCCCTATAGGGTCTGATTTCTGCAACGTTATAATATTTACGGTGGACCAAAAGGGAACCAAATCTGTAACAGTAAAGATTACGGGAAATGAAAAATTACGTGCCACTGTAATGCTTGCTGTGTTAGCCGATGGACAAATATTTCACAGTGAAATAAGATGCATATCAGTTAGTGCATAACAATTGTTCAGTGTTAGTCGTCGTGATGTCTTCCACTGAATGTGTGCGACGCCTGCGTCAACGACAACGCAAAGACAGGGATCATGAAGAATTAAATGAATTCTTGATGAATACTCCGTTCTCATCAAATACAATTGAAGATGAGAAAATTTGTGTGTTTCAAAACAAGAAACAAGAAGAAAAGAAACGAAAGAATGCTGCGATAGCCAAGCAATATCGCCAGAACAGGAAAGTCTGCAGTTTATGCACATTATACGTTTCAAAAGCCTAAAAACATTATCATGCTTTGATGTTTCAGGTGTTTTTTTCCAAATTCTGTTCGTTAAATCCGAAGTCCGTTAAATCGAGGGTGTACTGTACTTCTGGTGAAATCTTTTGCAGTCTTCTCCAGTACCATGTTTAATCATTCCTTAACTCTTTTTCGAATGGTCCATGGTCTAGAGACCCTACATAAAATACTTCATGAGATTTCTCCTTGATTTGATTCCAGTATTTCTTGAAGTTAGCCATCTCTTTTTTTTATAAAGCTAGTTTTGTTTTTATCAAAGCCATCTCATTTTTTCAATTCATGTAATTGTCAGTAGCAGCATACAACAGAATTCATTCACTTGCCATTTTCTTTTTATGGTGGTGATGTGATTCATATGTTAATCCACTTAGTGTCCATAAAGTATTGGATACTTTAAAAAACCTTTTCACAATTCTAAATCAGTATTAGCACATGGCAAACGTTTCTGTATTAAATAAGAGAAACTTTTAGCCAGCAGTATTATAGTCTTGACATCATTGTTATTTTATCTCCGTGGCTGTAGAAATTTAGGTCTTTTTCTGTACTTTGATGTTGGGTACATATTTTCACTCCAAATTTTTTATTTGTAAATGTCATACTGCTTAACTTTCAGAAAGAAACAAATTCTGTACAAGATACCGTATTGGCCCGAATATAAGACAGTGATTTTTTCCTTAAAAGGCCCTTCCAAAAACCATACTCGTCTTATATGCGCAACCTAACATTTAAAAATTTCGTGTTAAGTGCCTAGCGTATTTTATAACATTCGCCGGCTTGCCACATGCATAGTAGAGGTGGGCTAAATTGTTATTTTAAAATAATAGGTATGAAAATACCGCTCCAAAAAAATAACAGGTACAAATACCTGTTATTATATACTAATTATACATAACCTATATTATTCCTTTGTAAGTAACTCGTTGAGTTTCCTGCAGGTCTCCTATGTAATATCTTCGAATAAATACACTGCAAGTAGGTTTATTTTCACCTAGATACACCTATTAATGTATTAATAAACCTACTTGCAGTGTATTTATTTGAAGATATTACATAACCTATATTATATAATTTGTTATAAGAAATAAATTGAAACTAAAAGTATTAACAGTGTTACTTTACGCTGTGACTTTATTAAACTATTACTGTTTAAAAGAAAATAAGAAACAAGAGAATTTATAGGCCTGTCTCCCTTTGGGAATACTAATTTAAGTTTTCACTACGAGTAAACAAACTAACATTGGTTAGACAAATCAGTTGCAAAACTCGGGCAATGAAATTTAGAATAGCACAACAAATAATGTGAAAAAAACATCAGAAACATATAATAATAACATAACAGTAAGCTACAAGAGTGAATGAGAATAAACATGATTTAAACCGATTGCCCTTATAAAAACACAACCTAAACAGTTTGTGTTAAAATTTCATTAGATTTCTCATCTTATTTTATTTTCTTATCAGGTAGTACTCGATAAGAATGAGGAAGACCGAAGTGGTACACTGGTCCCGAAAGGTTGGGAACCACTGCTAGATCAACTGTGCAACTGATAGGTCCTGGCAAAAGCACAAGTTGGGCAAATAATGGAAACTTCCACCAACCATATCATAAATCAATCATGAATGTTTTACAGTCTCCAAGAAATTCAGATAAACTTGTAGCTTTCTCTTCTTATTACCTTGTTTTATTGATGGCCTTCTAATAAGTTTAGTAAATTCTTATCTTCATCAGATCGTGTATTTATCTTAGGCTGCAGTTTGACCATTTACACCTGAATGTGTTATCTGTTATGGAGTTTATTTTTATTTTTTTACTAAGTGGAAACTACTATTAGTCAAATGATAAGTAAAGTGATAGAGAAAAAACTTCAAAATCAGCAGTTTAGATAAAAGAAACAAATTTACGAAAACACCTTGTTTTTAGGGTAGCCTTGTCAGATCAGTAAAGATTTAATGAACAGGACTAGATAAAGTGCATAAATGTCCGTTACAACAATCTCATCATTTACGTGAGATGTACAGTGAAGTTAAAATCACATTAACAAAAGTATAAGGTATAGCACAACAAATGTGAAAAAAACATCAAAAACATAATAACAACATAACAGTAAGCTACAAGAGTGAATGAGAATAAACATGATCCAAACCGATTACCCTTATAAAAACATAACCTACACAGTTTGCAGTAAAATTTCATTAGATACCTGCTCTTAGCGGCCTATCAACTATTATCAGCCACTCTGTAGGGTATAACACAATATAACTTGTTTTTCAAAATTTATCAAGTTGGTGACTAGTATAATATATAATTTATTATAATCTGTATTATATATCTGCATAACACACAAGAGTAAATGTAACATCAGTATTGAATTTTGTTCATTTATTAAAAACAGCTTCGTCTCTTTGCGCAGAATGAAGTATTCAGGACCAAAAAGTTCATACTCGAAATACTCCTGATACTAGTTGTTCCTAAAATACTAGTGTTCCTTGTGTATCGGTGATACCCCTAGTATTTGAAATACTCGATTACTTGCTGTTCCTTATGTACCAGTGATACGCCTAGTATTTGGCCTTGGCGTATTCGTTTACTTGTTACTTGTGTATAGTTGCGTAGGGGTGTGCCTCGACTCTGAACAGCGAGGCCGCGAATAACAGGTATTTCAACATTTCAGTCACTGTTACATCCGTTCCACAAAAATATTGTTCAAAATACCTGTTACAGGTATATCGGCCCGCGTAGCGTGAATCAACACGCGTTTTATAATGAGCTCAAGGTCAAGCTCAAGGTGAAAATCCCAAGCACACTTTCCCCACTGCGCTGGAGCACCGTATTGTGTCACAGACGTTAGTTCACTTTAAGGCCCCTTTTATGCATCCGATTCAAATCGTACGATAAGTTTTGCATCCGAGTTGACTCCAATTTTTATCATGTGTCAAAATTATCGGAAGTGGGTGTGAACAAAGTCTTTCAGTGTTGTCATCATCAGTACTGAAAATGAATCCGTGCGTATTGTGTGCCGCATATCGGGGTTCGTTTTTATAAGCTTCGGAAGCGGGATCCCATAGTGCTCTCCTGTTGTGAATTTCGTCAGTGAGCCTTTCTATAGTAGCGTCTTCCATATTTACAAAACAAATTAATAAAATTACACCACAACGTGAATACCACTGATTACTTGGCATAACTGGCGTTGCCGACTCTAGACAGGAAGGTTGGCAGCACCGATGTCTGAAAATCAAACGATAAAAAATTCGCGGGCGAGTTCATAAACGACTCAATTACGGCCCATGTATCTAAATGACTCGTCCAATATTTTATCGGATGCATTTCCTAGGACACCGCGATATGTTTTTGAGTACGGAATGATAAATTTATCGTATGACAGTGCATAAAACGGCCCATTTGTTTAGCAAACATGGGCTGGTGTAAACGCATGATGCAGCGTTCGGGTCTGTGTTTACGACGTCGCAATGCCTACCTGCAGATTATACTGACAAATTGATCGCTTATCAGCGATAAATTATAAAACTGAACCCACAATTACCTGATTGGCCAAATGGCAAATGCTGACCAAACACCAGTTTTTTTCGGTATGCCGTCAAATGTTACTGTGGACAGAAATGGTGCAAAATCAGTTATAATTAAATCTACAGGCAAGGAAAAGTCACGCACATTACTGTGATGCTAGGAGTAACTGCTGATTGAAGAAAACTTCTGCCATATGTAATTTTGAAGAGCAAAATGCTTTCGCGGGAACAATTACCAGCTGGGATTGTTTTACAACACAGGAAAAGGGATGGATGACTGAAGAACTTATGGCAGATTGGTATATGGTTGTTTGGGGACGTCGTCAGGCGCTTTACTAGGGCAGAGAGGTAGTTCCTTCATGGTCACACAAGCGAGAAAATAAAGAAGCTGGTTGCAGAAATGAACACTGATCTTGTTATAATCACTGGGGGAATGACTTCACAGCTTCAAATTTTAGATGTGGTTGTTAATAAACCATTTAAGGACTACTTACAGAAGAACTATAGTGACTGGTTAATTAATGGAAAACATGCATTGACTTCGACAGGCAAGTTGAAGAAACAGTTACTGGCCCAGTGAATAATCACAGCCTGGGAAAATTTCAAAAGTATCCCATTGTAAAGGGGTTTCAAAAATGTTGTGTTTCTAATAACATGGATAGGAGTGAGGATGACATAAACAGTAAGGTACATTAACACTTTCAGGTACTTTAAAGGTAATTTCACTGTTAATGTAAAATAGCCATATTTACTTAGTGTGACTTCAACGTATGATGATATTTAGACCATTTAATTGTCCTCATACAACACCTCAAAAAATTCAGTGTCGTCTTATATGCAGGCCCTTTTTTTTTTTTTATAAAACGCCTTCAAAAATCTAGGGTCGTCTTATATGTGAGGCCATCTTATATTCGGACCAAACCGGTATTTCCTAAATCTTCCCGTTTTCCACTTGAGAAAAACAACATATGTGAATATTAATATTTTTATTCTTTCATTTTTACTTAATTCATCAACTGGGGGCACCACAGCATTGATCAAATCCTAACCTGCTGAACGAGATCTTGCCATTGGTTTCTATCTATTGCAGCATCTTGCAATCTCAACTTTGACCCTCCTATTTTTCTTATGCCATCTGGGTTATATATGGAAGAGGTTTTACTGGGTCTACAGACCCAGATGTTTTACAGATTTTATATAACTCTTCATTGCTTCTTTTTTCTCTGGAAACTCCTACATGGGCCCTCATTTACTGGCTCACATATTCTTCTTAATATTTTTTTCTGGAGTACTGCTATCATCTGGAATACACACACTAGCTTCTGCTCAGAACCCATCCCTGAAGCATACACTATCACTGGGATATTAGTGGGATACCACTCTTTACCTTTGATACCATATGGGAGATGAATTTAATCTATAACTCAGAATAGGCCCTGGTAACAAAGACTAGTCTTCTATGGTTTCCTTTTCCATATACTGTATGTTAATTACAAGATGACCCAGGTAAGTAATCATTTTTGCTTCACTCATTGGTTTTTCAGCATACTTATTAACTATGTACAATCACAGGTACATTACTGTTTAGGCCAGTTCTCTTTCCTGCATTGGAACATGTCTTTCCTGACCTGTGAAAATATAATTGAAGCAATTTTTTCTTTGTAAAGATTGTAAATAATTTTTGTCTACCGAATTTTGTCTGTAAAAATTTTTTAAATTATACGGGTTTTTGTGTTACTGAAAAAGCCCTTTGTACTGGAACATGTAAAACATAGTGCTTCAGCAGTCATACTTGGGTACTTCACAAACATATCATCATATTACAACTTCTTGTAAACATCCCATTCTTCAGCACTATACAAAAATATTTTATTTACCAACATATGTTTGCATGTTTTCAAAGAGTAAATATGTGTTTTATCCTGTTGTTTAGCAACTGTCGCAGCCACGACATGACGAATGGAACAGGATGATGTGTACACTACAAGAGCTGAAAAACAACCAAGCTGATGAAGAAATGGATAAGATTAGTTTAAGTTCTGGACCTGGCAGCTTATCGTCTATTACTTCTAGATAAGTTGTAAGTAATTGTACAGATAATGTACAGTTGGCATTCTTTATTTACAGTGATCGTATACGTAACAGTTGTTCGAACATGAAAAACAGTTAACTGTTATATAAGTATGCACAGTGGCGTACCTACGCCAACTGGTGCCCGGGGCGAACTTCAAGATTGCCGCCCCCCGTCCTTTCACAATTTGTGACTGTAGAATCAACTTACCTACTTCCAACTCCCATTCCTCGCCCACATTTGTTCTTCTGTTGTTTACTGTCGGCTGTTGCTGTGCTACATCTCTGATCACACTACACTGACCATTATCTATGTCAGCACATAATAATTGTCATAAATTAAATATTTATAAGTTTCATTAGGACTAGGTTATTTTCAGTAAAGATTCAGTTTATTTGTAACAAACGATTATAATTGGCTAATAAGTACTTAACAAATCTGGTATAATACGATACAACTTATATTTAAAAATTAAACTCTAACTATAAGAAGAACTGAAAAACCTTACATATCTAAAATATTGCAATGTAAATATATTGCACAAAATGAAAGTAGCATTGCATTTTTTTGAAAATACATGAAAAATATAAAATTTCTCAAATAAAATATCTTAGATTCAAGATTCTTACAGTGTTGGAAAACACTTTTATAACAATTTATTGAATTATTAATAATTGTATATGTACTGATTTATGCAGGCATTTAAACTAGAAAATAACTATAGCTTTAACTATAACTTTGTTCAATCAACATGCAGTTTTATAAGTGTACTTTCCTAGCCTTCAGTGATGCAAACTCATTTATTAATAGAGTATAATCTAAAGCAGATGCCACGTCACTTTCAATTGACAGAATTGGTAAATTAGTTAGTCTCTCTTGCGTCATTGTGGATCTTAAGTAGCTTTGTATTAGTTTTAGTTTACTAAATGATCTCTCACATGATGCCACAGACACTGGTATAGTTAGAAGAAGTTTAAGTGCTACGACTAAAGTGCTATATGCTTCTAATCCCATAGCAGATATGTATAATAAGATATCTTTAGGATTGTTTAAATCAAGCTCTTCACCATTTGATTTTGATCTTCTTAATAGAGTTATGATATCTTTTATGTCTTCAAATAATTCATCTCCATTTAGATCATTAGGGTACTTTTCTGCAAGTCGTAAACACTTTTTTCTCAGCTCTTCCATCTCTTTTGTTGTGTATTTTATATCCATGTAATCTTCGAAATTACAAAGGAATCCAAAGCGTGAGTCCAGTCGTTAACATTTAAGAACCGTTGACCTAATTCCAATAGAAGCTTATCCAATATCTCTACTATGCTTCGTTTTACTTCATCTTTCCAGGAAAGTCCAACGTCCTCAGCTATTTCCCCGGGCATTTTTCGTTTTTTTCTTTCTCTTCGTTCTGTAGGTACTCCCCATTCTTCACACTTAGCAGCAGCTTTTGTCACCACGTCATCAGGAAGGTTTTCTCTCCATTCGCTAAGTTTATCTTGGAGAGACTGTAGACAGATTAGGACATAGGTAAACGAAATACCTTTGATGTGCAGTGTTTTTTGAGTTCTGTCAATCTTGGGGAGGACTTCAGACCAGAAAAAGAGTAGACTCACAAAATCGAATCTTTCAATGGCATTTATCAACAGTGATGCAGACTGTCTAGTATCAATGGTTTCAGATAGTGTATCTCTCAATTTCTCTAAAGCTCTTAATACTCCATCTAACTGGGATGATAAGGCTTTCACAGCTTCTGCCTTTGAACTCCATCTCGTGTCAGAGTGCCCCTTCACCATTAATTTCACATGTTCCTTAAGAACACTCCACCGGTGAGTTGAACTAGAGAAAAAGGCATAGACGCGTTCAACAGTCCCGGAAAAAGTAACTGCATTTACGTTAACATGTGCAGCATGAACACCAACCAAATTAAGCGAATGATTGTCACAGGGAACAAACACGGCTTGTTGATTTAGATCCAATAACCTTGTTTGGATGCCAGAATGAATTCCAGCCATTGTTGCTTGGTTGTCGTAAGATTGACCCCTACAATCTGCAAAATTTAAACCATCTTTTTCCAATTTCTTCGTTATCACTTCAGCAATGCCCTCAGCCGTTTTGTCTTCAATTGGAACAAAATCTATGAAACATTCCCTGACTTCAACTGAACCTTGTTTTACTTCGACAAATCTTACAATCTGCGACATTTGTTCTTCATGTGATGTGTCTGGTGTAGGCTACTATCAAACATAATACCGAAATACTTGGCATGCTTGCAGGAAGCAATAATTGTCTTTCGAACATGTTCACCTAGGAGGTTTATAACCTCATTTTGCACTCGAGGAGAAAGATATGATACACTTCCTGGATTTTCGGACACTGATTGCAAATGAGCCCTCATAACGGGATCAAATTTAGCTAGGTATTTCAAGAGAGCGAGAAAGTTCCCAGGTCTACAATTGTCATCGTCTACAATCGACTCTCTGTGGCCTCTTAAAGCTAAATTCTGTTGAGCCACTGTTTGAACAGTAGCAATTACACGTTCAAGAACTACTCTCCAAATTCTACTTTGCTCTAGAACCTGTTGTTGAAGGCGGTCATCAATAATTGTCCCTTTTTGTAAGGCACGTTCTAAGTCCTTCCATTCCAAAAACGCAACCCTGTGAGCGGAGCTGTTCTCATGATCTTGAACGCGTGGATTTAACTTTCGCCATGTTAAAAATCCTGTTTCATTATTAAAGCTAGATTTATGATTTCTCTGCGGAAATAGCGTGCAACAAAAACAAAACAGGGATTTCTTAGATGGGGAAAAACACATCCATGACCGATTAACCTTTTCTCCATTTTTCAAAGTTTTTTTAAACCAATGCCTATGCAGAGATCGTCCAGATTCATCCTCAGGAAAAACAGAGTCTTTGTTTTGGAGTTGGTGTGTACCTTTCATTACAAATGAGTCACGAAATTGTTTTGAAATATTCGTCGGCCACACTCCAACGTCGTGCAACATGAATTTTTCACAGTTATCATTCTCAAGTGGATTAGCCTTATTTTCAATCATTTCATTCAAGCTGGTAGGCCTATTTTCAATTTTGTGAAAACTTTCATTTTCAGGTGCTGAGTTTTCACATGAAGGTCCTACTTTACTTGATTCTAAGTTTTGATTTGAGTCATCTTCTTCAAAGTCACTGGTTGATGTTGTAATTTGAGAATAGTCCTTCAGCCGGGAAGTACTAGAACCATCATCTTTTTGACTATCAATGTTCGATGCTTCAAATTCAAGATTCAATTCGTCGCTGTCAAGTTCAGGTTCATTTTGAGTTGTAGAGGTCGATGACGATGATCCTTCTATAAAAGCTTTCATAAATGACTTGCAACTCTCGATTGATTTAGTACGTTGTTGTTTCAGTTTTCGATACTGAGCCCCACTTGGCTTCTGTCGTTTCATTTTTGGGATCTGGAATAGAACAAAATTAATTGGTTAAACTTGGTTTCAGCTTTAGGGATTTTTTGCAAATTTCGTCACGAGTAATAATCGCCCTTAAATTATAAAGATCCAACCATTATTAGCAGATTGTTAAATCTAGCTATTGTTTTCGTGTATCCGCCTTTTTTTCTCTGTCGCGCTCAAGTATGAATATATTTAGGAGGCTGTTGGTTGTTTTTAAAACATATGGTTTTTATTTAAACGAGAAACAACTAAAAGCATTAGAAAAGCAGAAAATCCTAATGAATTATGCTGTTGGTAAATATAAAAATGAAATTTATTAATATACAAAGTATAATAACAAAACACATTGGAAATATGGCCATATACGAATGTTAGGTTGAAGAAAGAAGAAGTAAAAAAAGTAATTGTATACATCAGTTTAAATAAAATATTAGGACATTTCACATTCGATTAATGCATACCAGTCATTTATCACGTAAATAAATTAGGGCTATAATTAATATTAGTATGCGTTTAAAAAAGAAATATTGGTTTGTCCGTATGCCTCACCATATGAAGTAACAAATATTAGTTTAGCATTTTGCGGCGACTTTTCTATAAATGAATGAATAATAAGAACTATAAGTTAACCTATATGAAGACAAAATTATAGGCCTATACCTAAATACCGGTATAACAAAATTAGCGAAACTATTATGTAATTGTTCTTAATGTAATATCTTACATTTAATCTCGTATTTATACTTTACGCTGTGGGAAACAAAAGGTAATCTTCAAACTTCCGTTTATACATACAAACACGTATGCGCAAATTTGTGTGAGCGTGTAAACGCCTGACGCATACCGACCGCTTCGCGTATGTTCGTTTCGTTCCGTGTGTGTTCGTCGAGGCTGGTATGCGTCGTAGGCTAACAAAAATATAACTTTGACGCATACAGAGAGACTGTGACTGAGCTCTCTATAAATGTGACGCATACAGAAAAACTGCGATCTCTATAATTACTAACACGGTTAATTAACAAACGCACGAATAATATCTTAAGTATCTTAAAAGTTATATTTTGAAACGAACAACGGACACAGTTTTATTGGACAGGCACGCTGGTTTTAGATTACTATAATTACCGGTACCAAATAAATTACCGACATTCTGTTAGTTAACAAGCGCAAAGTACACTAAAACACGTGGTTATATTTCCTACTAATACATTTCCCGCCTAATTCAGCGTCGGCGGGTTTTGTAATTACTCGTAGCATTAAAATCACCTCCAAGCTGAAAATGATAGATGAGTCTTACCTGGATGAAGTAAGTAATGTGATAAACAATTAGCACTTAAAATTATTCAAAACACCGCCACTATCACGATCTGACGCTCTCGAAGTCTACAGCAACACTGAATATCCGTCCGTTTGCTTCAGTTGACTGACCCGACGAGCTAAAAATAGCTAACATTGCATGGGACGACATGAAAATTCATTATAACTTTATTCTAAAACACATTCTGTCACATGTACATTATATTGCATGTTTCCTCCTAACCCTATATTGTTGTCCTAAAGTACAAATAAAAATTATGTTTTGGCATTTTGGCGCCCCCCTTAAGCGGCGCCCGGGGCGGCTGCCCCCTTCGCCCCCCTCCCTAGGTACACTACTGAGTATGCAGGATAAGTTAAAGAAAGTATTGTCATTGTCTTTGTTTGATACAAACACTGTAAGTAAACGAAATGCTCTCCTTAAAGCCACACTGTTGGGCTAGCCAATTTGTAACGTGCTTAAATACGGTGTGTACTTCTGCCACACGGTGTATGCGTCGTATTTGTACTACAAGAAAAGATTTGCTGTTGTTATTTAAAATTATGTTTATGTTTATAATATTAAGGGTCATGTTTAAACAAAATTTAATTATGTGTGAAATATTATTTAGATTTTGTAGTTGTTGAAGGCTACTAATTTTGTAAAGCGATTTAAAATGTAACATTCGAGGTTACTCAAAGTGTGTTTACAATTGTGTAATTATAATTGTCTGAAAAGAATTCCCTTATATGAAACAAATAAAGTAGTTGGGTTGATAATAATTAAATACTAATTTTGCTTAGGTTTAAAAGTAAAGTACAATAGTTGGTCGCTTGATGATGATCGTCTTGTTGATACTGGCTGTGAAACTTCTCCTCCAGGTTGCTGATAGTCTAAGTACGTTACGTCTAGTAATGTATGGACAATATAATAAACATAATATACTTTCACGTACCTGGTCGTGTTTTCTAGAAGTTCAATAAGCTGTCAACTCAGTTTACAAACACCAACTCACTTTAGTTGCAAGGTTAGATTGCCTTGTTTGTTAGTGGGCGCCACACGGATTTATTTAGGGAAAATCCCGTGTAAAACCCACAAATAGAATCACTGAATGATTTAAAAAAATTTAAAATAATTGTTTATTACCTTTATGGCAATGCTATTCCAAAATATTTAGTCACAACTGAAGGTTGTTTGAGTTTTCTAAATAAAATATTTAACTATCAGTTAAATTTCATCAAATAAATTGAGACATGGTGTAATATTGAAATGTTCCTGTGGTTTGCGTCAGTACAGATCAGTGTATAAAAACGTACAGGTTATAGCGCTCATAGAAAAAATGAAATAATGGTTACACTGTTACCTTTTGGTTTTAATTATTTAATTAAAACTCATTTTAGCACCTTGATAATCGGATTATAATGATTATCATTATTCACTGCACACGCACAAAAACAGAGTATTTTGATCCTCTTCTAACTTAATGGATCGTGAATAATATTATTTAATTACTCCTGTTCATTATTTTCCCGCACAAAAATGAAATAATACTGCACATAATCACTATTGTTTTCTGTGGAATAATTTGAAGTAATCGTAGGTTATTATCGAATGGTTTCCTTTGATGTGTTCTCGAGATGACGCTATCGGTTATTAAAAATGTTGAGACGGCGGGCACACGTTCTGCACTGAATGAAGTTGATAAATGTCTGTCGAGAATCGGTTGCATTCTCTTATATACTCTCCTCGTCGATCGGCCTTAGGCAAAAATGTTAATTACTAACTAATTTTGTGATTGGTTCTTGCAGGTGTGATGAGTATGACGTATTGTTCATTTAGCCATTAATAACGGTTTTTTAACTGTCAAACTCTGAGGTGACAGATAGCTTTCAATGTTGTTGGTATTAGCAAACAAATTTCTGATGCATATTTCGTAAATGATGCTAACACTTTTCACGCACTTAATACAGTTGCGATTGGGTCGATATCATCATCAAATTAAAGATCATTTTGTCCTCTTTAATTTGATATCACTTGATACCGAGTTAATTTCACTTTTACTGACATTGCTACATGAACAATGTTCAGGTACACTACTTCGCACTGTCGTCTATTTACCTGAATCGACGATTTTACACTTTGGTTAACATTGTTTGTGTTCACATAGCATTTTATTACTCAAACGTTTATGTGAGAACACTATTAACTCTGTACTGACATTTTACTGAACATTATGAATACAACTTATCTTTACACATGATAATGAACAATCCTTATTACTATGACATTTCGTTTTACGCTAACTCGTTCTATCCTACTACTTAACAATTGAATTATGATTAAATATATCATTTTAATAATGTTTTTTGCTATGTTGGAGCATAACAATTGTTCTGTGTATTTAATTTACACTTACGTTACCTCCCAATAATCAACTCACTGATTATCGTTTGGTCTAAGCCTTGTTAAGACATACCGTCGATACTGGAATTTTGCCTTAACATCATTTATAGGTTCACAATTCGGTAATTTGTTGAGGTACCTTATTTGTACAAGATTCCCTCTTATAAATGGTTTTTCTTTCTCATAAGTATATTTGATATTGACACATAGTTTTATTTTCATTTTGTGGCCATTGCTAATTTTAGCTTTTTGGCGTTAATAACTACTAATCTTATTTAATTAATACCCAGCCAAATGCTGACTCTGATTTTACATTATTCAGATTTTCATTGACTCACTTTTTATTAACATATCATATTCTGTTTACATTATCTACTGACTTTGTTATTTTTCACTTTTTTATTTTAAATGAACATAAATGTATTTGTCATATGAACTATCTAACAACTTGTATTTGGGTTTGTTTACCTTAATCGAATAAAGCACGTGTGTCGCGTCTACCACAATTATGGTATCATAATTATGGTATCCACCATAATTATAGCATCTGCTTATTTCAATCTCGTTACATAAATTTTTATTACCTAAGGGATCCAGGATTCTGCTCAGCGAGAATGCTGGCAGAGACAGGCATTGAAATGAGAATACGTTCGGTATAAACATTAATCATGAATATTGGTTTATTCCATAAATGCTATAAGCGTGTACACCGGACAAAATCAACATGGCGGCCATTAAAGTTGGCTCGTCTTCATCATAAACTTCTTTATATCTTGTTAATCGTTAATCTAACAAATATCATATTTTAATTTAGCAGCTGCTTTGCTATTTACTGATTTTAATTATCTTGGCTGAACGCAAACGCAAACCAACACCCCGTTCGGATGTCGACATTAACCACACGCCCCGCTTTCTCTCACTCATTCATTCTTATAAATTCAAATTACTTTTGTGTACACATATCTAATTATAGGGTTAACGAGCTCTTTAGTAAAATTTTGTTTTGCACTTCCCTGTATCTGTAGACTAGAAGTTCTAGAAGAGGTTTCACATGTTGAGGCCTTAAGTTAGTTTGGTTACGTTTTTTGATATTATCACTGACTCTACTGCATAATTTTGACAACAATTACTGCTCACTGTTTGGCTCACTTCTAACTACCACATAATGATATTTTTGACTACATTTTGTACAGTTTTAAAACACTTTGCCGGTATAAATTGCCGGCGGCCTGTAACAAGTTGTTACTGCTGCTGCTGTTGTGTGTCGACTGGGCCGAAAATTATGCAAATTCTACGTATGTGTGAGTGAGCACACGTCATCATTCTTTTGTCTCTGGTTATATAATAGCTTTGTTTGTTACGTATTTTTATAATGTCATAGTGGTTTTAATGACGTTTTGAGCTGTTGGCCAATGAAACATGAATATGAAGCGCCTTTCTTAGTGGCGGTAACCATTATAAGTCTTTTTAGCTGCACGTCCACTGCTGTCCTTGAGATTATTTTGTCGTCTCGGAACTACGTCGTTGTCGGCAAAACAAAGGGAATTTATGTAACCCATAGAAATGACTTTAAAACATCGGAATACAATAGTTTGCTACCTCGCATACCATATTTTTATATCAGGCTTTTTTGTACTGTCACAAAACCCCCTCAATGAAAGGTTTTGTGTCGAGACACAAAAACTTTCATTGACTCATTCACCCTTCTCTAAAAGGATCAGCTCAGATATGGAGCCACAACCCCCTGTAGTGTTACAAAAAAATATAAATTCAATCACTTACCCTTGGTCCAATGATGAGGTTCGCACCTTCTGACCTTACTGGACTTCTCTAGAGAGATCCCTACACCATAAGGCCATGAGGCACTTTACGCTCCTGTTCTGACACACCGGCCAGCTCAGGACCGCGGTCACCACACCATAAAACTCTGAAACATTCAATACAAATTTTAAAATAGTGGCTTTCCTTATATCCATATCCATAACTAATATGTTTCCTCTTAGTACGTTGGTTTGCGTTTTGGGGCATTGGTTTGCTTAATTCTAAAAATTTCACACAAAGTATGACAAGAATTAGGATAGAAATTACTTCTCCTTTTTACCATATGAAAACAATTGCTCTTAACCTATAGAAACAATTCATTTAACTGCTTTAGCAACAACCATTAACCCTAATAATTTACTTCCTATAATCTTACAATATCTATATCATGGCAGACAACTTAAAAGTTTTATAATTCCTTTACTACTTTTTCTTACATTTAACCTTCTTTATAGCAGAATCATTTCTAGAGAATGGACAAACTTTACAAAATTTCAATCTTATAATCGTTACTATCTTGGTAGTAACCTCCTATCCACACACTCTATTGTTGATATAATAAAACACAATAAAACATTGTACATCATAAGCATTAAACACTAACATTGAACAATTCACATTACTTAATTCATATTTACATAACTTGTAGCAGAACTTTATAACATTATTACTATCGACTCTCTATTGACTTTTACCATTTAACATTCATTTAGATTCTATGCAAAATTCTCAAATTTGTCATTTACCTTTCCATTTACCTTATCTTTCAGTTACATCACCTTTCTAATCCTTTTATCCTTACTAGTTTGGGTGACTCTCTATTATTCATTTTTCTCTATCTTATTTTGGTATTTGGCAACCTAACCTTACTCACCTCTTTTTTCCACTAACAACCGCTTCTAACCATTTACATATAATATGACACCAATATCTCAATAACAACCCCCTTCACAAATCCCATTTAAAACCTCTGGCACCGCTCATTTTTGTACTAGTATGTGTGTACTCGAACTCTAACCAACTCATTCCCTTATTGGTTCCTGACCCTTTCAGATAACCCTTTCCGGCGCTAAACGGTCCCTTCCCATCTCAACATCTCTCGTTGGACTCCCTACACCACTACCCTTATTACAAAATATCACCATCAACAACAAATATAATTACCATGCACATTACTCAACTCCACTTATATAATCACTAACCACTGTGTCCCTAAAATATCTAACACCTCTTTATATTTTATCAGCATCTCAGCACTTTATTTTTCCTAACTCCCAATAACTTTATTCAACTAACTCCAATGCCCTGATTTATCCTTATTCCCAAACTCTTTACAACATTTCAACTTAATACACCATTACAAAATTTATCACTTATCTACTAACAACAATACCTTTCATATCCAAATACATTACCTGCTTAATCATTTACTAACCCTTTAAAATCTGAATTCCATAATATCATTTAACTTTCTTCAGTTATTTAAAATCCTACATGTTTACACACAAAAAAAATACATAAAGTACACAACAGCAAAAATACACAAATACATAGACATCAATACACAAAAATATACAACTCACATAATCATGAAATCATTTACCATAATCAGTCCTGATCAGTCCATTTTTAAAAACACTGTCCACACAATTAAATGTTCATAACACAATAAACAATACACAACTACCCCATATCGTCAAATAATAATCTTATCTTATATCTATATACATTGCTTATTATTGAATCTCTTATATTAACATCATAAATGCATCTACCATTCAAATTTTCATTATTTTCCACAAACTCATTTAATCTGTCATGATTGGTCATTGTCCTGTCACCTCCAGTATAATTCGTCACCACTAGGTATGTTATAAAGTCATTATTTTCATTATCATCTCCTACGACTGCTATATCCGCTTCATTACAAGGTAAGTACTTATTATTTTTATTATATATCATCTCTACTCCTAACCTTCCCATAAACTCTTCATAATCTCTGCTTATCTTAAAAATTTCTACCTCCCTCTTTCTCTCACAATATCTCTCACTATCATACCACCTCTCTCTCTTAAAACATCTCTCATAATAACTCTCCCAACAACATTTCTCTCTCTCAATATATTTCTCTTTATCATACCATCTCTCTCTCTTTAACCCTTCAACACACACTATCATTCCATTATCATTATATTCAATTCCCCATAAAATTTCATTTATACTACCAACCTCCACACTATTATCACCTATTACTATATCTTTATTTATTTTATCGTAATTTTCTACCCCACTTACCTTGTCGTCTTTGTTCAATTTGTCCACTTTGTCAATACTACTATTTTGTCTTTGTATTTCATTTTTTAATTCTTCTAATTTTACATTAAAATTATTTTGTACTTCTCTAATTAAACTTTTTTGTTCACTAAACAGCATTTGCATCATCTTCATGATCTCATTATTCTCAACCCTGTTATTTGAAACTGGTGTTGAGTGCACTATTTCTTCACTCATAACTACTGATTCCGTCATGCTTATTTGGCTATTGTTTATACTATCAGTTGTGTTCAATAAAGAATTATTTTCTTTATTTTCTGCCATTATGAAATTTGTTAATGGTTTGTCGCTTTATCTTATCGTTATCATCTACTTTACAACCGTATTCTCACTTTCAATGTCCACCCCGCCACCATTTAGGCTTATTATATAAAATATATTAATGTATTTTATATAGTCACCAGTTCGGGCCCATTTGTTATTATTCAATAATTATTTATGTCCCTAGTTCTGGGCGGCATTTGTTATTTTTCATAATTATATGTCCCAGTGAGGGCGTCATTTGTTATTATTCACTTTTTTTTTTTTAATGAATATAAATGTATTTGTCATATGAACTATCTAACAACTTGTATTTGGGTTTGTTTACCTTAATCGAATAAAGCACGTGTGTCGCGTCTACCACAATTATGGTATCATAATTATGGTATCCACCATAATTATAGCATCTGCTTATTTCAATCTCGTTACATAAATTTTTATTACCTAAGGGATCCAGGATTCTGCTCAGCGAGAATGCTGGCAGAGACAGGCATTGAAATGAGAATACGTTCGGTATAAACATTAATCATGAATATTGGTTTATTCCATAAATGCTATAAGCGTGTACACCGGACAAAATCAACATGGCGGCCATTAAAGTTGGCTCGTCTTCATCATAAACTTCTTTATATCTTGTTAATCGTTAATCTAACAAATATCATATTTTAATTTAGCAGCTTCTTTGCTATTTACTGATTTTAATTATCTTGGCTGAACGCAAACGCAAACCAACACCCCGTTCGGATGTCGACATTAACCACACGCCCCGCTTTCTCTCACTCATTCATTCTTATAAATTCAAATTACTTTTGTGTACACATATCTAATTATAGGGTTAACGAGCTCTTTAGTAAAATTTTGTTTTGCACTTCCCTGTATCTGTAGACTAGAAGTTCTAGAAGAGGTTTCACATGTTGAGGCCTTAAGTTAGTTTGGTTACGTTTTTTGATATTATCACTGACTCTACTGCATAATTTTGACAACAATTACTGCTCACTGTTTGGCTCACTTCTAACTACCACATAATGATATTTTTGACTACATTTTGTACAGTTTTAAAACACTTTGCCAGTATAAATTGCCGGCGGCCTGTAACAAGTTGTTACTGCTGCTGCTGTTGTGTGTCGACTGGGCCGAAAATTATGCAAATTCTACGTATGTGTGAGTGAGCACACGTCATCGTTCTTTTGTCTCTGGTTATATAATAGCTTTGTTTGTTACGTATTTTTATAACGTCATAGTGGTTTTAATGACGTTTTGAGCTGTTGGCCAATGAAACATGAATATGAAGCGCCTTTCTTAGTGGCGGTAACCATTATAAGTCTTTTTAGCTGCACGTCCACTGCTGTCCTTAAGATTATTTTGTCGTCTCGGAACTACGTCGTTGTCGGCAAAACAAAGGGAAATTATGTAACCCATAGAAATGACTTTAAAACATCGGAATACAATAGTTTGCTACCTCGCATACCATATTTTTATATCAGGCTTTTTTGTACTGTCACAACTTGATTGACAGCTTAATGTAAATTTACTTTGTCCATCAGTTTGTGTTAGTCATTGTCTGGTTGTAGTGTCAAACAGTATTTGGGTTTACTGTTTCAGGTGGCACTTCTGCTTCATTCTTCTTCCATGGTTTCTCTTTTCTTGGTTATTCATATCACTATATTCCCTATTTACATTATTGTTATGTACTTATAAAATCTGACAGTATACGTTTAGGTTAGGTAACATTTTGTTATGTTACATATACTCCCTCCTCAAAATTGATCATTTGAGAAAAAATTTATTTTTTATAAAATTATCATTTCATGTCAGTTTCTTAGTATATTTCTATGGTTTTTTTCTTGTACTCTTTGATTTTTTAACATACTATTAGTGTATTACTCTAGCTTGATTTTTTGTCTAGTGATATAATTCTTAACTTACTAGTATTTTTCAAGTTGCTTACTTTCTAAGTCATTTAACTACAATAGATCTCATTTCTTGAATTAACAATTTCCTGTCTTATTCACATTCTTCTTTCTTATTTCATATCTTTACATTCGTGATTATCGTAATGGTTATTTTCATTTATACCTCACAGATTCTTTCATAATAGTCCTTGATACATTAATACAATATAACTCCCTAACTTTTGTAGTGGGTTCGGAATCAGAGTGGCTCACTATGGCTTACATTCTCTGCCGTTCCTCAATACACATACTCAGATTCAGAGGCATTACTCTTCTCTGTCTGAGAAAAAAATAAACATTGCACCAGGCAATAGTTGCACTATCACAACTCATAAAATATCACATATCATTCATTTACAATAATATAATATATTCACTATAATATTCAAGGTTTCAGAGGTTTTCATTTATATCACATTTCCATCTTTATACTTGCTAACATACTTTCTTTTTACAGGTAATTATTTCTTTTCAGACTTGACATTCTCAGCTATGCTTTTTATCAGCTGTATAGTTACTTTTTGTACTAGTTGACAATTGGTTTTGGCTTACTTGAGTATTCTTAAGGTTACACACTTACTGTGATGCTTATAGTACTTATGCAGTTGGTTTTTTTTTTATATCTAGAGTTTACAATATTTTATTTTCACAATAGTTCATTAAGCTTTTCTTAATAATTTATATTTATCCTGAATTATCAGGGCGTACAATGTTCGTATACTAAATGGTTTTTTGTTAGATGTTCTCTGACATATCTGGTGATGTACAATATTTGATAATTAATAAACATTTTTCTTTCCTTTCATTCTACTATAACAATAGCTATATTTACAATAACACTCTTTGTTATTTTTCTTCTCTACTCCTTCAAGTGATGGTGGTTTTCGCTTATTCTGGATGGTTTTAATTCTCATTTATGGAGTATACAATATTTGATAATTACACTTTAATGTGATAATATAATAACATACTAATATCTAATTTTATAGACATTCTTGGGGTTACATAGTTCATTTTATAAATATTTTTTCTCTTTCCTTACACTTTCCATAATAATATCCTTCTTTTATTTTACACACTTTGTTATTCTGCCTCTCTACTCCTTCAAAGGTTAGTTGGGTGAACCTTTATTCTGGATGATTTTAAATAATATTTTTAGTTTTACAAGAGGTACCCAATAATCATTTGATAAACATTTAGTTACATATAATATTCATTTGGATAAACATGTTTTTTTCTCTAAGTATAGCATAGTAATTTTAGTTGTATGTCACTACTGGCTCTTTATGACATAATAGATGTCTTTCTTTTTTTTTTCTTATTAAATCATTTAGTTGGCATTACATAATTTTCTATCCTTTGGTGTGATAGATCTGGTTCTTTTTCACAAGTAACAAATAGTTTGGCCTATATCTTAATCGTACACACTTTTGTAACTCAATAAGGCAAATAGATTTGTTATAGTCCATTAGTTACCTTCAATAATTTGGAGCCTAATATATGGTTCTTTTAATTACTAAATGAGTCTGTTTCTAGTAATCGTTTTTAAACATTTTTTTTTTCGTTTATACCCTAAACATTCGGGTGATAAATGTCCCCTACTACTACATATTATCTGCTCTTAATAGTAATCATTTTTTTTATGGTTGATATACATGGGGTTATTTTGTGCTTTTCCACTCTATTGCTAATATTATTGGTACAATTACGTTATTATGGGTATTGTATTCTGGCGTCTTGGGATGTGCTGGGTCGGCTGCCATCTCCGGGTCTAGACTCTCTAGAGCTGCCTGCTCGGTTGTGCACTATTATAAAGCCAGGCCTCTCACAGACCGGCACCCAATCTCCTTCATCATCATTATTCGTGGTGTTTGGCTGCGGTTGGGCATCAGGTCTCCCTGGGTCGGACTGGTCATGGGCTTGCACAAAATTCACTTGTGGCCGGTTGTCGCCCTCAATGCTGCTACTCCTCCATCGTCCTCCTCTTATACTTCCTCTGTCTCCACTGAAACTGTTTCGTCGTTGGTATCGCCGCCTTCTATCGGAGTCGTAATTGGCTTGTACATAATTGGCTCGGCGATATTGTGACGGTGGATTATTCCCGCCTTGGTTTGATGGTCGATTGGTGTTATTATTATAATTGGGTCGCCGGTTGTTATTATTATTATTATTATGGCTACCGTTATTATTATTTTTATTATTACTACCCTGGTTATTCGGCCTACTATTATTGTTATTATTATTACTGTTATTATAATTTTGGTTTGGATGGCCATTATTATTAAAATTACTTCTGTAATTTCTGGAGTTGTTATTATTATTACTGTTTATGTTACCGCCCATATTATTAAAATGGTCATTCCTCCGACGACTCCTTTGGTAATATCCTTCATGCTCCTGATCCTCGAGCAACGCGGACATAGCTGCTATAGTTTTAATCTGCCCCCACTGACGTGCCTTAGCGACACCCTCCTCAAAGTGGTAAGACAGTTTTGTAACGAGACATTCTTCAGGTATTTTTGTTTCTAAATTTCGTGCTAGACACACCTGACCCAAAAAGTAGGAAGTCATGGTTCCTCCTCTGCTCGCATCGTATTTCCCGTGACATATATGATCGCGTACTATGTTTTGCGTGGCCTCGGACCAATATTTTGCGCGGAATTGAGTCTTGAATTCCTCGTAACTGTGAACTTCGTGGCGCGTTGCAGTCCACCAATTATCATATATTTCTTTGAAATACTCATCTATCAAGCTTCTTATGTTGTTCCATCTGGTCTCTCGGATCCGTGCCAAGTTTTCTTCAACACGTGCTAAGAATTCGATAGGGTTTCTTCGATAGTTTTTAAAATTAATCGCGTCGCGGTTGTCATTTGGTAGCAGATACTGACCTTGGATCGGACGGTTGCGGATAACTTCAATCTCCTCCCGCATTTGCACTATTTCCTGTTGTCTTAGTTCCTCAATTCTTTCTCGATTAGCGACAGTTAAATTTCTTACTGCGTCTACTGATGTACTTACCTCTTCACAGCGCTCACCTACGTCTATCCTTACCCGTTTAATCTCATCTTGATTCATTCTTTTCAAGGAGTCTATTCGGGCTTCAGTCACCTCCTCCATGGTCTCGAGCCTCCCGTCGATCTCTTCCCTAGTTCGCTTCAAGTCCTGGTCATGTTGTTCGCACCTTTTGTTTACTTCCATCATTTCTTCCCTCACATCTGCTATCTCCACGTCTATTCTAGTGTTAATTTTCTCATTCCCTTCTTCCATCCTCCTGCTAAATTCAGTTAAGGTGGTGTTCAATTCTTCTCTGATGGCTCTACTGTTGTCGTCTATTTTACTGTTCAGCAGGTCCATGGATTTATGGGTATTATCTATCCTTCTATTCAAGTCTTCCTTCAGCAACTCCATATTTTTACTAATAGACTCCATATTTTTATTTAAGTCACGATGATCCTCCTTCATTGACTCTATATTTTTATTTAGTAACTCGATATTCTTCCGATTCTCCTCCCGTGATTTCCTACCATCTTCTTTTAACGACTCATTACTCTTATTCACGGTTTCTTCCATCATTGTTCTCATCATCTCGAAAAAATTCATATCGCCTGGTTGTGGGATTCCTTCCGGTCGTCTGGGTCGGTTGTCAACCCTCATGTCTATTTCCGGTTCTACCTGGGGTGTTTCTTCAGGTTGAGTTTCGATATTATTGATGGTAATGACTTCCATTTCGTGTATGGGTTGTGCTTCAGAGGTCTCTATATCCCGTTGTATTTCTCCTACCCGACTGTCCTTATATCTCGTATCATATTGATGGGTGTGCGGCATGTTTATTCTTTTGTGTCTACCGGGCTGTTTAAAATATAAAAAATATTTTTTATTTAATATTTTTAAGCCACACTAGTTGGTGCGCCAATTTGTAAGTAAACGAAATGCTCTCCTTAAAGCCACACTGTTGGGCTAGCCAATTTGTAACGTGCTTAAATACGGTGTGTACTTCTGCCACACGGTGTATGCATCGTATTTGTACTACAAGAAAAGATTTGCTGTTGTTATTTAAAATTATGTTTATGTTTATAATATTAAGGGTCGTGTTTAAACAAAATTTAATATGTGTGAAATATTTAGATTTTGTAGTTGTTGAAGGCTACTAATTTTGTAAAGCGATTTAAAATGTAACATTCGAGGTTACTCAAAGTGTGTTTACAATTGTGTAATTATAATTGTCTGAAAAGAATTCCCTTATATGAAACAAATAAAATAGTTGGGTTGATAATAATTAAATACTAATTTTGCTTAGGTTTAAAAGTAAAGTACAATAGTTGGTCGCTTGATGATGATGATCGTCTTGTTGATACTGGCTGTGAAACTTCTCCTCCAGGTTGCTGATAGTCTAAGTACGTTACGTCTAGTAATGTATGGACAATATAATAAACATAATATACTTTCACGTACCTGGTCGTGTTTTCTAGAAGTTCAATAAGCTGTCAACTCAGTTTACAAACACCAACTCACTTTAGTTGCAAGGTTAGATTGCCTTGTTTGTTAGTGGGCGCCACACGGATTTATTTAGGGAAAATCCCGTGTAAAACCCACAAATAGAATCACTAAATGATTAAAAAAATTTAAAATAATTGTTTATTACCTTTATGGCAATGCTATTCCAAAATATTTAGTCACAACTGAAGGTTGTTTGAGTTTTCTAAATAAAATATTTAACTATCAGTTAGAAATAAATCAAGTCGAGTTATGCTGTTAATAATGGGTTTTATTCATACCCTTGATAGAGAATTCAAAACAAATATAATTAAAACATACAATGATGTACAATTGTAAATAAGTTATTATATACCTTATAAGGCTTGCTCAGAGCACAAGTGGCGAATCTGGCTAAGTCCAGATGTTGGTTATTTTTAACATTAATATTATTACAATCTCAGATGTGAGTTCTTTGAGACACGAAAAAGAAGGTCATGCCTACACAATGGCTAATAGCTTTCTGATATAATATTGATCAATAATGTTTTGACGTTACTTTTATAACGTAAACAAATAAAAATAACCTATTTGATAGGTTATGCGTTCGTCACGCCTGATTTATGAATTACAAAGTTTATAAATTGAGAACACTTATAACTAACATCCAGCTTAATTACTAATGACAAATTCATCAAATAAATTGAGACATGGTGTAATATTGAAATGTTCCTGTGGTTTGCGTCAGTACAGATCAGTGTATAAAAACGTACAGGTTATAGCGCTCGTAGAAAAAATGAAATAATGGTTACACTGTTACCTTTTGGTTTTAATTATTTAATTAAAACTCATTTTAGCACCTTGATAATCGGATTATAATGATTATCATTATTCACTGCACACGCACAAGAACAGAGTATTTTGATCCTCTTCTAACTTAATGGATCGTGAATAATATTATTTAATTACTCCTGTTCATTATTTTCCCGCACAAAAATGAAATAATACTGCACATAATCGCTATTGTTTTCTGTGGAATAATTTGAAGTAATCGTAGGTTATTATCGAATGGTTTCCTTTGATGTGTTCTCGAGATGACGCTATCGGTTATTAAAAATGTTGAGACGGCGGGCACACGTTCTGCACTGAATGAAGTTGATAAATGTCTGTCGAGAATCGGTTGCATTCTCTTATATACTCTCCTCGTCGATCAGCCTTAGGCAAAAATGTTAATTACTAACTAATTTTGTGATTGGTTCTTGCAGGTGTGATGAGTATGACGTATTGTTCATTTAGCCGTTAATAACGGTTTTTTAACTGTCAAACTCTGAGGTGACAGATAGCTTTCAATGTTGTTGGTATTAGCAAACAAATTTCTGATGCATATTTCGTAAATGATGCTAACACTTTTCACGCACTTAATACAGTTGCGATTGGGTCGATATCATCATCAAATTAAAGATCATTTTGTCCTCTTTAATTTGATATCACTTGATACCGAGTTAATTTCACTTTTACTGACATTGCTACATGAACAATGTTCAGGTACACTACTTCGCACTGTCGTCTATTTACCTGAATCGACGATTTTACACTTTGGTTAACATTGTTTGTGTTCACATAGCATTTTATTACTCAAACGTTTATGTGAGAACACATTAACTCTGTACTGACATTTTACTGAACATTATGAATACAACTTATCTTTACACATGATAATGAACAATCCTTATTACTATGACATTTCGTTTTACGCTAACTCGTTCTATCCTACTACTTAACAATTGAATTATGATTAAATATATCATTTTAATAATGTTTTTTGCTATGTTGGAGCATAACAATTGTTCTGTGTATTTAATTTACACTTACGTTACCTCCCAATAATCAACTCACTGATTATTGTTTGGTCTAAGCCTTGTTAAGACATACCGTCGATACTGGAATTTTGCCTTAACATCATTTATAGGTTCACAATTCGGTAATTTGTTGAGGTACCTTATTTGTACAAGATTCCCTCTTATAAATGGTTTTTCTTTCTCATAAGTATATTTGATATTGACACATAGTTTTATTTTCATTTTGTGGCCATTGCTAATTTTAGCTTTTTGGCGTTAATAACTACTAATCTTATTTAATTAATACCCAGCCAAATGCTGACTCTGATTTTACATTATTCAGATTTTCATTGACTCACTTTTTATTAACATATCATATTCTGTTTACATTATCTACTGACTTGATTGACAGCTTAATGTAAATTTACTCTGTCCATCAGTTTGTGTTAGTCATTGTCTGGTTGTAGTGTCAAACAGTATTTGGGTTTACTGTTTCAGGTGGCACTTCTGCTTCATTCTTCTTCCATGGTTTCTCTTTTCTTGGTTATTCATATCACTATATTCCCTATTTACATTATTGTTATGTACTTATAAAATCTGACGGTATACGTTTAGGTTAGGTAACATTTTGTTATGTTACAACACAAATAGTTGTTATATACAGTGAAACCTTGATATAATGCTCTTCTGCAGGCTGGCCAAAAAGCGCTTTATATAAAGGTCCCAAGTTTAACTATTTAATTTGCCGGGACTGTGAAAAATGAGCGATACATCAAGGGTCACGTTATTACACAGGCGTGTAATGGGTCTAAATTTACCTAAATATTATTGTGTAATTTTATAAATTTTATAACATGTGCAGATGAGGCCCCTTTGAGGTGAGACGATAGCCAGTAAATATTTTCATGACTATATATGGTTATGCAGCAAATAACAAAAATCTATTTTTGCCAGTGATTAACTCCGTTAGTATGTTCTTGACGAAAGCCAGTTAATTACAAGTTGAAAAGGTGATACCAAGCTCAGCGGAACGTTACAATACTGAGGACGAGACGTATGGCGGGGAGCGGGGTGAACCAGTTTAGAGACGAACCAAACGGAAATTGTAACACTGAACGTCAGTCGGCAAACAACATCTAAACAACGCGGACGTGGTAGTTTCGCTCGCCACCGGCTGAGTACCGTTTTCGCCCGCATAAACAGCATAAGACATAAATTGAACAATGTGAGATTTCAACCAGTTTTGGACTTTTCAAAAAGTATAAATAGTGTATTAACCAGTGATAAATAAAATAAACAAACAGTTCGGCCGTAAGATATAAAAGTGCAAACAACAGACAGTGTACACAACGGGAGACATCGTACACAGCAGGATGAAACCATACGCATCAACAGGAAAGTAGACATTTCAAAAAAATAATTAAATACTGTAAATACTGGCTTTTACCTAAATTTTAAAGTTGAGCTCAACTAAAAACCTAAAAGTATGTAAATGTGTGTGTGAAGAATATGCCTATAGGCCTAACGAGAAGTGTTGAGTTTGCATAATCTTTGATATACGTAGAAGTATTTTGATGTCGTAGTTTATTGATAATCAGTTTTACGCCTTAAGGCGGAATAAGTGTGTTCATGATCTGTTTTATGTTCTCAAAGGAAAATAAATAATGTTATATTTTACTTGATTTGCGCATTATGTTATTTGTATTTGCCCACTGTTCTCTGCCTAAGTACACTAAACGAATCCCTGGACTAAACATTACATATAATCATATTCATTTAATTATTAATAACCGATAAGACTTCAGTTGACGTCTGAAAAGGTACAAATTTTAATAGTCAATTAATGAGTAAGACTACATGGCGCCCGAACAGGGACATTGTAAATTAACATTATAAATTTACATCATTTACATTAAAGTTGATTTACAATTTAGTCGAAAAATGGCAGAGAAAGACGCAAATACAAATTTAGATGAAAGTACAGATGCAGGGTCAGTGTTGAATGTTACGCAAGATAGTATGGTAACCACACATGAAAATGTCGAGAGCATAGGCGGAATATTGAATATAAATGAAACGGTCGAAGGGGGTAGTAGAAATAACTAAATAAATATATTTAAGCAATTAGTGTTGATGATGGAAGTAATGAATAATATCAAGTCAGAGATGAATAATAAGTTTGAACAACAAAATAAGAATAATGATAATTTGAACACGAGTTTAAATGAATTCAAAACTGAAATGAATAATAAACTTGACAAACAAGACGAGAAATTAGGAGACATGCATAACAAATTCGGGAATATAAGAAGCGAAATAGAAATGAGTAAACTAAGTATGAATAACCAATTTAAAAGTATAAGTGAGAATTTTAATGGAGTGAGCGAGAAATTCGTGGAAATAAATAATAAACTAGAGAATATAGAAGTTGAATTAAACCAGATGAGTGGATGTAGTGGTGTCGAAAATAATGACGACACGGGTGAGTGTGACGAAAAATGAAAATGACAAAATAACAGACGACCAGGGTGTCAATAATAAAATAACGAAGAAATAATTAACAAGGTAAGTGTTAGTTACAAAAATGAATTAACAAGTAATAGTGGTACGATAGTTGAAAACGAGATATGTAAAAGTGATACAGTGAAAATAAATAGTAATGATGATAATATAGAAACTGAGAGAGTAGAAATCAGTATTTGTAAATTAGAGAGAGAATATGAAGAGAATTATTTTGTGAATATAGAGCAGAGGTTAGATTTTCCCCAGGTTTATTGTGAACCAAGATGTTTACAAATGTTTTTGAAGGGCAAGAGTTCTTTAGAGGAAAACAATGTGTTTTCAATTTAAGTAATCCCTTAATTTTTAGTAGGTGTTTTTATGATTTAGTACCCTCTGTATGGAACGATAGAAAAAGTATGAAATGGTGTTATGATAAAAGGTATTTTGATAGGAAGGTAGAGACGTTTAAGGTTAGTAGAGGTTATAACGAATTAGTAGAGAGGTTAGATATTGAGAGAGTTAGTGATATTAAGTACTTACCTTGCGAAATAGTTAGTGCAGCAAATGATGATAAGATTGACGATATTGATTACTTGCCGTGTGACGAAACTGGTACAGCAGTAGATAATAATAATGATGAAATTATAATTGACCCAATTGTGACAAATTATATTAAGGATGACTTGACTATACTCGGTGGTGACAAATTATATGAGGTAATAATATGGAATAATCCTGTTGATATTGTGGAAGAATTTGAGAATATAAATAGTCATTATATTGATAGAAATAATATAATGTATTTAATAAAAAATGAGTTGTGTAGATGTAAGACCAGGTTATTATACGATGATGGGGGGTAAACAATTAATGTTTATGAACGTTTAACTATGTGAGTGGTGGTTTTGAATTGGACTGTTTTATGACATGATTGGTGGTAAACGATAACATAATAATGAGGATTGTATATATTTTTGTGTTGATATTAAATGTAATGGTGTAACAAGATGAAGTATACTCAATTTTGTGAATTTTGTTAAAGTAATGAAATATGTTTGATACAATAATTGAATTAATTTGAAAGGAGATAATAAATGAAATATTGTGCAAGATGAATGTTAATAACAAATAAAAAATTTTTTGGAGAATTTAATGGTGTAGTGAATGCTAAATAATTGATGATTGATTAGTAAAAAGGTCAATTGAAATTAAAGTGTAATGTTTATAATTTTATATGCAAATTTAAAGATGAATTGTTTATTTTAAGGTAATAATGTTTAATGTATAAAACCTTATGTAAAATGAATGTTGATAATAAATTTGAATTTTTGGAGAATCTAATGGTATAAGAAGTGGTAAATAATTAAAGGTTGAGTATTAACTGGTTCAATTGAAATTAAAGTTTTGGAATGTTTGGAAATTTTATTCAGATGCAACTGAGATGTTTATTTTAATGTAATGAGGTTTATGTTCATTGTGAGTGTTTAATGTTTTATTATGTTGTATTATGTTAGTGTGTAGGAATCTTAAAAATGAATTGTATGTTTTGTAAATGCGATTCCCCATTTTCGGGTGGTCACAGCTTCACCACACCCTGACCGTGGATTTGGCTTAGTATTCTAAATTGGTGAACTTAGAAATGCAACTGGGGGGTTTAGATCAGGGGAATCTGAGATTATAGAACTTTGGAACACGGCTATATACCTAAGTATGGGTGATAGACCGATTAAGGGAATGTGAATATTAATTTAGTAGGATTACTGGTATCCGGGATATCAGTAATGCCAAATTTTGTTTAACGCTAAAGCAAGGATGGGGGAGAAAGAAAAGAAAAAAGTGTTCACCCCTTCCGCTTTAGTCCTTGTGGAGGTAACTGGGCGCTACAGTCCAGGGGGGGGTAATCGTGTGTGTGGAAGGAGGGATTTAAAATAAGTTCAGAATTTAATAAATTGTAATAAATTATGTGATGATGAAGAAGGTGGTTACTAGGTTGTTAGTAACGAAATATTAAATATTAAAATGAGTTACATCAATATTGTAACATAACAGAAATGCGGTCCTCGACGTTACATAAATAAAATATTAAAATTAGAATAGGGAAGAAAATATTTTAATTTTCCACACTTATAAAAAGGTCAGAAAATAAACCCATAATTATTTAAAAGTAATAAGAATGCAAGGTAATAATAATAATAAAAGATAAGCATGTAATAATGATAATAGTGATAAACCTTAAGGTTCAGTGAGAGGTAAATAACAGACATTGACAAATATTGTAAAAATAAAAACTAATGTGGACTATTTCAGAATAATTGATGTTTTTTAAATAGATAAGAATGAGTAAATAGTGTACGACGTAAGTTACTCAAAAATACTTGTTATGAATTGTATGATGTTATGTTGTTATCATGACCGTGATGTTGTATTTTGTGTTATCATGTGAAAGTTTTCCTGTTGATAGAATATCAGGTAATTAAGTAATATGTATTATTAATTTACTGTTGAAGAACTGTGGGTGAACTCAGTTATTGAGTATTAATTAATTTCATGTTTGTGTTATCTATAGGTCAAGATAAAGTTGTTGTTAGATATTATAAAGATAATTATTTGTATACATGTACGTAGATAAAAAGTTGATTATAATTGTAAACTTGGATAAAAAGGCTATAATTGTTAACAATGTACCAAAGGATTTTAATACCACCATATCATAAAAAGATAAAAGGTTCTATAATATTACAGATAGTAACGAGTTAAATTCAGAAGTAGATCAAGGTATAATAATAGGCCTAACAGCCAATAACCTTATATAATAAATCAGATCAGAAAGGTTAGGTAAAGAAATTAGTAACAAATACTAAATACAATCTAATGAGTTAGTAGAAATTAATAATAATTAATAATAAATAATAAACAAACTCAAACTAAACAAATTATGGTAATGCCATAGTGCAATGATACCGATGGATAATGTTTGGTAACGGAAAAATAATATTTATTAAAATAAACAGACTAAGAGTAAAAAAACGGCAAATATATATGAATTAGTAAACAAGCTATAAATCAGATTATATTCGGATATAATGGAAGTTTCGAAAGGAATTATTTTTATGAGTGGAAGAAGATTGTATGAAATGATTATAATATAACACAATGTTGAATAAGAATAAAAAAGAGGGTTGCTATGGACGACAAAATAGATAGAATTTGTTGATTTGATTATTGAATTTTTTGACATGAACGAGGAGAGTTTAACTAAGAAAGATGCTCAATAAAAAACTAATTTAATTTAAAATACTAAGTACAGCAAAAGTTACAATAAATGAATGATAAATTGCAATAGTTTGGTCAAATAACCATCGACCATATTGTATAATTGGATAATATAAAACGATATAATAAGTAACTAAAATTAAAGGAAGAACTTGGATTGCCCAATTCCGGATCATGAACAGAATGTTAAACTAACGAAGTAATAAAACCAGAGAAATAACTACCTGCATAAAGATATAATCCTCTAAAACAAACGAAACAAAAATAACCACCAAATTACATTGGAACTGGCGGTTTACACAATCCAATAGAAAAACGTATTTGGATTCGGAGTTTGTCGGAGCACGTTACCACAAACTTGGACATTGGTGAACAAAAGGTGCGGTATTTCTGCATCAACCAAGGACCAAGATTCCACTTTTATTACAACTTTGGAGACAAGACGGACGAAGATCATTTCATCTGCTTTCGCTACTGACCAAACACTAATAGAGGTTAGCCGTACACAGCCTCATCGAGCTGCGATGTCCAGCGGACGGTAAAGCAACAGTTATTTATATATTATTTAATAAAATATAACTCTGTATTGTAATACCTTGTATTCCTATTTATGTATTTTCTGATCTTCCCAACAGTTGAAAGAACCGTCACGCCCTGTATTTAAAAGAATTATAAAAACCATAACTGAATTTAATATAAAACCTGGTACCGATCGATAATCGATTAATTCTGACTTATAGCCTTTTCGTATCTAAAGTAAGAGGACAATCTTGTTGAATATTAAATATTAAAAACTAATAAAGAATCATTTCAGAATTTCAATATATTCTCATTTATGTATGATTTAATGGAATGTGAATAAGAAATAAGATAGATAGAGAGTATAACCAATAATCACCGTACGCGGTGGGTCAACCTACAAAATTCCATTGTCTGGGAACCACAGCGCTATTCGCGGATTTCTCAGGTATTAAAGAGAGGAGAATTCCATACAAAATTTCTCTCATTCTCTTCAAAACAGAATAGGCTTGAGCGGAATTTTCGAATAACACCCTACCTACATAATTTTCACTCATATCAACACCCTTATATTAAATAGAGAGATAAGGTAGATATAATTAACAATATCACAACATCTATTAAATTAAGATCCATAATAAATTGGTGAAAACAACATTGGGGTTGAACACGAACACAAGGGGGTAATTATAAATTGGCGTCCAACAACGTGAGGCGTTAGAGAAAGATAGATTATCAATATAAATCAACACACGACCAGCATTCGAGATAGTAATAAATTGGCACCCAACGTGGGGCTTAAGTTAAGTAAAACCATAATTATATAAATATTATAAATATTACTTAACTCGAGCAGGCAACTGTTGGAGACAAAAAATGCATAACAGAGGAGTATCTAAAAAGATGATGAAGGAACGAGAAACGGAAGAAGAAATAGAAGTAGTCACAGATAGTGAAATGGAACAACAGACAGATGATAAGGAAGAAACTGAAGTAATTAGGGAGACGGAAAAGGAAGTAGTTGAAGAGGATGCCCAAGGGGACCAACCAGATAAATCCAACAAAAAGGAAGACATGAGTATACAGGAGATATTGAGAATACTATTGGAAAACTCAAAAGAACAATTTAAGAAACAGGAGGAAAACTCAAAGAGACTGGAGGAAAAATTCGACAAAACAGATGAGGAAAATAAGGAGAATTTTAGGAAACAGGAGGAGACTTCAAAAAAACTTAATGAAAGGTTTGACAGAAATGAGGAGGGTTTAAAACAAATGAAGGAAGAAATCATACAAATAAATGAAGAGAATTTAAAGCAGATTAACGAAAGAATTGAGAATATCCATGTGACAATCAACCAAAAAGTGGACCAAAATAATGAGGAAAGGAAACTAGAAATAGCTGAAACAAATGAGAAGTTAGAAAAAAACAACGAAACAGTAATACAGGTTCGTGAGGAATTACAAAATAAAATTAATGACATACAAAATGAAAATAAAACAATGGTCGAAGGAATCCAACAGGAGACTGTAGAAAGATGCGAGAAGATTAAACAGGAGGTACATCAGATACGGGAGGAGAATAAGGAAGGGATTACACAAGTACAGACTGACATGGGTGAACGACTGGAGAGGGTATATGACAATTTAAACAATGTAGAAAGCCAAATTAATACGAATAAAAATAAAATCGAGGAAATCAGTAGACGCGAATTACAGATCCAAGAAGAAGTGGATTCATGGCGGGATAGAACATGCCAGAATAATCATATAACCAACCACGATAACCGGGAGTCAATTAATTTTCGAAGTTATAAGCGTAACCCTATGGAGTTTTTAAAAAGGTTGGAAGAAATAATAACACGAAATAGAGAGAACCGTTGGAGTATAATACGGGGTATGATTGATGATATGTTTAAGGATACGTACGACAATTGGTGGACGGCGGTGCGTCCGGATATACAGGACATGACAGAATTCAAAAAGCAATTCAGAGAAAAATATTGGTCGGAGTCAACCCAAAATATGGTCAGGAATAATTTGAGCAACGGTCGATACGAGGCAAACGTAGGACAGTCTCCTACATCATACTTCCTTGGAAAAGTATGCATGGCCCGTAATTTAGAGCCCAGAATTCCAGAGGAGTGTTTAGTAATACAGCTATCCTACCATTATGAGGAAGGAATAAAGAACGCTCGTATGTGTAGCCAAATTAAAACTATTCCAGCCATCGCAAAATTTCTGGAAAATTATGAACACGAGACTCATTATCAACGGAACCGAGTACTAAATTCTAAATACCATAGATATAATGGCAATGACCAACAACCAAATTCCAATAGTAATAATCACAATCAACCAAATCAGAATATTAACCCGAATAGAACACAGAATAACCACCCAAATAATAATCAGAGGAATTATAATTATCGGGGTAATAATCATTATAATTACCGCGACAGTCGTAATAATAGAGGAGATGGGGACAACCGACCCAATAACTATAGACACCATGTAAATTATATATACTCCAGACCTCAAAATAATCAGAGACGGTATTACCCGAGGACACACCAGTATAACAATTATTGTAATCAGTCACGACGTGAGGACGAATACCAAAACCAAAGGAGGAATAGTGTCCATGAGGACAGAGGACGACAGATAAACCATGAAGGTGATGATCGGGGAAATTATGTACACAGACGAAGTTCCAGCCTGGAGGACCAAAATAGACAGCGGAGGAATGAAGTGCAATTTGACGATCGAGGGGAGCTACAGGAACCAGTGAATCCTTCTCGCAACGAAGAATGAGTAATAAACCACATCAGGGCGGAAGATAGCCAAGAACCTAATAATAATCCCAGCAATGAGAATGAAGGGAATGATTCACACAGCTACGCCGAAAGGATATGGCCCGGTCACGTAGTGAGATGGTAATAAAAAAAAACCACAAAATCCAAAAAGTATGTAAGTACAACTTACTAAATATTTTGAACAATATTATTTAATAAAAACCCACAAAATCCAAAAAAGTATGTAAGTACAACTTACTAAATATTTTGAACAATATTATTTAATAAAAACCACAAAATTCAAAAGGAAGTAAGAACGTCTTACTATATGGTTATAAAGAAATTATTAAGAAGATTTAATAAAAACCCCCAAAATTAAAAAAAAAAGGAAGTAAGAAAATATTACTATATGTTTACAAAGAAATTATTCTAAATATTTAAGAATAAAACCCCAAGATTAAAAATTTTATATCAAGAAGGACTTATGCAAAATAATTAGAAAAACAATATGATATAAGATGCATGCCAAAATGCCAAGAATCGAAGAACAAAATAAATAATTGTTTATGACCAGTATAATTTTAAATGGAAAAAGAAAAAACGTATGTTAGCATAATTAGTGGTAATGTGACCAGACAAATTGGTAAAATAAGAACAATGGATAATTTAATGACTATAAATACACTGAAAATAAGTAATGATGATAATTAAGGCAATTACAATTTAGAAATTCTTGGAATTGAGAATCACTAGTGAAGAGATAATACTTAGAATTGCTGTCACAAAAAAGAAGATAAAAAATAGTTACAAATAATGACTGTCAAAAATATTATCTGAAAAAAGTTAATGAAAATAAGATGGAATCACGAAGTATGGAATATATGAATAATTAAATATAAAACGCGACAGCGTAACGAATCCCCAAGATATTTATTATTAATTAAATAAAAAGATTATTATGATATTATTATATTTTTATAGCTGACTGTAGATGAATTCCAGCAGTACTATATTGAAGTGTAGTGTGGGCAGCAGAGTATGAAGCCAAACAGTGCCTCTCTGAACTGTACCAGCTCACATGTTAGGGAATGTTAGGGAAATTGAATATTTAAGGGATATTAGAATCGCTGCGAAGAATGACATCAGATTCCAAAAAGTATGAAGGAAGAAAACAGAAGGAAGATAGCTGACAGAAGGATAATGGAGAAACGCATTGATAGCAGTAACTAGCAATAGGAGAAAAGTCAAACTAAATTCTACTGATTATTGTGACCAATCACTGACAAGTAGTGTTTAAAAGAAACAAGCCAAGAATGTTCATATGATTATTGAATTGTCATTAAATAGAAAAAGGTAAATACCAATCCAAAATGTCACATTGAGAATTCCATCATTGACCATTGAAATTAATATGAAGGTAAGGAGGATATTCAAGGGCATGGAAAAGATATAAGTTTACTTGACCTAAATTAAATTCAGGTAAATTAAACTTCTTTAGGAGGGGAAGCATATGTAACATAACAGAAATGCGGTCCTCGACGTTACATAAATAAAATATTAAAATTAGAATAGGGAAGAAAATATTTTAATTTTCCACACTTATAAAAAGGTCAGAAAATAAACCCATAATTGTTTAAAAGTAATAAGAATGCAAGGTAATAATAATAAAAGATAAGCATGTAATAATGATAATAGTGATAAACCTCAAGGTTCAGTGAGAGGTAAAAACAGACATTGACAAATATTGTAAAAATAAAAACTAATGTTGACTATTTCAGAATAATTGATGTTTTTTAAATAGATAAGAATGAGTAAATAGTGTACGACGTAAGTTACTCAAAAATACTTGTTATGAATTGTATGATGTTATGTTGTTATCATGACCGTTATGTTGTATTTTGTGTTATCATGTGAAAGTTTTCCTGTTGATAGAATATCAGGTAATTAAGTAATATGTATTATTAATTTACTGTTGAAGAACTGTGGGTGAGCTCAGTTATTGAGTATTAATTAATTTCATGTTTGTGTTATCTATAGGTCAAGATAAAGTTGTTGTTAGATATTATAAAGATAATTATTTGTATACATGTACGTAGATAAAAAGTTGATTATAATTGTAAACTTGGATAAAAAGGCTATAATTGTTAACAATGTACCAAAGGATTTTAATACCACCATATCATAAAAAGATAAAAGGTTCTATAACATTACAGATAGTAACGAGTTAAATTCAGAAGTAGATCAAGGTATAATAATAGGCCTAACAGCCAATAACCTTATATAATAAATCAGATCAGAAAGGTTAGGTAAAGAAATTAGTAACAAATACTAAATACAATCTAATGAGTTAGTAGAAATTAATAATAATTAATAATAAATAATAAACAAACTCAAACTAAACAAATTATGGTAATGCCATAGTGCAATGATACCGATGGATAATGTTTGGTAACGGAAAAATAATATTTATTAAAAGTATTTTATTTTGATGTATTAAGGAGTAATATGAAGACGCTTAACGATTGTTAAGTAAATACAGTAGAAGCCAGATATAGCGTGGTCCGATATACCGCGGATTCGGATATAACGCGGTGAAGAGTATGTCGCCCGTTATTAGCGAAAATTCTTACTTGTAGAGAGTGAGTAAATTATGAATTGTTTATCGTGACTTCCGTAGCCACAACATTGGAATGCGTTGCGTTTATTATAAACAAAGGCTTGTTGTTGGAAACGGCGTTGTAAACAACAGCCAGAATTGCCAGTTCAAGTGTACCTGTAGACATAAACAATTGCCCGAGCTATTTACAGTCTCTACGTTTCTAAGAATTCATGCCAACGCAAGCAGCCAACTAAATCCCTTCTCTCCTCATATAACAGTACAGTATAAGATCATACTCTGATATTATCTTATCAAAGTGTATAGTCTTTGTCATAAATTCGCATAGTGTAGAGTTTTGTGATGTCGCAGAAAAGAAAAGCATATTCTGTGAGTGATAAACTCAAAATAATTGATCGTGTGAAGAACGGAGTGACAAAGGCAAGTTTATCACGTGAGTGTGGCATCCCAGAAGAAACAATTAGAGGGTGGATGAAGGAAGAAGATAAACTTAAAAGTTTTGTGAACACAGTTGAAAGTGAAGTGGGGTTGCAATGAAAAAAGACTAAAGTAGGTAAGGATAGTGAACTAGATGAGTGTCTGTACAGGTGGTTTTTAATAAAACGAAGTGAAGGTGTGCCACTGTCAAGACCAGTTATTAGAGCTCAAGCTGTGAAATTCCATAGTGATTTACATGGCAACAGTGACTTTAATGCATCTGATGGGTGGTTTTCGCGATGGAAATCTCGTCATGGTATAAGCCAGATAAGCTTTGAAGGGGAAGCACGATCATGTGACAGTGAAGCTGCAGCACTTTTTCCTCAGGCATTAAACAAAGTAATGATCGATAACGATTTAAATGACCATCAACTGTATAACTGTGATGAAACTGCTCTGTATTTTCGAATGCTTCCTACCAGAACTCTGGATGTGAATAATTCAATAAATAAATCTGGATTAAATATAAATAAGGATAGAGTTACCCTCCTGTTTGCCACAAATAAATCAGGCAGCCACAAAGTTAAACCTCTCTGTATAGGGAAAAGCCGAAATCCTAGATGCTTTCAACATGTTAACATGACGTCATTACCCATCACATATCATAATACAAAAAATGCTTGGATGACAAGTGATATTTTCGGTAAATGGTTCCATGAAGAATTTGTTCCATCTGTGAGAAGCCACCTGCGGTCACTCAACCTCGAAGAAAAAGCTGTACTGACCCTTGACCACTGTCCAGCACATCCACCTGCTGATATGCTACAGTCAAGAGATGGGAAAATCGGAGTCATGTTCTTGCCGAAAAACACTACAGCACTGATCCAGCCATTAGATCAAGGCATCATAAAAGCATTTAAAGGGCATTACCGCTGTGAACTTCTGAGTGCTATAGTGAATTCTGATGAGGAAATGGAAATTTACCTTAAGTCAATAAACCTGAAAACAGTTGCGTATTCAGTAGGTCTTGCATGAGAAAGTATTAGTACGGCTACGATTCAGAATTGCTGGAAGAAATGTTCCTTTGAACAAAACATCGCCGATGGAAATTGCTCTGTTGCCGGATTCACTAATAGTGATGTACAGTCTCCGAGTAGTGCTCTGCATTGCTACTTCACTCTAGATGACTTGAATGATTGGGCAGAAGTTGACAACGGTGAGCCTGTTACAGAATGTATAGGAGATAAAGATATCATCGATGCAGTCCGAAATGCAAATTGCGAAGAAAAAGAAGACGATGACGATGATGGAAATGAAAATGGGGTGGAAGTGAAAGAAGTTATTCCAAATGTTAGTGAAGTGATAATACACATAAACAAAGTAATTTCGTGGATGGAGAGGCAAAGTGAATCTAATAGTGTTCATCTGCTGCACCTCGCGTTAATAAAACAATACGCGGAAAAGAAACGCTGTGCATTATCCCGTCAAACAACAATTACGGACTTTTTTAAGACCAACAATTAGGCCTACAGTAGGTCGAGTGAGCAATGTATAAATAGTGTATTTTATATTCCATTGGATTAAAATAGATTAAAATACGTATTGGATTAAAATACAGTTTTCTTATTTTTTATTTCTACATTTGGTGACGTAATTTACGTACAGTATATAGTAGTGCATTATGCTGTAGCCTTTTTCCTGGTCCTCCCTCCCCATCATTTGTCACTGTACAGGTCACCTTCCGATATACCGCGGTTACGCCTATAACGCGGGGGAAAGTATGTCACCCGACAACCGCGCTATATCGGGCTTCTACTGTAATTTGTTCTAATGTAATTGATTTAATGTGTTTTACTCTATATAAGGAGTTTGTTAATTTTGAAATGTGAATGGAATATTTATAATGGAAGGTATTTATACGTTGTAATGGAAATGTTTATTTAAATTTTGATGGGAATCAGAGCGATCGTTTTGAATTTTGGGGTAAGAGTTAAAGAAAGAAGGTTATTCAGAATGTTGGTATGTAATTCTTATAAGGTATTATACTTAGACTAAGTATTCATCCATATGTAGGATCTAAAAAAAAACTCAGTACTTAATGCAAACCAACACAGCTAAGGGGAACCAGATCAGTCAGGGATATGTTATTATACCAGGCCACTATTTGATATTTTTTGGTTTCATGTTTCAGTGTCCGGTGATGCTGTGGTGGTGATCCTGACCTGGCCTGCGCGTCAGAGCAGGAACGTCAAGTGCCTGTCTGGCCTTGCGGTGTTGGGATCTCGAGAGAGAAGTCCAGTAAGGTCATTCAGGTACGGTCACAGTCACTGGACCAGGGGTAAGTTAACCACAATTTTGAATAAAACGTAAGGGGGCTGTGGCGATATATCTTGGCTGATCTTTAGAAAGTATGAGAGTGTCAATGAGAGCTTTTATGCTTCGGCATAAATCCTCTCATTGGGGGGGGTATTGTAATGGGTCTAAATTTACCTAAATATTATTGTGTAATTTTATAAATTTTATAACATGTGGAGATGAGGCCCCTTTGAGGTGAGACGATAGCCAGTAAATATTTTCATGACTATATATGGTTATGCAGCAAATAACGAAAATCTGTTTATAGCCAGTGATTAACTCCGTTAGTATGTTGTTGACGAAAGCCAGTTAATTACAAGTTAAAAAGGTGATACCAAGCTCAGCGGAACGTTACAATACTGAGGACGAGACGTATGGCGGGGAGCGGGATGAACCAGTTTAGAGACGAACCAAACGGAAATTGTAACACTGAATGTCAGTCGGCAAACAACATCTAAACAAAGCGGACGTGGGTAGTTTCGCTCGCCGCCGGCTGAGTACCGTTTTCGCCCGCATAAACAGCATAAGACGTAAATTGAACAATGTGAGAATTCAACCAGTTTTGGACTTTTCAAAAAGTATAAATAGTGTATTAACCAGTGATAAATAAAATAAACAAACAGTTCGGCCGTAAGATATAAAAGTGCAAACAACAGACAGTGTACACAACGGGACACATCCCGCAGGATGAACTCATACGCATCAACAGGAAAGTAGACATTTCAAAAAATAATTAAATACTGGCTTTTACCTAAATTTTAAAGTTGAGCTCAACAAAAAACCTAAAACTATGTAAATGTGTATGATTGTGTGTGTGAAGAATATGCCTATAGGCCTAACGAGAAGTGTTGAGTTTGCATAATCTTTTATATATGTAGTAGTATTTTGATGTCATAGTTTATTGATAATCAGTTTTACGCCTTAAGGCGGAATAAGTGTGTTCATGATCTGTTTTATGTTCTCAAAGGAAAATAATGTTATATTTTACTTGATTTGCGCATTATGTTATTTGTATTTGCCCACTGTTCTCTGCCTAAGTACACTAAACGAATCCCTGGACTAAACATTACATATAATCAAACTCATTTATTTTTCTAAACATTATGCCACTGATTTGTTATAATATTATTATATACATACCACCAAATCACAACAAGAACATTTTAGTGTGAACTGATGATGAAATTATAATAATTTCGAAAAGGCCTTAAAAAATTGAAACTTTACTGATTTTGGTGGTATGTATTATAATAATAAAACATATTCATTTAATTATTAATAACCGATAAGACTTCAGTTGACGTCTGAAAAGGTACAAATTTTAATAGTCAATTAATGAGTAAGACTACAGGTGTTATATCGAGGTTCCACTCTATAGCCAAGCTCTGGTGGCAAAAAATATTTGGAATAATCCCTAAAGTTGTTGTTGACCAGGGTTGTGTGGTACAAAAAGTATGTATGTCGCCCACTGTCATGCCACATCCTGAGCTTCTTATAGAGCTCCTGCCGTGGGGGGGCATGATACTCTGGATTTCTAGATGTGGCCTGCTACTGGCCATGCCTAAAGTCGGGTTTAAATGAATATGCAACTGTTTATGATTCCCACAATTTTCACACAGAATTTTCCAAACTACAGGTCCATTGCATGGAGATATTTAAATTAGTGAAAAATTAATATGACTAAGAAACTACAAAAGTAAAACCGGGTCTTAACAAATTTTACCTTCAAAGGAGTCTCTATATACATCCTTTAAATGCTGTCATTTTTCCCTGGTTTTGTGGAATCTTGCTTCAGAAAAATGCCTTTTTCAAGGGATACATTTTGGGATAATTTCTAATCAATCTTTGAACGATATATAGAAGTGAATGAAGTTTGTTCTGATCATTGTCATGATTGATAGTAAACTTGTCCACTATAGGGATAGAAATGTACCGTTACAAACTGAATCTTATATGAATCTGTTAACATATAGTCTCACTCTCGTTTTATAAGAACCACAGTGGATCCTAGATATAATGTTCATCACTGGACTGAGCAAAAAGAGCTTTAAACTGGGGTTTCGAGTTTCAGTTATAAAGTGTGAAGGTATTCCCCCAAAAGCTTTGTTTACCCTTTTTTTATATAAAAACTAAAACTTATATGTGTAATGTATATGTAAAAGCTAGCAGTTAATTAAATATAAAAATTTAAAAACATCGAAGAAAAAATTTAATAAAAACAACAGGTTTAACAAAAACTCCACAAAATAATTTTACAAGCAGAATTATCACTGTTGCACACCACTATATAAAAAATTATTCCGATTAGCGCTTTCAAGCTTCACAGCTCATCGTCAGATTGGAAAATCAGATTTTCCAATTGGTTATTAAAATAAGTCCAAATTCGAAGAAAAAGTCTACATACCTTATAACTTTTCAATCAATTAAAAAGAAGAATGAAGCCCCGATTACTACTCTTTTCTACTTACCTTTAATCAGCCAGAAGATTCCAAAAGTCCCAGGGTCACCACCACATTTTTTGGAGGAAATGTGGAAACTGTTTCACTTTCCCCATGAAAACAATTGAGCATTTAAACAAAACTCCCCTTCACAGAAAAAATTCCAGGGCCGTCTAGGCGAACTTTCAGACACAGAGAATAGGTTACAGGTAGAGTGGCATAATAAACTAAACTAACACATTATGAGAAATTTAATTTTATTTAATAAAAAAACATTGTAATTTCTTTGTAACGTTAATGAAAATAATACAAAAAAATAAGACAACAGAAAATTTCCAATCACAAATCAGTACTTTATTTTTTTTAATTTCCCCCTCATTTTTTTTTACACTCGCTGTCACACACTCTATTAGTTGAGATTTCTATTTTATTTCGTGCTTTTGTTTTTTACGGTATTACTTTAAAAAGGGGATTTTATATAATTTCACCAAATTTGTTATGTCCTTATTGTTACTTATCTTTTTCGTCGGGGAGTTTTATGGCGGTTACGCCATCCAATGCAAATCGCTTTCCCGACAAAAAAAAAACACCAAAAGAATGTTCCGAAAGTCCAATTTATATTCACATTTTCTTCTTTGTTGAATTCATACGTTTACATTACTCTTTCACAAATCTTTTAGCATAAACTAGATAGCCCTACCTCAGCTGTTCGGCCTACCGTGGTTGCCCACGCACTGTAAACGCATGTGTACTGTTCAGTGGCGGACGTGAGACTGGGCTCGCTTCGCTTTGTTTCTATGTTACAGTCCAGCTCGACTACGCACTCAAAACCAGTTTTCTCCGGTTACATCCACACATCACTGCCGTCGACTGACGTCACTTGTTTTCAACTTTATTATGAGGCGCCTCGCTGTCGGCTACTCCCAAACGGTGAATCACTTTGTTATTGTTAACTAAATGCCATTCGTGTGAGTAATTGTGACTCACTGGCTAAAAATAGGATGTGTTACATAATGTACCGTTACAACCTAGAGCTATGTAAAACATTTGTGAATTTTTAATATAATGGCCTGTATTTGCTTATTACTGTATTTCATGTAAAAAACCAAGTTTTACTTACAATACGAACTCTGCTCATTTTTAAAACACTTTATAATTTTTTTTATTTAATACATTGTTTCTAGAATCCAGCAGTAAATTTAATTAAAACTCAGGTTAAGATTATTCCAGTTCTACATACATCGCTCTATTTCTCATAAAGCCAAAAGTTTTGCCCATACTATGATGAAACCTCCTCAGTGGCGTGATTGAAACAAGTCAAGTTGAGGGCAAAATGTTTGGTTTTAAGAGAAATAAAATGTGTGTTAAATCGAAAAACAATGCTGTTAATGTCAGTTGAGTTTGTGTGATATTATTAAGACAGTTTATGTTTATAAAAACAAAATTGTACATCAATACAAAACCATATTGTGTAACGTTCATCCACTTATGTCATTGATATTTGGTTTGATAAGAAACGTTATGATTTGGTTTGTTTTGGTGTCATTATTTAAAGAATAGAACATTACATTTGTTCATCTGTTATAACCTATCATTTATTCTGTTAAATTTTTATTCAGTTTATTTTGTTGTCAGATTTTGGAGATTATAGAAATTGTAAATTATGTAGATATTCCAAATTTATGAAATTGTTATATTCTTTTTGTTTTGTTTTAGAGAAATAGCACATACTACATGTAAAATATGAAGACTGCGGCTTCTTTGTAAGCGGTAGCTGTGGTGGAAGATCATGCACAATGTTCCCGGAGCATGAATTGTGTATTCTGTGATGAGAATTATTATTTATAAGCTTACGAGAATGTTTATAATTAATCAGTAAAAGATTATCAACCAAGTATCTGTTAACTAATATTCAATCTGCTACTCATAAATGAGCTTCATTTTTAAGTTTACTGTATGTAGTTTCTAATTGTATTTTGGTTGTTTTTAATTATATATAGTCATGTCAAAACATACACAGTATATATTTACATTAAGAATTATACAGCAGTGATAATGATTTCTCTTGTAAGCCAAATGAAGTACCATTTCCCTAATATTTACAAATAAATATGCTGTAATAAAATTTAATGCAAAAGACATAGTGTTTAATGATGTAGACAGTACATTTCCGATGCATATTTTCTCATGTCGTAGTTTATTTTTTTTAGAAGTTTCCATACACAGTATAAACTTGTTTTTCATTGAAACTAAAATTAATGTATAAATGAAATATTTATTTTTGAAGTTTAATGAAGAAAGTTGTGTTAGTGGTTATAATCAAAAACAGAATTATCACTGTTGCACACCACTACAGAAGAATTTTATTATTCCGATTAGCGCTTTCAAGCTTCTCAGCTCATCGTCAGTTCGGATATATCTGTGCCAAAGCGCTAATCGGAATAATTCTTCTATAGTGGTATGCAACAGTGATAATTCTATTTATTTTTGAGTTAGTAATGAATTGTTTAAATATTGTTATTGTATGCTGGTTTATATATTACATGCAGTGTAATCTTGTCTTATTTTAAAGAAATAAACAATTATACTGGTTATGTTTCAATCTTTAAAGCCACCCTGAAATATATATATATATATATATATCAATCGCTCAGTTGACAAGTTAACACACACACACATACATAGTTTTAGGATGTTTATATAGATTGTCAAAGTTACCTTTAGCGTGATTCAGTGTAACTATAGTCATTCAATGGGTATTGTAAAGTAAACGAAAGTGTCGTTTCGTTTTTCTGGTGTTTACTGAAAATTTTATTTTGTATAACTATGTTTACGTGAATATAAAAATATTTAAGTTGAATATATTTAAATTCCGTATGGGCGCCAGAGATTATGTGATCTCAGGGGTTTTCTGAATGAAAACACAGTAATTTGGATGCTAATAACACATCTTTAATTATCTCTGAAATGCAAATACTGACAAATCATTTATCGTTTAACTATATTGTCGAATATACAATACGTTACTAAAATAATACTTCAATAATCTGAATTATATATCTTTTAATTTCTCTATATGTTTCCTAATCAAAATTATTCAAATAATGTCATCTGATAGAGTAAAGTTAATACATACATAAATATAAATCAATTATTATTTAAATAGGAACAATTCCATATATCTATATTAATCAGATATGCCTAATTTGTTACACCTCTAATTAATCATCAGTATCAATAAATACCATTAGCATCTACACATGTTTAAGTTATCTATAAGTACGTATCATTATTAATCATAATCAAATTGATTCTACTACAAATGAACTTTCAACTTTGAATTACACTAACATACTAATCCTTTCTAAGTCATAAAGTAACTCAAAATAGCATCCATTTACTCGTAAGGTTCTTTAAGAAATGAGACGGGAGTTTGGAAGTATATAGACGATCTACGACATTATAAATATGTATTATATAGATATATATAAAATGTTAGATTGTACTTGCTCACGGTTTGTCCACATCACGAATCCTTTTATCAGCGTGGTTAATTAACACTCACTAACACATACTCTGCTTTTCATTGAACACATTTCACTACTGTAGGTATTACCCGTATTTCGTTGTATTTCCGCACACGGACTGCCGCGCACAAGAAAAAGTATACTGGTTGATTTAATATCACTATACAATATAAACTTCTTCTTTCTTCATGTTCGAACTGATTTAAAGTCATCACTCGCATTGAAGATTATTTTTTTAATTAAACTCCGCTTACCATTATACTTCTCAAGAATAGTTATGGAATTAACTACCCTTCTATTACTATTAAACTGTGAATTTAATCATCACTTTCTTTCTCCTACACTATTACTTTAAATCACTAATTTAAATAACAAAGTTTATATTAAGCGTCTTTACATTTCGCGTACTATTAAATGATACTCTTAAGACGATAGATGTTTTAAGCAACAAAACTGATTGTAAAGAGAACAATCTGTAAGAAAGTTGACTTGTAAGAAAGCTGATTTGTAAGAGAACTGATTTGAAAAAAGGAGCACGATCGGGCGCGTTGGACTAATATTTATAATAGTTGCCCTCTCTAGCTTTCCTCTAGTTCTACTCAAAATTCCCTGATAGGCTTAGAGCTAAGTTCCGGGCCGGGAACTTTGAATTTGCCCACTCATGCATCTTAAAAAAATTGGCGCTTACTGGTTACGCTTTTTATGATTGGCTGTTCACATAGAAAACGTGCTGAATTTAGCACGTGTTGATTTCACTCCAACCGACGCTGCTTTCACCCGCTAAACAAGTTTTTTATGAGTGTTCATCTTTTGTACTCTCAAGGCCAATATTTGTCAAAACTAATGGTACATGACACTAAAGTTGTTTTAGCAAACAATGAGTTTCCGTTACTTTATGACTTCGAAAGTTAACAAATATGTCCCATAGCCGACAGTCTGTCGCCGCTGCTACATATTATAGAATATTTTTATCTGAGGCATTTCTTTGTCTCAACATTACACTCCATATAACGAAATATTTATACTTACAATTAACTATATACACACTTAATAATATCTAATATACATTAGTGTCATCACATCAATCACTATAAAATTTTATCATTATATAATGTCCCCCAAATTGATTTGGTTTTACAATCGATTTTCAGATTTATAGCAAATCAATTTGCATGCCTCTTAGTATGTTTGACTATTTATTTACTAAACATGCTTATGTCTAGAGGTGGTTGTCCCTTGTCAGTTTGTTTACACTGGGTAGAAACCCCATCTGTTTTGTAAACAGGATTTCACTATATACCTGCGTCAGCCTTCTTTCTTCAAAACTAGTCCTTACCAACTGACACACTTTCGCTTTTGCTAGACACAGCTGATATTGTTTACATACTATGTTTTACAAGTTTCTGTCTTAACTTACATTAATTTACTTTTATTTATAATTACGTTTTTTTGTTTACACTGAGGAAATCGAAATTTATTGCTAAATCAAATTTCATTTCCCTCCCATTTATTGATTAATTATTCAGTATTTAACTATTCCCTCTGATGATATTTCTTTAGTTGCCGCGTATTAAAAATTCCGCGAATTACTCCTGGCTTGTTGATGTCCACCAACTCATACGTTGCATCGCCTTTAATACTCTTTATGATGAATGGACCTTCGAATAACTTGCACAATTTTGCAGTCACTTTATTCATTGCATCTGAAATGGGATTGGTTTTTATTAATACCAAATCTCCTACCTCGAACTTGACTCGATTACTGTTTTCATTATTCTTCTTTGCCTGCCGTTCTCCTTTCTTCTTCAATTTTCGACATATTGCTTCACGGCACTCCTTCATTTCTTCTCTCATTAATTCACGGTCCACGTACTTTTCCCATATTCTTCTTGGTTTATGACCCCATTGAGCTTGAAATGGTGTCATCTCAATTGTTTCGTGGTTCGTTTCGTTGATACATTTCTCCACTACCTTGAGATATTTCGCCCATCTTGTCTGGTGCCCGTTGACCATTACTCTGAAGATGTTCGCTAGTTGTCGATTCACCCTTTCTGCGAGATTGGTGCAAGGGTTTCGGATAGCAGTAAACTTTGGTTTTATCCCGAGTTCCCTTAACTGTTTTATCCAAGTTTTACTAGTAAATTGCGATCCAGTATCAGTTAATATTTCCTTTGGCTTTCCAATCTCTCTGATATATTCTTTTAGTTTATTAAGTGTGACTGTTGTGGTAGCTCTTTTCATTGGGTATAACCTTACGTATTTAGTAAAGTTATCGATTATTACAAGAATGTATTTAACTCCACTAGTCGATGATACTAACGGTCCATAATAATCAATGCTGACGAGTGAACCCTTTTCTTTTGGTAGAATAGGTTTGGTGAGTCCTACACATTTTTTAAAATGGTCCTTACATTTTTGGCAGGTGTCACGTTTTAATTAATTTCTTAGTAAATTTATATGAATGATCACCTGTAAAATGTTCCTTGAAAATACAGTAGGTCCTCTTCACTCCGCAGTGTCCATAGGCTTCGTGGATTTCTTTTAGCAATTCTTGACTTATTTCCGGTGTAACCACTAATTTCCACAGTCCCTTTTCCTTCCGGTAGAGCTTATGATTATACACCTGATATATATTTGACAATTTGCTCTTCTCTTTTTGGTTCAACTGGTTAACAATATTACTTATCTTATTATTGTCCAGTTGATGCATTGTAATATTACTTAATTGTTTACTTAGTTGAATATCAATTGTATAAATTTCTGTTTCTTCATCGCCCTCCGGGATGTTATCTTCTAGCACGTCAAGTGGATTCTGGCTGAGCGCATCTGCCACGATATTCTCACTTCCTTTGCAATACACTACTTCAAAGTCGTATTCTTGGATAGCTAGTATCCATCTGGCTATGCGTGAACAGTTTAGTTGACATTTTTGTATAAAGGTTAATGCTTTATTATCTGTGACTATTGTTAATGATCTTCCTAGGATGTAGGTTCTAAACTTCTTTAAGCAATGAACTACGCTGAGTAATTCTACTTCGGTAGTGAAATAATTTAACTCGGCGCCTCTAAAGACTCGACTTGTAAATGCTATTACACCAATTTCGCCGTCATCGTCCATCTGGTACAACTGACCCCCAATTGCATACTTACTAGCGTCAGTTTGCAGGTAGAACCTTTTATCTGGGTCAGGGTGTTTGAGCATAACTGTGTCGATAAACAGCGTCTTCACCTCAGTAAAATTAATTTCCAATTCAGTTGTCCATTTAAATTTACTACCCTTCTTTAGTAATTGTAAAAGTGGTTGAGTTTTTTCAGCATATTTACTAGTGAATTTATTATAGAAGTTTGTTAGTCCAAGAAATCCCTTAAGTTGTTTAGGATTTTTCGGTCGAGGAAACTCCATAATGGCAGCAATTTTTTCCGTAGAAGCGCTTATTCCCTTTGTGGTTAACTCGTAACCCAGGTAATTAATCCTGTCATGGAAGAACTTTGATTTCTTAAGATTAACGGTTACATTTTCTCTTCTTAAATTATCTAACAACATTCTCAAATGCACTAAGTGTTCGTCAATATTCTCTGATACACACAGACAATCATCTACATAAAGTATCGTAAATTTTTTCACCTTGTCCAGTCCACGTGTCAGGCTCGCCAAACTCGTCTTCAATCCAAATGGTGTTACAGTATAATGGTAACACTTTCCCTTGTACAGGAAACCAGTGTAGTCCCGTGACTCTTTAGCAAGTGGAATTTGCCAGAAGCTGCTGGTTAAATCTATGCTGCTCATTACCTTCACATGTCCGCAGCTTGCCAACACCTTGTCAATCGGTATGGTTCCTTTGTGATCCGGAACAGTGACCGCGTTGATCCTTCTTGCATCAAGACATAATCGCACTGTTTGATCCTTCTTCACAACTGTCACCATTGGGTTTATGTACGGACTATTGGCACGCTCTATCACACCGCACTTCTCCATTTTTTTAATTTCTTCCTCTACTGCATTCTGGTATTTCAGTGGGACGGGCCACCCTTTCAAACAATAAGGTGTTGTATCGGTGATTGTCAATTTGTGTTCATATTTATTGATTCAACCTGGCATCTCTCGAAATACTTGTTTGTTAGCTTCTAGGATTTTCTTCAGTTCCTCCTTTGTGTTTGAACCAATTCCCGACGTCTCGGCTAACTTTTCCTGGATAGTATTGTTAATTCCTTCTTCTTCAGCTTCTTCAAATGCGATTGTTATAATTTCAGCCAGTACATGATCCTCTCCGTTGTCATTACTATTGTTAAATATAATTTTATTATTCGGAAGGTTAATTATGCATCTTCCTTCTTGTAATAAATTTATACCGATGATACAGTCTCTAATTAAATTAGGAACAATTATGTGAATACTGCGTCAGCCACATATTCGCCGATTTTAAGTTCAAGCATCACTTGTTGTGTAATTTTGTTTGACTTCTTTCCAACTGCTCCTTTAATAATTAGGTTAGTGACTTTCAATACAGGTGTATTACCCAATAGTTTCTTGTTTGAATGATACCAGTCTGTTGATGCCGCATTAATTTGACTGCCGGTATCAATCAGTGCTGTTACTGGTACTTTATTTAGTTGTACATTTAATTCTGGGCATTTAATTTTCTTAATCTCTTTGTAAGGCAACTCTTCTTCCATGAGAGCGTCTCTTATATCTATAAATGTTCTGTTAATCACCTTATAAATAGTTCCTAACGCTACCTTATTTCTACAATTATCGCTATTTAGGTTTTTGGCTGGGTATTCCTGTTCATTGACACATTAGTCAATACTAACTACTTGTTGTTGTACTACTTGTTAGTACTGACTTGTTGTCTGTAAACCGCTTGTAGAAGCGATGGAATTTATTTGAGGTTCATAAACACGTTTTGGTGGCTTGCTGTTTCTCTCGCTCACTTCTCTCTCTCTCTGCCCTCAGGCCGCCACGGTCCTTTGTGTTGTTGGTTTCTATGCCGTTCTACTCTATTTTCAAGGGTTTGCGTGATTTATGACTCCTTCTTTCTTTGGTTCTAATTGGGAATGGGCTTCACCGTTATTTCCATTTCTACGGTGCCTTAATGCCGCAAACTCCATTAACAAGTTCTGGAAGGCCGTTATATTTTTCACCCCTCTTGTGATACACGCTACGGCGATATCCCTGTGACAATGGTTGGCCAATTTTCGGATTAAATGTTGGTCCGAAATAGGTATTAATTGACGATTTTGCAGTATGCACCGCTCCATATATTGAGTCATGCTCAATCTGCTTTCTGCTCTATATCTGCTAAATTCGAGCTTATCCCGAATTGTTTCTTGGATCATCTGGTTCCAATATTTGGCTGTGAAGGCGGTTTTGAATTGAGCAAAGGTACTCACCTCACTCCGTACTAATTTCCACCAAATCGCCGTCCAGATGTCGTCCAATCCAACTTATGTCGTCGTCCAGATAATACTCGGTGTATCGCTTCTAGTTCTTTCACGAACTCCATAGGGTACTCCCCTTCTCCGTTGAAATTTATGTTTTTGGCGTGTTCTATCACCATTCCTTGTGGTCTTGGGTTGCTTCAATTTGCACAATTTTATGCCGCATATCTTCCTTTATCGTGCTAATCTTTTCTTCAATTGACGAACAGTTGTTTGCACAACACTCTTTGAGCTGTTCTACCTGTTCATCGTTTTTCTTCTTATGATTGATAAATTTATTATTGATGGTTCGGAGCTCCTGTACGACACTCACCTTGTGTTGTTGCAGGGATTATTCACAACTCTCCAAGCGACCTAGTGCTTCCATGCGTACCTTTGTTACTGCATCTTCCACGACATCATTGATTTTTGTACTTCTCCGCGTTTCTGTCTCTTTGTTTTCATCACGTATTGCTTGTATTTGTTGTTCTGTTTTTGTTTTGTGTTCTTCTAGCTGTCGTGTGTATTTATTTTCCATTCTGCGTTCTATGTCGTTTATTTTTTCTTCTAAACGTGTTATGTTATCTGTTACTGTTTTTGTTATGTTCTGTTCTATCTGTTTATTATTTTCTTCTAATTTTTGTGCTAAGCTCTGTTCTATTTGCTTATTGTTTTCTGCTAGTTGTTGTGTAACCGTTGTAGCATAACAAAATTATCACGCTAAACATTTAACTTAATGCAGCATAAATAAGGAAGAAAAGTTCCATAGTGAGTGAGAAGAATGAATTGTTTTAAGAATTACACTAGAAACTGTATATTAAGTCAATAAAATGTTAATAAGAATGAAAAATAACAAAGAAAATCATTGATCAAAATAACTTACTATGTAAAAACCTAATAAACCACCAGTATACCCAGTAGATTGGGGAAGCAGTAAAAAGGGAAGGACAAGAAAAAGGAAATAAAAGGATGAAACCATATTAATAAGGGAAATGTATAAGGTCAAGATGCAGGGAAACCACAAGACCAGAAATTACTAATATAATAATGAAGAAGGGACAAAATATGTCAAGATTCCCACACAGAGACTAGAACCAAGAAGAGTTATTCCAAAAAATGGTAATCATGGAATACACACCATTAAACAAAATTAAAACTAATCTATGTAGACCCAATAACAAGTTACAAGATACAATCCCAAAGAAAACCGAATTGTATACTAGTTGTAAGCATAATATGTGGAAAAAATTATTAGTGTAGCCAAAATAAATGACACATTATAATAAAGTGTAGTATAAAAAATCTATTAAAAAAGACTACCATCAGTGTAGGGAAATACTAAATAAAAACTAAAGAGACAGTCTAATGACTGAGTGCAATTTGGATAATAAAAGTATTTAATGATTAGGCATAATAACAATATATTAGGAATAATATGGTTTTTATGTTAATGTGTTATCAAAATAGTTATAGTAATTAAAAGAGACAGTTAATAACTGAAGGTGTTATTAGGAATAAGATATTTTAATAGGATAAGGTTTGTGATAAAAGGAAACATAAAAACAAAGGACAGCCAACGACTGATAATAGTGCTGATAATAATATGTTTCCATTATAATTCTAAATATGTAGAAAATATTAGGCATAAGATGTTTTTGTTATGTTTAAATGATATTATAAAAAAAAGTTTAGTAGATATAAGATATTCCATTGTATTTTTAAAATCATGTTATTTAATTTTCCATTATGTAAGGCAGAGTGGCAAGTAGGGTATAGAAATGTAATAATTTTATTCAAAACAGTAAACCATATATAATGTACAAGCTGACTAGCTAAGACACCATTTTAGAAAACACAGACTAGTAATATTAAACCAAAACTATCTATCAGAGAATCAAGCTATATAATAGGAATAGAATTCAATACACACAATACAGAAATTGAAAATATAATTAATACAGATACAATTAATAGCGAATAGAATGACAAAGGAAAGAAAATTAACTTCTTTTGGAAACAAATAATACTAGGCCTATAATGGTAATCAAATCAGACTAAACAGTAAATTAATCAATATTGAAGTGTTTTAACAACAAAATTATTAACAACAAAGATAATCACGGAGTTATTAAGTATATTCCATGGAAATATTATCAGAAATAACAATTAAAAACCATTTAAACAATAAATTTGTACAAAATATGAGGCACACAATCATTATAAAAAATTGTAATTTTTGGGCTTAAATGAGCTTGAAACAAACCCAGCTATATATCAAAAGATGTAAAATTAATTAATCAATATTACTGAGTAGTTAGATTTATGTAAAATTAAGAAATATTTGAATTACAGTAAAAAATAAGAAAACTTATTATGTATATTTAGATGGTGAACCAAGTCTTAGACAGATATTTTTATAGTTAAACAATATAAAGAGGAAAAAGACATAGCACAAATTACCCTAAAACGACGACGTTGAGTCTATTAGTCTATTGTTAATCGTGAAGACGACTAGTTGGAAATGTGTTAGCAGAATACCGAAAAAAGAATAATTTGTGTAAAACCGAGTGTGGTTATGCGGCGTGTAACAGAGGTTATATAAAAGTGAAAATAACATTAACTATCAAGTTTTAACACCTCACAAATTCCCAACAACAGTAATAACACCATCAAACTGTAACGGTACGAGATTGTAGGGCCAAGATAACATTTTTTAAAATTACATTCTCTATACAGTCATTGTTCACCCTTGTAGAACCCCGAGTTAGTCAACCAGATAGGCTGTGTTTATTGCAGAAAAAACGTCTATGTTTTGTCTCCGCACTCATGCAACGCAGACCGATGGTGAAATAACATCAACCTGCGCCTCAGCCGTGAATTACAAAAGAGAGTATGTAACTGCACATTGCGCCAGGCGGCAAAAACATTGCTCACCTTCCCGCCTCTGCTAAGGCGCTCTTTCAATAGCACCAATGGGAGCACATATGCACGATCACGTGACCAAAAAACACTGTATGCAATTTAGCAAACTAACGCCAGTGCCAGTTGTGACACCGGGCCGCCCGGCCAACCTAAGCGAGCTAAGTGTTCGAAAATATATGTCGGCCGACAAAACAACACTAAATGCTATTTTAAAGTGAACTAAAGTAATAGTGGCGCATCAACATCAACTTATTTGAAATAAGCAATAACAGTACCGTGGTTAAACAGTGGAAAACTAAATCATGGTGTGTTAAACAGTGCATTCACAGCAGAGGTGCAAAACAGCGGAGTTCTTCAGACGTTAAGTATTGACTGAGTTTTAACCAAGATTATTTTACCTTTTTCCCCAGAGTATAATTCAACATAAATAAATTATAAATCTAAAATGTAATCAGAGATCTCGAAGTGGGGTTTAAATAGAACGATAAAATCAAAGAACGAATGTGTGTGAGTGTGTAGCTAAAGCACGTATTGGTTCATTGCAGATAATAAATAGTGGAGGTATATCGTAGTGTCATAAGCTAGTTAATTAAGAAATAGTTGTGACTATATTTGATTTCACAAATTGTTGCTCCTTCTACAAGTATTTAATTTAAATGTCATGAAAGGGAGATGAAGTAGTTATTTGACATAATAAACCAGAGGCAATTTGTTTTAGCACAAACGGTGTATTTGATCTTTGCCTATATCAAATCCAAATAATCCCTTTTTGCAGCAGTTTCGTCTGAACGACCCTTGGAGTAAAAAACCCGAAGGTAAGAGATAAATATAATTATAATTTTGTAATTTTGTAATTAATTCGTAGAGTTACATTTGGCCCCCGTACAGCGACGCGAGTATAGGTTACAACCTATATTCGCCAGACCTAATTAAGCTGCAGAAAGGGTTATTTGAGAGGGAGGACGCTTTGGTAAATTAAATATAAAAAGGGTTAAGTCAATAGTGGATAAGATTAATATTCTTGTGTAACATTATATAAACTTGTATAAAATGGCAGCGAATAATGACGATGTCAATGAAGTAACTAATGTTGACAATTTTGATGAATCGGCTGTTATGCATAATATTGAGGTCCACTCGACTCCAGATGGGAGTCAGGACAATAAAATAAAACCAGATATTACAAATGAAATAAATGTTACAGATGATTCGGGGATCCAAACGACCCCAAAATCAAATAGAGAAAATAAAAATAATGACAATGAAGTCGGCATCACTGACGACAAAATAGAAAATCTAGTGACACCTATCCAAAATAAAAAGTCTGACAACAATTACGAAATGTTTAAAATGATACAAACAATGTTAGAGTTAAAATTCAATGAACAGAATAGTAAATTTGACATTATAAATAGTCGTTTTGATGGAAGTGATGTTAAGTTCCATGAGTTAAAGGGCGATATAAATAATATTGACCAAAAATTTGATAAGCGTTTATGCGAAATGAATACAAAATTTGATGAGCGTTTATATGATATGAAACAACAGACGAATGAATGTTTCAATACATTTAAAGAACAAGTGATAGGCTCAGTAAATGAACAGTTAAATAAGCATATCATTAATGTAAATAAACAAGTGTCAGAGACGGTCAAAATACAAGTGTATGAGCAAATTCAAGAGTTGAAAGATAATTTTGAAAGTAGGATCAATAAGTATAATGTTGATAATGAGTGTAAATTTAACTGTGTAGTAGAGAAAATAGAAGAAGTTAGAGATAACATTGAGACATATGAAACTAATGTTAATTCCAAAATAAATGAAATAGAAAGTAATTGCGATAGCAAAATAAGTGAATGTCAATTGAGTTTTGCGAATAAAATCTTAGAAATTAATGACAATGTTGACAGTAAGATCAGTGAAACAGAAAGTAGTTGTAAGTCAGAAATACAGCTATTAAAAGGTGCTGTAGAAATGGTAAATAATGCCAGTATTCAATCTGAACGTGTAACTAATAACAAGTTTAATTTAATGGAACAAAAAATAATCAATGTTAAAGATGACTTGAAAACGGCAATAAACAAAACACTAGACAGTGTCCATGAGCAAGTAGTAATCACCCGTAATGTAGATAGCGAAATAGAGTTAGAGTCATTTACTGGTGATAGGAGGGGGGTACACCCCATGCAATTCCTAAATAGAGTAAGAGACTTTAATAGATTTTGTAACAATAATTGGGATATGAAATTGTTGAAAGTTATGAAATGTTTTAAGGGAAGCCCCTCAATTTGGGCGGAGGTACATAAGGGAGATTGGTTAGATTTCAAAAGTTTTGAAGGGGATTTTAGAAGTAAATACTGGTCTGAAGAGGACCAAGAAGTACTTAGAAGTAAGATAATGGGGCCGGGTAATTTTGGGACTAATGGTAATAATGTCACCATTTACGTAATGAAAATGTACAATGAGGCAAAATACCTTGAACCACCATTACCGTTTAGATCATTTGTACGTCATATAAGTAAACATTTACCAAGGGAGGTGCAAATTAACCTGATGACGCGAGAAGTGGAAGGTATAAATGATCTCGAACAAATACTAGACATTTTCCAAAATATCAGGGACCGGGAAATTGGTAGGCGCCCAAACCCGTCAGGGGTACATAATAACGAGAATCATAATCATAATCAATCCAGTGGGACACCAAACACATATAGAGGGACAAGGGGAGGCTACAATAATAACTATAGACGTGATGACTGGCGATGTGGAGAGTGTCATTGTGAGAACTATGGTAGTAGAACAACTTGTTACAGGTGTCATAAAGAGAGGAGTTGCCAACGCAGCAATACTGAACATAACCAAAATAGTCAACCACAGATAGGAGGGAGCAGCAACCGAGGAGCACCGGGAAGCAGTGGAACTTCCAATAGAGGTCGTGGTGGACACACTCCAGGCCGTGCAAACACCCAGACGGAAAACTAACAAGGACAGTGAGTGAAGGGACCCCACCATTGTCGACAAATGACTGTGAGGCCCAAGATAACGAATATACAAATAACGTCATCTGTACGGATATGTCCAAGGAACTAATGGAGGAAGAGGACTGGGAGACAGCCAGACCAGAAACCGGACTGACAGAGGTAAGAATTCAAATTGAAGGTAAGGAAGTAAAAACTTTAGTCGATACAGGTAGTGAAATTTCTGTCATTTCTGAACACGTATTAGAGAGTTTGCAAGAAATAAATAAAAATATCCCAATTTTGCCAGTAGCGGGGGTGACCATTGTAGGTATTACCGGGGTTAGGAGTAAACGTGTAACTAAACAAGTACATTTGAACATGGTAATTAAGGGAGTAGAATATGACAACACATTTTTAGTAGTAAGGGGACTAAATTTGGAGGTTATTCTGGGGAATGATTTTTTGATAAAACATAAGGCGGTAATTGATTTCCAGAAGCGGTTGTTAGTATTAAATAATGAAGGTAGACCAGTTGAGATTAACTTTGAGCGGGTAGTAGATAAAGTCAGAATTTCGGGAGTTAAGATGATACTAAATCGGGCCAGTAAAGTAGATACGGTAGTTAATACGTACGCATGTAGAGAGGGAGAGTTAGGGGATAATGCAAATAAACGAATTTGGGAGGATAGAGCGGTAAAATTTCGTAGTGAGGGGCGTGATGTAGGGAGTTCTCAACGCAAAGCGTTGTGGCAGGTAATAGAGTGTTTTCGAGAAGTGTTTGCCGATGTACCAGGGAGGGCAAGGGATTATGAGTGTGAATTAAAAGTAAGGGAACACGCACCCTATGTACAAAGAAGCTATCCGGTACCTTATTCAAAGAGGAGGGCGGTTCAGGCGGAATTAGATAAAATGTTGGAAGGGGACATAATAGAAAGATCAGTATCACCGTACTCTAACCCGTTAGTAGTAGTCATTAAGAAAGATGGCCGCGTTAGATTATGTTTAGACGCCCGCAAGATTAATCAGATAATTATCCCGGACCAGGAGTCACCCGAAGCAATAAATGAAATCTTCCAAAAATTCAGTGGAGTTAAATACATGACCTCATTAGATTTAACCGCGGGGTACTGGCAAGTCCCGTTAGCATGTGAAAGTCGGAAATACACAGCATTCCTGTTCAATGGAAAGAATTACCAATTTAAACGATTACCTTTTGGGCTGAATACCAGTGTAGCCAGCTTTATAAAATGTTTAGATGAAATACTCCAGCCACAGAATTTAGATTTTTTAACCATTTATGTAGACGATATATTGATAGCATCACGAACATTTTCCGAACATGTGGAACATTTAGAATATGTATTAGATAGACTGCGTACAGGGGGGTTGACTGTCAATTGGGAGAAGTCTAAATTCCTACAGAACGAAATACATTTTCTAGGGTTCATAATTACACCAGAGGGGATAAAAGCTAACCCAGAAAAAGTAGAGTCAATTTTAAAATTCCCAGAACCCCGAAATATTAAGCAGTTACAAAGTTTTTTAGGACTATGTAATTTTTACAGAAAATTCCAGAAAAACTATGCCCATATAACTTCCAAGTTGAGCGCATTGTTACAAAAGAACAAACAATGGAAATGGGGGGAAAGAGAACGAGAGGTGTTTATCGAAATAAAGGACCACTTTAGTAACATGATCATGATGAATCACCCTAAATTTGAACGCACATTTTATTTACAGACCGATGCTAGTAACATCGCATTGGGTGCAGAACTGTACCAGGAGGACGACGAAAAGGAGCATCACACCATCGCTTTCGCCAGTCGTACCTTATTAGCTGCTGAAAGAAACTACACAACAACGGAGAAGGAACTATTAAGCATTGTTTTTGCGGTGAAGAAGTTTCGAACATATCTACTGGGAAATTCCACCATCATCCGGACGGACCACAAGGCATTATCTTTTTTAAACACCTGTAAGTTGACACACAGCAGGATAACCAGGTGGGTGCTAGCTTTACAAGAGTATAATTTTAGTTGGGAGTATATAAAAGGGGTAGAAAACAAAATACCTGACACTTTATCCAGGGTAGATACAGAGGGAACGAGAACAGGGAGGGACTTAAAAGAAATAGAAATTTTCAGACTTAGCAGGGAAGATAGATTATTTGGGGAAGAATTGAGAGATATTAATAGTATGCAAAGAATAGATCTTAAATTGAACAAAATAATAACCAGCTTAGAGTCCGACTTAGATGAGTCAGGGTATAGCCGTCATTTCCAGATTTATCAAGGGAGTTTGTTTAAGAAAGTAGAGGGGGAGAGCGTGATTGGAGGTTAGTTATACCGGAAGGGTTGGTAGATAAGATAATATGGGACTGTCATTTTCGGTATGGGCATTTCGGTGCTAGGAAATGTGTAAATGTATTAAAAGAATCATGCTTATTTAAGAATATGGAACGGAGGGTTAGAATTTTACTCCGAGGGTGCGATTTATGCCAAAAGTCAAAAGTAGTTAATTACCGCTTAGAGGGAGAGATGAGGTGTGTTAAAGTAGAAAAGCCTTTTGATCTAGTTGCGGTAGACTTGTTTGGCCCTCTACCGAAGGGAAGGGGAGGCGTCATGTATATTTTTGTAGTATTAGATACATTTACGAAATTTGTAAGATTATACAGTGTAAAGCGGGCCACTAGTAAAGTACTAAGTGAGAAAATAACGAAGGATTATATGATTAAAACCGGGAAACCGAAAATAATATTATCTGACCATGGGCCCCAGTTTATTAGCGGAATATGGCGACAAACTTTGGGCTGGGAGGGTATTATACCTAAGCACACGGCGGTATATCATCCTCAATCGAACCAAGCCGAAAGAGTCATGCGAGAATTGGGGAGAATTTTCCGAGCATATTGCCACGCTAAACATAGTGAATGGCCAGCCTATGTGGGAAGAATTGAAGAATGGTTAAACTGCACCACCCATGAATCAACAGGGTTCACACCATACGAGCTTGTTAAAGGAAAACGTCCACCTAGGATCCTGGAACAGCTGTTCAATTTTCCACCTGAGAGTAACCCACGAGACTTGGAAGTAAAACTTCAACTCGCCAATGAAAACTTATTAACGAAGGGAGAAAGGAGAAAACGGATTCATGATGCCAAAGGTAAGTGGATCAAGTACGAAATAGGTCAGTTGGTATTAGTAAGAAGACACGATTTATCAAGTGCACAAGATAAAGAGATTAAAAAATTCTTTTTGTTGTATGAAGGACCATATGAAGTTGTTGACATCAAAATGGATAATGCCTACGTTCTACGAAACCAAATGACTGGGGAAATAGTGGGTACCCATAACGCCACCAATTTAAAACAGTATTGGTCAAAATGATATAATAATAAACAAAAAATAATACATCAAATCCTGTAATTGAACATAAACTAAATAATTACAAAAACTATAACTAAATAATTATAAATAACTATAAATAACATAAAACAGTAAGTGGTAGCGGATAGATTTTCCCCACTTGTCCCAGTGGGGTTCGTCTATTTCAGGGACGCGCCCCTGCCTACGCGAGCCTTGGTTTTCTCCATGTACCCTTATTTCCGGAGGAAGCTTTGTCCCTACCTTTAGTCCTAGTTCTTGACCTTTTAATGATCCTTATCCCTTTTATCTTCCCGATTTCCCTACCCTCCCCCTAGAGTAAATACATAAACAATAGTCACATAATCTGGCACACTTTTTGTAACCATTTGATTGCCTTAATTCTAAATACTATATTAGGTTAATCCTCAAAATTAAAGAAGCTGGCGTTATTTATGAATTGTAAACTCATCCCTTAATTAGGTAGGTAGTGGAGAAGTTTTGTGGCTGAGCAGACAAACTAGATAATAAATTTCTGTATAATTTTACATGAACATTGTGGATTGAGATGGGGTTGTAGATTAGTGGTTGTGGTTTGTTTCTATGGGAAAGGAGGCAGGCAAGGAATTCAGCGGCTGCCAACAGGTTTTGTTCACATTTACTCATGTAGGGGTTCTGTTCGTCTTCCATCGCATCTCGATTCACATTGTACATGTACATGTAACATATAACCTATTTACAGGTAGTTAAGAAAAAATAATAAGTATAAATATTACAATAAGTATAATATCAAGTAAATAAATAATTTGGGAAAACATTCCAAAGTAAACTCATGTAACCAAAGGGTTTAATTATTATTTTGTGGTACCTGCTATGTTAGGTTAGGAGTACGGTATATTGGTAGTCGGAATGTGATTATGGAGGAATTTAAAGAGAGATTAGAACCAATGATGCCATGTTTGTAAAACTTACTGAAATATTAAGAAAAAACTGAAACATTTAAACATCAAACCATGTGGAATCATTTTGAAAATCGTAATTAAAGTAATTGAAATTGTTTTGAACAAACGAAGAGATTAAACCTAATTGTAGGGGGCCCTGGGAGTAACTTAATAATATGAAGGTTAGTGATGTGGGTAATTTCTTTTTTATTCAAATTGCAACTGCATATAATTGTAATCAAAGCTAAACTGTCTGAGTGGAGATTATTAAAGTCAATTTTATTAATGAAGCCCATTTGATGTTGTGTATTTATATTCAAAGTGTTTTAAATAATGTAATTATAGTTAAAATGTTTTTAGTAAAATGTTATTAAAGCAATTGAAAGGTGAATTAAAATTATATTTGGTTCGAATTGCAACAAATAGATTTTGATAGATATGTTAATAAAAAGATTTATAGAAGGAAAATTTTGCAGGAAGTATATATGCCAGTACATGATGTAACTAGAATGTTTATACTATGTGAGTCTTGCAGACTAGTGTTTATATAAACAGGTGTGGTATGTTGAGACTAATGTCTGGAGTCACGCTTGGTGACAATAACAAAAAATGTAGTCTGCTGAATCAGTATCTCAAGTAAAACCTTATTGTGATAGAAAGGAATTGAAATTAAATTTTTTTACAGACCAAATAATAATGAGGCCATTACTGTAACTTTTGAGATTAATTGAATTAATTAAAGTAAATTAAATACAACTAAACTAATTTAGTAATAAATTTAACGGAAACGACGATTTTTAAACAATAAACTTAACTTTATTTTCATTTAAATTCAAATTGGAATTATAAATTAAATGCTAATTGATGTCAATAAGAATTGAAACATTTATTTAACACTGACAACTGATGGAAAATGTTCAGGATGAGATAGTGTCTGGAAAATTGAGGTGTATATTACTATCCACGTAACTTGTATCAATGCCAATTTATATTTTATGTTTTAACTGTAGATTCCCCACCTAAGTGCGGTCATGACCTCACCGGACCATGACCGTGAAAGTAGTTAATTGTGGCAAATCATAAATTTTACTTGATATAACCGGCTTGTGGTTTGTATTATTTTGTCAACCCGGTGGTTTGTTAGATTTAGTAGGGGGGTTATTTTTTTGGGGAATCTACCAAATTTTGGAACAGGGCTATTTTCACCCAGATAGGGGTGGTAGTCCATTAGGGGTGTATAAATAGAAACTAGTAGGTATAATACCGAATTTTATTGTAACGCCGAAGCAAGGATGGGGGTGGAATAAAAGAAAAAAATGTCCACCCCTTCCGCATCAGTCCTTGTGAAAGCAACTAGACGCTACAGTCTAGGGGGGGTAATAGTGAGTGTGGATGGGCGGTGACCCAGTTACAGGTCACGAGGGAGATGTGGGTTACGGCAAGGATGAGGCTGAAAAAGGCCAAGAAGCCTCGTGCAGACCACATTCAAATGTAACGGGTATCAGGGGTTAAGGGATTAAAAGGGGGGGTAAAAAAAAAAAAAAAAAAAAAACATTTATAGTAGCTAAGTATAAATGGAGTTAATGTCCTTTTGTGTAATTAAGGTGTTATTTTGGATGGGCAACATTGTATGGGGAATACTATTCGGGTTTAACTGGAATTTATGTGTATCATTGTAAACCAATATTGTTTTATTAATATTATTCTTTAGGGTCTATAATATAAAATGAGCCAGTACGTTGTCAATGAACCAGTACGGCTAAGAGGAAACAAATCAGATGTGGGATATGGAGGGATGGAAAGCCGTTTGTCAATTTTTAATTCCATGTTATAAAGTCGGGCGATACTGGGTCGGGTATCTGTTCGATTTTTCGGTGTGGGGATCTCGAACAGAGAAGTCCAGTAAGATCGGATGGGTGCTGTCGCAGTCGCCAGACTAGGGGGGTAAGAACCCATGATGTAGTAGAGTGTTCAGGGGGGTTGCGGCGCCATATCCTCACTGATCCTCTTAGATCTAGGCAATAAGAGTTTGAACGCTCCGGCCTTCAATCTCTTATTGGGGGGGGTATTGTAACGGTACGAGATTGTAGGGCCAAGATAACATTTTTTAAAATTACATTCTCTATACAGTCATTGTTCACCCTTGTAGAACCCCGAGTTAGTCAACCAGATAGGCTGTGTTTATTGCAGAAAAAACGTCTATGTTTTGTCTCCGCACTCATGCAACGCAGACCGATGGTGAAATAACATCAACCTGCGCCTCAGCCGTGAATTACGAAAGAGAGTATGTAACTGCACATTGCGCCAGGCGGCAAAAACATTGCTCACCTTCCCGCCTCTGCTAAGGCGCTCTTTCAATAGCACCAATGGGAGCACATATGCACGATCACGTGACCAAAAAACACTGTATGCAATTTAGCAAACTAACGCCAGTGCCAGTTGTGACACCGGGCCGCCCGGCCAACCTAAGCGAGCTAAGTGTTCGAAAATATATGTCGGCCGACAAAACAACACTAAATGCTATTTTAAAGTGAACTAAAGTAATAGTGGCGCATCAACATCAACTTATTTGAAATAAGCAATAACAGTACCGTGGTTAAACAGTGGAAAACTAAATCATGGTGTGTTAAACAGTGCATTCACAGCAGAGGTGCAAAACAGCGGAGTTCTTCAGACGTTAAGTATTGACTGAGTTTTAACCAAGATTATTTTACCTTTTTCCCCAGAGTATAATTCAACATAAATAAATTATAAATCTAAAATGTAATCAGAGATCTCGAAGTGGGGTTTAAATAGAACGATAAAATCAAAGAACGAATGTGTGTGAGTGTGTAGCTAAAGCACGTATTGGTTCATTGCAGATAATAAATAGTGGAGGTATATCGTAGTGTCATAAGCTAGTTAATTAAGAAATAGTTGTGACTATATTTGATTTCACAAATTGTTGCTCCTTCTACAAGTATTTAATTTAAATGTCATGAAAGGGAGATGAAGTAGTTATTTGACATAATAAACCAGAGGCAATTTGTTTTAGCACAAACGGTGTATTTGATCTTTGCCTATATCAAATCCAAATAATCCCTTTTTGCAGCAGTTTCGTCTGAACGACCCTTGGAGTAAAAAACCCGAAGGTAAGAGATAAATATAATTATAATTTTGTAATTTTGTAATTAATTCGTAGAGTTACAAAACTCAAACACAAGAAATCAACAGCCATTTTGAGACAATTTTGGACCATATTCGCAGAACACAATTACACATATTTGAACACCGGACACTTCACAAGAAACCCATCACGAAAACGACATCGCAGGAGACGAGAGGACACTCTACACTATATTCCTGGACCAACACTACTTCGCAGAGAAGGGAATATTTTATTTCTGCGGGAGAATCTCAGCCAGTTCCAGCCGTATAGCAGCTAAAATCGAGGAGACGTCGGCCATACTGGATTTACTCACCAGCACGAGTTGCACTGCCAGCTTGAAAGGAGTGACATCATTTCGTTGATTTGGTTCGCTATTCAATTTTTCTAATTCACAATTTAAATAATAATCTTGTTTTATTTCAGCCAAAATAATTTAGTTTAAGAATACCTGTAAGAATGTATCTTGTTCCTTGCCCTCTGACCATTTCGACTCGTTAAAAGAACCATAATTTCTAACCTTGTAAAAAATATATTTTGTTGATCTTGTTCGCTACAGACTGGAGCACATATTAGCCAATGCCTTGGTCATGCGCAGTTTGACTGGCGCATAATTTTGAATGTTAATAAATGAACATCATTACTCAGTTACAAGAGTTGTCTTTATTTATATAATTAATGTTAACTATTTTTTTTCTAAACAAAATTAATTTACAGTGATAGAATAAATATCTAAGAAAATTACACACTCAATTAATTATTAATTAATTAAATTAAATAATTAAACCAAAACTCAATATCAGTAAAAATTTCACAACCTACAAAATTTTATTTTTGTTTTATCAATCAATCACACTTAATTATAAAACATATTTATATTTAATTTATTCTTTGTAATTGGTGAATCCAAAGTGGAGCTGTATCATCGGCGAGTTCAACACCGAGATCCAGACAACATACATAATTCTTACATATTATCACATCTCATTATCATACAACATATATTTTATATTTAATTTTATAAATTTGTAATTATATTACAAATTGGCTAGCCCAAACAGTGGGGCTTACAGGAGAGCACAATTCTTATTATCACATATTATTATCATACATCAATATTTTATTATATTTAAATTGGTAATTATATTACAAATTGGCGTCCAACTAAAGGGCTTTAAATAGGAGGTAATAGTGTTATAAAATAAGGACGAGTGTCCAATTTCCTATTTTTAGCTTGGCAGCGGTCAATAGGTCGGAAGAGGGAGCGAGATGCACAGGAGAGCTACATCAAGAAAAAGGGCTATGGAGGCCGAGCAGGAGGTAGACATGGAGGATAAAGAGGCGACACCAGTGGAAGATGTGGAGTCAATGTTACCGCCAGCAGAACCAAACAAGCCTGCACCACAGAAGGAACAGCCAGAGAAATCCACCACAAAGGAATAGACAAAATTGGATAGAATGATGGAGATGTTACTAAAAGAATTTAAAACGACAAAGGAAGAGTTGGGTAATAAAATGGAAGAAAATAGTAAGAAGATGGAGGAGAAAATGGAAGAAAATAATAAGGAAATGAAAAGTGATAACCAACGATTGAAGGAGGAATTAAGAGAAAACAGTAAGAATATGGAGGAGGAAATGAAGAATGATAACCAACGATTGAAGGAAGAATTGGGTAATAAAATTGGAGATACCAGTAAGAAGATAGAAGAGAAGATGGAAGAAAATATTCAGAAAATTGAGGAGAAAATGGAGGAAATAAAGACTGACAATAAACAGTCGAAGGAGGAATTAACCCAGATAAGCCAAAAACTGGAAGAGACCAATAAGAAGATGGAAGAAACAAGTCAGAAAATGGAAAGCAATAATCAACAATTAAGAGAAGAATTGAGAGAGACGAACCAAGAGAACATGAACCGGTTAGACGGAAGAATGGAAGTATTGAAGGAAGAATTAAGCCAGAAAATAGCTGAAAACAATGAAACAATCAGCAAGAAGGTAGAAGAGGAATTAACGGTAATCGAACAAAAGGTTACAAGAGCTGACGAAAGATGGAGTCAAACCGAACGAGAAGTACAGAGTATCAAGACAGAAATAAACACTAAAGTTAACAACATTGAAGAAACGACTAGGAAGACGTTGGAGGAAAGACTAAAAGAAACACGTGAAGACTGGGAGCGAGTGCAGGACCGATTCACAGAAAAATGTGACGGCATTGAAGCTACCGTGACCAGTATCAACAGTCAGGTGCGACAGAACCAAACAGATATAGACCTGTTCCACAGTCGACCGACAAGTGTTACCAGTTGTCCTAACAGCGAGAATCGTGAAGGAATTAACTTCAGGTTTTATAAAAACAAACCAATGGAGTTCCTAGCCAGAATCGAAGAGTACTTCACCAAACACAGGGGTAATCGCTGGAGGGAGAATAAAGAAGTACTTGACGAATCGCTCAAGGAGATAGCAGATAATTGGTGGATGGCGATAAGAGACGAAGTGACCGACTACCAACAATTCAGAAGGCTATTCAAAGCCAAATATTGGTCTGAATCAACACAAAATATCGCCAGAGACGGGATCTGTCATGGAAAATACAACCCGTATGGAAACCAGACTCTAACGGCGTACTTCTTGGGAAAGGTGTGCGTGGCCAAACATCTAGAGCCCAGAATACCGGAAGAATGCCTGGTCAGCAAGCTCTCATACCATTATGAGGAAGATATAATAAGAGCTAGGAGAAACAGTCAAATAAAGACTGTGCAAGCTATGACCGAGCTCTTAGAAATGTATGAGCATGAAGACTATTACCGCCAAAGTCGCAGGAGATATGAAAAGCCGGAACCAAGAAGTAACACCAATAATTTGAATAATAATAATCGGCAGAATGTGGGCAACAACAATAATAATAATAATCATGTTCCTCGCATTAATAATAATGACAACAACAATAATAATAATAATAACCGTCCACAAAACAACAACGGTTATTATAATAATAATCGTAACTATGTTCCAAATGGTCAGAGGAACCCCAACCTTTCTAATAACAATTATCATGGTAACTATAACCGGAATTACCCGAATGGAGGTAATAACAATAATTACAGGACATATCGACCCCATATTAACTACATCAGAGCGGAAGGCAGTGGACAGAGGAGGTACCAGCCTCAACGAAGGAGCCGATACTACGAGTACGAGACCTTTCAAGGAAGTCAGGGAAGTAATCGTTACAGAGAGTACGAGCCCAGACGTAGTTCCAGCCTGGACAATCAGCGAAGACTACCTGTAACAGAATCCCAACAGGACGATCGTGCTGAACCAAACGAAGCAGTTTCAGGACTCCAAGCTGATGCTTCCAACAGCCTAATCCGTAATGATGCGGAACATTTAAACGAACGGAGGCAGTAATAAACTCCGATAGCCCTTTACTGCTCCAATCTGCTGGGTTTAACCAAGGAATAAATTCGAAGAAAGACAGAAAAAATTTTACTATAATATACAGTAATTATTTGAAAGATATCCATAAGGACCTGCTAGAAGAAAGCGAAATTAATATTAATAATGATAACAGTGAAATAATATATATAATTGCAGAAATTGAGGGTATTTCTGTCCCTATAATGATAGACACTGGAGCCAATGTCTCTATAATAAATCGAAATGAGTTGGACCGGATACAGCAGGAATGCCACAAAAACTTACCAGTACTACCTATTAATAATATTGTACTTGTAGGAGCTACCGGCCGACAGAACAAGACCATAAGAAAACGGGTATCCCTAAGTGTCAACAGTCAGGGCATTAGTGTGGATATGATATTTCTTGTTGCAGCCGGATTACCTTTCAACATCATGATAGGATGTGACATATTGCGCAGAAACTCAGCAGTTATCGACTTGTGCCGAGGAAGGGTATCACTCTTTGCTGAAGGTTCGACCTGGGTAGCCAATTTAACTAATAACAAGATGTTAGACTCCAGACAACTTCACGACCACCAAAATAAGGTGAATTACTTGTCCAACTACTCAACAAACAACAAGCCAGTACATCAGGATTCGGAGGATGACCTATGGCAGCAAAAGATTCAGGAGATACGTAACTTCCAGTGCCACAATACTAACGAGCAATTAAAGGAAAACCAGCTGAATCAATTGGTCAACATATATGAAAAGTATCGAGCTGTATTTTCGGACGAACCTGGAAAGATCCGGAACTACCAATGTTCCATACGATTCAGAGAACCGGTAGAATTTAACCAAAAGTCGTATCCCATAGCACAGTCTTTGAAGGAAGCCGTACGCACAGAGATCCAGAACATGATCAGTAGAGATATCATCGAGAGCAGTCAATCACCATACACTAGCCCAATTGTGGCTATACAAAAGAAAAATGGGAAGGTAAGGCTTTGCCTTGACGCACGTGAGATAAATAAAATGATAATTAACGATCGTACCTCACCTGGCGAAATTGATGAGATTTTGAAGAGGTTCCACGGAACACGATTCATTACCACGTGGGATACCGTCTGTGGCTATTGGCAAGTGGAGTTGCACCCAGCAAGCCGGCAATACATGGTGTTCATCTTCGAAGGGCGCAATTATCAGTTTAAGAGGTTGCCCTTCGGGTTGGTGAACTCAGTAGCTGTTTTTGTCGCCTGTATGGATCATATACTAGGACCAGAAGCGCTCCAATTCACGACTGTCTATGTTGATGATCTCCTAATAACATCAACCAATTGGGAAGAACACTGTTACCATGTGGAGCATGTCTTGAAGAAGCTTGCTGAAAATAATGTTACCCTTAAACTAGACAAGTCCAAGCTTATAGCTAAAGAAGTACAATTCTTGGGTTTCCAGCTAAACAGTCAAGGAATAACGCCATCAACAGAAAAGGTAGATGCCATACAACGATTCCCTATACCAAAAAAACAGAAGGCAACTACAATCATTTTTAGGCCTGTGTAACTATTATAGGAAGTTCCAAAATAATTATTCCGAACTGACGGCCCAGTTTCAGTACCAGTTATCGTCCAAGAATAAATGGCGATGGGGTCAAGAACAAGACGAAACCTTCAAATCAATTAAGGAGAAGTTCTTAGAAACAGTAATGCTCAACCATCCGGATTTTAACCGACCCTTCTTTCTAAACTGACGCTAGTAACATTAGCTTGGGATCAACCCTGTACCAAGAAGATGAAAGTGGACACCATCTAGTAGTGAGCTTTGCTAGCAGAACCCTTAACCAGTGTGAAAAGAACTATAATGTGACGGAAAAAGAACTGCTAAGTGTAGTCTTTGCCTGCGGGAAGTTTCGGACGTATATCCTCGGATATCCAGTGACCGTTCGAACAGATCACAAATCAATATAATTTCTGAGAAGATGCAAGTTAAGCCATGGTAGATTGACCAGATGGGTACTCGCCCTGCAGGAATACGATATACAGTGGGAGTATGTTCCTGGAAGTAAAAATGTAGTAGCCGACGTATTGTCGAGAGTGAATCTGGAAGAACAAACGTTCGAAGGCGAAAAGGAGAGCATCTTAAAAATCTATAATATTATTAAGGACAGATCCGATTTAGAAAAGATAGTGCAGGACATCAGCAAACACCAGCAGTCCGACCCGAAGTTAAACCACATTAAACTTCGTCTCTCCAACCAAGATGACACAATAAACAAATTTTATTGTATACATAATGGAATTTTATTCATCAAAACATCCCTTGATGAAGAGATATGGAAGATCATGATCCCTACTGCAATCGAAAAGGACATCATCCTGGACTATCATCTACGATACGGTCACATGGGAGCCATGAAGGTGATCAAGGCGATAGAAGAGAATTGTCATATAAAAAGTATCAATAGAAAAACGAGAAACTACCTCAAAAAATGTCTGATATGTCAATTGGTGAAAACCAACAATGAGAGAAAGGAGGGTATGATGATACCAATTACCTCACAAGCCAAACTGGAAAAGGTCTTTCTGGACATATGTGGTCCATTTCCCCGCAGTGGCGGACGCCATCGATACAAATATATTATTATCATGATGGATCATTTCACAAAATTTACAAAACTGTACCCTGTGAACAGAGCCACCACTCTGAAGACTCTAGGAATAATAACCAATCATTACATTCCAGAGATAGGGAGCCCGGCATCCATAATCACAGACCATGGAACGCAATTTAAGGGTTGGAGGTGGAGAAACACTCTGAATACGTTGGGCATTAAGACATACAAGACATCTGTATACCACCCCAGCAGCAATCCAGCGGAGAGGGTACTGCAAGAAGTCGGAAGAATATTACGGACTTATTGCTATAATCAACAAAAGAAGTGGCAAGAATATTTATTAGCTACTGAAGAATTCCTTAATTTGTCATATCACCCCGCTATAGGTACCACGCCATACACGGCAATGTATGAAAAACCGCCTCCAAGAGAAATACAAGGCATAATAGAGTTTCCCATGAGTCAAGAATACAAATTCAATCGAATCAGATTCTACAATAAATTGGCAGAAGACCAGGAAAGGCGCAAGAACAAATATCGAAAGGCGATTAAGAAAATAATAAGCTATGAAGTCGGAGAAAAGGTACTGCTAAAAAACAGGGAATTACCCAGTACTTTGGAAGGCATTACCAAAAAGTTGTTACTGCTGTATACCGGCCCATACCTGATTATTAAAAACAATAATAACAATACGTATGTACTAAAGGATATCATTTCAAATAAAGTAAAAGGAACTTATAATCAGTTATCCATTAAAAAATATTTAGAGGAAAAATAAGAAAAAAAAAATTTCAAAATTCAAAAATCAGTAAGTACAACTTACACAAAACATTTGACAGATTATTATGAACAAAAAAAGAATTTGGATGAACATAAAATTTTCAAATTCAAAAATCAGTAAGTACAACTTACACAAATCATTTGAAAGACTATTATGAACGAAGAAAAAAGAATTTGGATAAACAAATAAATTTCCAAAATTCAAAAATCAGTAAGGACATCTTACACCAAACATTCGAAGATTTATGAATGAATAAACAAAAAGAATTTGATGAATAATAAATTTCAAAATCCAAAAAATCAGTAAGTACAACTTACACAAAACATTGGAAAGATTATTATGAATGAAAAAAGAATTTTGATGGAATAAATAATAATTTCAAAATCCAAAAAATCAGTAAGTACAACTTACACAAAACATTCGAAGAATTATGAATAAATAAAAAGAATTTTGATGAATAAAAAATACTTCCAAAATTCAAACATTAGTAAGTACAACTTACACTGATCATTCGAAGACTATTATGAATGATGAAAAAAGAATTTTGATGAATAAATATGTTCCAAAATTCAAAACCAATAATAAGTACAACTTACACCAAAATATTTGAAAAACAACTATGAATAAGAAAGAATGTAGTTGAATAAAAATATCTAAAGTTAAAAAATATTAAGCTCATATCATTACTCATACAAATGATGAGAAATAACTCATCAATATAAAAAAAAGATTTTGTAAGAAAGAGATACAAAATTCTAAAGGAGAAAGGAAACCAGAATATCATATGACTTAATCGAAACAACTTAACCAAACTCACAAAGAAAATAATTTAATAAAAATGGAACAATGAAGAAGGACCAACTCAGTAAAGACCAAATAGTGAGACCAGAAACCAAAAACTCTGATACTATTAATGATAATGTTGTTGCAATAACCACTGTTATAGTGAAAGTGGTAAAGAATTAATCCATGTTATACCATGAGCAATAAAAAATAACTCATTGGATACCAGATGGTAGAAGGTATAAATATAAATGCTAATTACTATGTAAACATGATGAAATGTATATTATACCACATACCTAAACCACCTAATATGGAATAAGCTTTAAGAGAGAAGAAGAGTCAAGTGTATAAAAGTATTAATTAATATAACGTATTATGAAGTGAAGAATCTAAAGATGTTTATTTTAGTCAAAAATGACTACTTTTACTGTTTATTTATTTTTATGACTGGATGTAGAAAATGCCATCAGTGTTATATTTTGAGCAGAGATGATAATACCTCTGGACTCAATTAATTGAAGTGTTGGACAGCAGGGATCGAAGCCAAAAGTGCCACTCTGAACTGTTCCAATTAATTTGTTAGGGAGTAAACATACTGGTGAGGAAGCACCAAATAAGAAAGAATATAAAATGATAATGTTATACACAAGATTGAAGATCACTTATTAATGAAGAAAGAAACTAATGAAGGAGATACACATCATCTGAGAGGAAGCAACGGTGGAAAAAGAAGGTATATAAAGCGAAAACATGTAATCACGAAGAAAATATGGTAAATACAAAAGAATTAGTAGTAATTATTTCATCCATACTAAGAGTATGATCTGAACTAATCACTTTTACAGGAGAGCATATGTAGCATAACAAAATTATCACGCTAAACATTTAACTTAATGCAACATAAATAAGGAAGAAAAGTTCCATAGTGAGTGAGAAGAATGAATTGTTTTAAGAATTACACTAGAAACTGTATATTAAGTCAATAAAATGTTAATAAGAATGAAAAATAACAAAGAAAATCATTGATCAAAATAACTTACTATGTAAAAACCTAATAAACCAGCAGTATACCCAGTAGATTGGGGAAGCAGTAAAAAGGGAAGGACAAGAAAAAGGAAATAAAAGGATGAAACCATATTAATAAGGGAAATGTATAAGGTCAAGATGCAGGGAAACCACAAGACCAGAAATTACTAATATAATAATGAAGAAGGGACAAAATATGTCAAGATTCCCACACAGAGACTAGAACCAAGAAGAGTTATTCCAAAAAATGGTAATCATGGAATACATACCATTAAACAAAATTAAAACTAATATATGTAGACCCAATAACAAGTTACAAGATACAATCCCAAAGAAAACCGAATTGTATACTAGTTGTAAGCATAATATGTGGAAAAAATTATTAAAAGGACTACCATTAGTGTAGCCAAAATAAATGACACATTATAATAAAGTGTAGTATAAAAAATCTATTAAAAAAGACTACCATCAGTGTAGGGAAATACTAAATAAAAACTAAAGAGACAGTCTAATGACTGAGTGCAATTTGGATAATAAAAGTGTTTTAGTGATTAGGCATAATAACAATATATTAGGAATAATATGGTTTTTATTTTATTGTATTAGCAGATTAGATATAGGGAACACAAGAGACAGTTAATAACTGAAAGTGTCGGTAGTTATAAGATGTTTTTATGTTAATGTGTTATCAAAATAGTTATAGTAATTAAAAGAGACAGTTAATAACTGAAGGTGTTATTAGGAATAAGATATTTTAATAGGATAAGGTTTGTGATAAAAGGAAACATAAAAACAAAGGACAGCCAACGACTGATAATAGTGCTGATAATAATATGTTTCCATTATAATTCTAAATATGTAGAAAATATTAGGCATAAGATGTTTTTGTTATGTTTAAATGATATTATAAAAAAAAGTTTAGTAGATATAAGATATTCCATTGTATTTTTAAAATCATGTTATTTAATTTTCCATTATGTAAGGCAGAGTGGCAAGTAGGGTATAGAAATGTAATAATTTTATTCAAAACAGTAAACCATATATAATGTACAAGCTGACTAGCTAAGACACCATTTTAGAAAACAGACTAGTAATATTAAACCAAAACTATCTATCAGAGAATCAAGCTATATAATAGGAATAGAATTCAATACACACAATACAGAAATTGAAAATATAATTAATACAGATACAATTAATAGCGAATAGAATGACAAAGGAAAGAAAATTAACTTCTTTTGGAAACAAATAATACTAGGCCTATAATGGTAATCAAGTCAGACTAAACAGTAAATTAATCAATATTGAAGTGTTTTACAAAACAAAATTATTAACAACAAAGATAATCACGGAGTTATTAAGTATATTCCATGGAAATATTATCAGAAATAACAATTAAAAACCATTTAAACAATAAATTTGTACAAAATATGAGGCACACAATCATTATAAAAAATTGTAATTTTTGGGCTTAAATGAGCTTGAAACAAACCCAGCTATATATCAAAAGATATAAAATTAATTAATCAATATTACTGAGTAGTTAGATTTATGTAAAATTAAGAAATATTTGAATTACAGTAAAAAATAAGAAAACTTATTATGTATATTTAGATGGTGAACCAAGTCTTAGACAGATATTTTTATAGTTAAACAATATAAAGAGGAAAAAGACATAGCACAAATTACCCTAAAACGACGACGTTGAGTCTATTAGTCTATTGTTAATCGTGAAGACGACTAGTTGGAAATGTGTTAGCAGATTACCGAAAAAAGAATAATTTGTGTAAAACCGAGTGTGGTTATGCGGCGTGTAACAGAGGTTATATAAAAGTGAAAATAACATTAACTATCAAGTTTTAACACCTCACAAATTCCCAACAACAGTAATAACACCATCAAACTCAAACACAAGAAATCAACAGCCATTTTGAGACAATTTTGGACCATATTCGCAGAACACAATTACACATATTTGAACACCGGACACTTCACAAGAAACCCATCACGAAAACGACATCGCAGGAGACGAGAGGACACTCTACACTATATTCCTGGACCAACACTACTTCGCAGAGAAGGGAATATCATTTTATTTCTGCGGGAGAATCTCAGCCAGTTCCAGCCGTATAGCAGCTAAAATCGAGGAGACGTCGGCCATACTGGATTTACTCACCAGCACGAGTTGCACTGCCAGCTTGAAAGGAGTGACGTCATTTCGTCGATTTGGTTCGCTATTCAATTTTTCTAATTGACAATTTAAATAATAGTCTTGTTTTATTTCAGCCAAAATAATTTAGTTTAAGAATACCTGTAAGAATGTATCTTGTTCCTTGCCCTCTGACCATTTCGACTCGTTAAAAGAACCATAATTTCTAACCTTGTAAAAAATATATTTTGTTGATCTTGTTCGCTACAGACTGGAGCACATATTAGCCAATGCCTTGGTCATGCGCAGTTTGACTGGCGCATAATTTTGAATGTTAATAAATGAACATCATTACTCAGTTACAAGAGTTGTCTTTATTTATATAATTAATGTTAACTATTTTTTTTCTAAACAAAATTAATTTACAGTGATAGAATAAATATCTAAGAAAATTACACACTCAATTAATTAATTAATTATTAATTAATTAAATTAAATAATTAAACCAAAACTCAATATCAGTAAAAATTTCAAAACCTACAAAATTTTATTTTTGTTTTATCAATCAATCACACTTAATTATAAAACATATTTATATTTAATTTATTCTTTGTAATTGGTGAATCCAAAGTGGAGCTGTATCATCGGCGAGTTCAACACCGAGCTCCAGACAACATACATAATTCTTACATATTATCACATCTCATTATCATACAACATATATTTTATATTTAATTTTATAAATTTGTAATTATATTACAAATTGGCTAGCCCAAACAGTGGGGCTTACAGGAGAGCACAATTCTTATTATCACATATTATTATCATACATCAATATTTTATTATATTTAAATTGGTAATTATATTACACCGTTTGCTTGATTAGTTCCGTTTCTCTTCATTTTTCTTAGTAATTTCATTTAATTGTTTGTTAGTGTTCTCTGTTATAGGTTGCTCTGATTGTTTAGTGTTTTCTGTTAATTTTTGCTCTATTCTGTTGATGTTTTGTTCGTTTTTCTTATTGCTTTCGTTTAACTGTTGTGTGTTTTCTGTTAATTTTTGTTCGATTTTTTGCATAATTTGTTGGAACATTATATTGATTTCTATGTTTATAGGTGCTTGCTGTTGTGTTTCATTTTGTGATTGTGTTTGTCCTGTTTCGGATTGTACTTCATCAATTTGTTGTCGGTGTCCCCTTGCCTCTGAGGAAACGTCCGGGCTCACGCTTTCTGTAGCTTCCGCCCATTCCTTATCCCCCATCTGATTATTAATTTCGAACTCCACTTCTGAACCACCGTTATTATCACTATTACTATCCATCTTATTTATGCTACTAGTATTGTTATCTAATTTTGATTTCCTCAGCTTACTCCTAGTTAACATCTAATGTTGTCTACTTATTCTAACATGTATATTCTATACTACTTATCGTCTATACTTCCCGTCTCATTCTACCGAGCTTATTAAAACAAATAATTAAGCTCCACTAGTTGGGCCGCCAAATATAAAGTAAACGAAAGTGTCGTTTCGTTTTTCTGGCGTTTTTTTTTTTTTTTTGTATAACTATGTTTACGTGAATATAAAAGTATTTAAGTTGAATATATTTAAATTTCGTATGGGCGCCAGAGATTATGTGATCTCAGGGGTTTTCTGAATGAAAACACAGTAATTTGGATGCTAATAACATATATCTTTAATTATCTCTGAAATGCAAATACTGACAAATCATTTATCGTTTAACTATATTGTCGAATATACAATACGTTACTAAAATAATACTTCAATAATCTGAATTATATATCTTTTAATTTCTCTATATGTTTCCTAATCAAAATTATTCAAATAATGTCATCTGATAGAGTAAAGTTAATACATACATAAATATAAATCAGTTATTAGTTAAATAGGAACAATTGCATATATCTATATTAATCAGATATGCCTAATTTGTTACACCTCTAATTAATCATCAGTATCAATAAATACCATTAGCATCTACACATGTTTAAGTTATCTATAATTACGTATCATTATTAATCATAATCAAATTGATTCTACTACAAATGAACTTTCAACTTTGAATTACACTAACATACTAATCCTTTCTAAGTCATAAAGTAACTCAGAATAGCATCCATTTACTCGTAAGGTTCTTTAAGAAATGAGACGGGAGTTTGGAATTATATAGACGATCTACGACATTATAAATATGTATTATATAGATATATATAAAATGTTAGATTGTACTTGCTCACGGTTTGTCCACATCACGAATCCTTTTATCAGCGTGGTTAATTAACACTCACTAACACATACTCTGCTTTTCATTGAACACATTTCACTACTGTAGGTATTACCCGTATTTCGTTGTATTTCCGCACACGGACTGCCGCGCACAAGAAAAAGTATACTGGTTGATTTAATATCACTATACAATATAAACTTCTTCTTTCTTCATGTTCGAACTGATTTAAAGTCATCACTCGCATTGAAGATTATTTTTTTAATTACACTCCGCTTACCATTATACTTCTCAAGAATAGTTATGGAATTAACTACCCTTCTATTACTATTAAACTGTGAATTTAATCATCACTTTCTTTCTCCTACACTATTACTTTAAATCACTAATTTAAATAACAAAGTTTATATTAAGCGTCTTTACATTTCGCGTACTATTAAATGATACTCTTAAGACGATAGATGTTTTAAGCAACAAAACTGATTGTAAAGAGAACAATCTGTAAGTAAGTTGACTTGTAAGAAAGCTGATTTGTAAGAGAACTGATTTGAAAAAAGGAGCACGATCGGGCGCGTTGGACTAATATTTATAATAGTTGCCCTCTCTAGCTTTCCTCTAGTTCTACTCAAAATTCCCTGATAGGCTTAGAGCTAAGTTCCGGGCCGGGAACTTTGAATTTGCCCACTCATGCATCTTAAAAAAATTGGCGCTTACTGGTTACGCTTTTTATGATTGGCGGTTCACATAGAAAACGTGCTGAATTTAGCACGTGTTGATTTCACTCCAACCGACGCTGCTTTCACCCGCTAAACAAGTTTTTTATGAGTGTTCATCTTTTGTACTCTCAAGGCCAATATTTGTCAAAACTAACGGTACATGACACTAAAGTCGTTTTAGCAAACAATGAGTTTCCGTTACTTTATGACTTCAAAAGTTAACAAATATGTCCCATAGCCGACAGTCTGTCGCCGCTGCTACATATTATAGAATATTTTTATCTGAGGCATTTCTTTGTCTCAACATTACACTCCATATAACGAAATATTTATACTTACAATTAACTATATACACACTTAATAATATCTAATATACATTAGTGTCATCACATCAATCACTATAAAATTTTATCATTATATAATGTCCCCCAAATTGATTTGGTTTTACAATCGATTTTCAGATTTATAGCAAATCAATTTGCATGCCTCTTAGTATGTTTGACTATTTATTTACTAAACATGCTTATGTCTAGAGGTGGTTGTCCCTTGTCAGTTTGTTTACACTGGGTAGAAACCCCATCTGTTTTGTAAACAGGATTTCACTATATACCTGCGTCAGCCTTCTTTCTTCAAAACTAGTCCTTACCAACTGACACACTTTCGCTTTTGCTAGACACAGCTGATATTGTTTACATACTATGTTTTACAAGTTTCTGTCTTAACTTACATTAATTTACTTTTATTTATAATTACAATGTTTTTTTGTTTACACTGAGGAAATCGAAATTTATTGCTAAATCAAATTTCATTTCCCTCCCATTTATTGATTAATTATTCAGTATTTAACTATTCCCTCTGATGATATTTCTTTAGTTGCCGCGTATTAAAAATTCCGCGAATTACTCCTGGCTTGTTGATGTCCACCAACTCATACGTTGCATCGCCTTTAATACTCTTTATGATGAATGGACCTTCGAATAACTTGCACAATTTTGCAGTCACTTTATTCATTGCATCTGAAATGGGATTGGTTTTTATTAATACCAAATCTCCTACCTCGAACTTGACTCGATTACTGTTTTCATTATTCTTCTTTGCCTGCCGTTCTCCTTTCTTCTTCAATTTTCGACATATTGCTTCACGGCACTCCTTCATTTCTTCTCTCATTAATTCACGGTCCACGTACTTTTCCCATATTCTTCTTGGTTTATGACCCCATTGAGCTTGAAATGGTGTCATCTCAATTGTTTCGTGGTTCGTTTCGTTGATATATTTCTCCACTACCTTGAGATATTTCGCCCATCTTGTCTGGTGCCCGTTGACCATTACTCTGAAGATGTTCGCTAGTTGTCGATTCACCCTTTCTGCGAGATTGGTGCAAGGGTTTCGGATAGCAGTAAACTTTGGTTTTATCCCGAGTTCCCTTAACTGTTTTATCCAAGTTTTACTAGTAAATTGCGATCCAGTATCAGTTAATATTTCCTTTGGCTTTCCAATCTCTCTGATATATTCTTTTAGTTTATTAAGTGTGACTGTTGTGGTAGCTCTTTTCATTGGGTATAACCTTACGTATTTAGTAAAGTTATCGATTATTACAAGAATGTATTTAACTCCACTAGTCGATGATACTAACGGTCCATAATAATCAATGCTGACGAGTGAACCCTTTTCTTTTGGTAGAATAGGTTTGGTGAGTCCTACGCATTTTTTAAAATGGTCCTTACATTTTTGGCAGGTGTCACGTTTTAATTAATTTCTTAGTAAATTTATATGAATGATCACCTGTAAAATGTTCCTTGAAAATACAGTAGGTCCTCTTCACTCCGCAGTGTCCATAGGCTACGTGGATTTCTTTTAGTAATTCTTGACTTATTTCCGGTGTAACCACTAATTTCCACAGTCCCTTTTCCTTCCGGTAGAGCTTATGATTATACACCTGATATATATTTGACAATTTGCTCTTCTCTTTTTGGTTCAACTGGTTAACAATATTACTTATCTTATTATTGTCCAGTTGATGCATTGTAATATTACTTAATTGTTTACTTAGTTGAATATCAATTGCATAAATTTCTGTTTCTTCATCGCCCTCCGGGATGTTATCTTCTAGCACGTCAAGTGGATTCTGGCTAAGCGCATCTGCCACGATATTCTCACTTCCTTTGCAATACACTACTTCAAAGTCGTATTCTTGGATAGCTAGTATCCATCTGGCTATGCGTGAACAGTTTAGTTGACATTTTTGTATAAAGTTTAATGCTTTATTATCTGTGACTATTGTTAATGATCTTCCTAGGATGTAGGTTCTAAACTTCTTTAAGCAATGAACTACGCTGAGTAATTCTACTTCGGTAGTGAAATAATTTAACTCGGCGCCTCTAAAGACTCGACTTGTAAATGCTATTACACCAATTTCGCCGTCATCGTCCATCTGGTACAACTGACCCCCAATTGCATACTTACTAGCGTCAGTTTGCAGGTAGAACCTTTTATCTGGGTCAGGGTGTTTGAGCATAACTGTGTCGATAAACAGCTTCTTCACCTCGTTAAAATTAATTTCCAATTCAGTAGTCCATTTAAATTTACTACCCTTCTTTAGTAATTGTAAAAGTGGTTGAGTTTTTTCAGCATATTTACTAGTGAATTTATTATAGAAGTTTGTTAGTCCAAGAAATCCATTAAGTTGTTTAGGATTTTTCGGTCGAGGAAACTCCATAATGGCAGCAATTTTTTCCGTAGAAGCGCTTATTCCCTTTGTGGTTAACTCGTAACCCAGGTAATTAATCCTGTCACGGAAGAACTTTGATTTCTTAAGATTAACGGTTACGTTTTCTCTTCTTAAATTATCTAACAACATTCTCAAATGCACTAAGTGTTCGTCAATATTCTCTGATACACACAGACAATCATCTACATAAAGTATCGTAAATTTTTTCACCTTGTCGCACAATACCTTGTCCAGTCCACGTGTCAGGCTCGCCAAACTCGTCTTCAATCCAAATGGTGTTACAGTATAATGGTAACACTTTCCCTTGTACAGGAAACCAGTGTAGTCCCGTGACTCTTTAGCAAGTGGAATTTGCCAGAAGCTGCTGGTTAAATCTATGCTGCTCATTACCTTCACATGTCCGCAGCTTGCCAACACCTGGTCAATCGGTATGGTTCCTTTGTGATCCGGAACAGTGACCGCGTTGATCCTTCTTGCATCAAGACATAATCGCACTGTTTGATCCTTCTTCACAACTGTCACCATTGGGTTTATGTACGGACTATTGGCACGCTCTATCACACCGCACTTCTCCATTTTTTAAATTTCTTCCTCTACTGCATTCTGGTATTTCAGTGGGACGGGCCACCCTTTCAAACAATAAGGTGTTGTATCGGTGATTGTCAATTTGTGTTCATATTTATTGATTCAACCTGGCATCTCTCGAAATACTTGTTTGTTAGCTTCTAGGATTTTCTTCAGTTCCTCCTTTGTGTTTGAACCAATTCCTGACGTCTCTCTCGGCTAACTTTTCCTGGATAGTATTGTTAATCGATTGTTATAATTTCAGCCAGTACATGATCCTCTCCGTTGTCATTACTATTCTTAAATATAATTTTCTTATTCGGAAGGTTAAGTATGCGTCTTCCTTCTTGTAATAAATTTATACCAATGATACAGTCTCTAATTAAATTAGGAACAATTATGAATACTGCGTCAGCCACATATTCGCCGATTGTAAGTTCAAGCATCACTTGTTGTGTAATTTTGTTTGACTTCTTTCCAACTGCTCCTTTAATAATTAGGTTAGTGACTTTCAATACAGGTGTATTACCCAATAGTTTCTTGTTTGAATGATACCAGTCTGTTGATACCGCATTAATTTGACTGACGGTATCAATCAGTTCTGTTACTGATTTATTTGTACATCTAATTCTGGGCATTTAATTTTCTTAATCTCTTTGTAAGGCAACTCTTCTTCCATGAGAGCGTCTCTTATATCTATAAATGTTGTGTTAATCACCTTATAAATAGTTCCTAACGCTATCTTATTACTACAATTATCGCTATTTAGGTTTTTGGCTGGGTATTCGTGTTCATTGACACATTAGTCCCTCCATGTACCTGACTTGTTGTCTGTAAACCGCTTGTAGAAGCGATGGCATTTATTTGAGGTTCATAAACACGTTTTGGTGGCTTGCTGTTTCTCTCACTCACTTCTCTCTCTCTGCCCTCAGGCCGCCACGGTCCTTTGTGTTGTTGGTTTCTGGACAGTAGTGTGGTAATTTTCGCATTAATAGGTTGGCTAATCTGTGCTTTCTGATATTGCGCTATCATGTTCTTATCTCGTTCATAACGTCACAGTTAACCGAGTTGCGGCAGGCGGCAGACGTCATAACGTTTGCTCGCTTGTTCTGTCATCATCATTTTTCTTGTCGTCAGACAATCATTGTAGGCCTTAGGCCACAACATATATTGCACTTGCAATACATTAGCAATACCTTGCTAATTCTTTTTCATGTAGCTTGAGTGCCGTGTACTCACGCCTCAAGTCTTACGACATTTCATACGACATTCGTCTAAGCCTTAGCCTTAACGTTTTAATCTGAGTGCCGCACATTTGCGCCTCATCTAACAGGTAGCATTCTTAACGACTCTGTTTATTCAAAATCAAATTGTGCAGACTTAGCCAATCTCAACACCATGATATAAGTGTACAGAACTTAATAAATGTATTATACAGTCCGCTATCGTCATTATTCTGCATCCTGGCAATAGCACCACAAGCATCATTCTTCCTAACATTAACATTTTTTTTGGTCCTATCGGGCCGCATCTTATACATTTTTTTGGTCGCTCCGTGCCTGGATTCGTCATTCACCTCTTGCAACATATTCTAGCGGTTTCATCATTTTTCTGCCCCAATTTCTGGCCATCACGGGTGATTCAGCACATTCGCTGATCCGACCGTCTCGGGACTTACTTCAGCATTTCTTTCATCGCCATTGAACCTCGTGACGACATCACTGCAAGAACATCCATGTGCTAACATCTACACTCCAGTTTGAGCAGTCATCTATACGGTCTGTGTGTTTGCCATCTTCTCCACGACTTCGACGCTCCAGGACATCGCATAGCAGGTACCACATCATTAACAGGTGCGTACAATGGCTGAAGAAGGCCTCAAAGTGTTTGTCAGAAAGAGAGGCGGCATAAAGTCTGCCATAGTGCGTATTAATTCGGCTATCATTAGCTTTGATAAAAACACTAGCACGAAACATTTTTTAACAGTTAGACTCGAAAGTCTAAAAAGTTTGGCAACAAAATACGATGAGGTACAGTCCGAAATTGAACTCATTGCTAAAGACATAAATGCTGCTCAAGAAGACCGAATTGAGGTTGAAGAGCTGTTATATTCAACAGAAGCCAATATCTTGCAGTTGATAGAAAGCTTCAATGTTCAGACTGTATCTCCCGTATTAACAAGCAACATACAATTAAAACCGATAAGTTTGCCCTGCTTCACAGGTAACATCTTAGAATGGCAGCACTTCTATTCAATATTTCTGGACTTGGTGCACGCCAGATCTGATTTAACCTCAGTGCAGAAATTACACTATTTGTATTCGTCTCTGAAAAATGAGCCGCTAGATTTAATTAAGTCATTACCTATCTGTAACGAAAACTACTCGATTGCATTGAGTTTGCTGTCCGCTAGATATGACAACAAATTCATACTAGCTAAGTATTATATTCAGAATTTACTTGAAGTAAAGTCAACAGTTAAGGACTCTGTCCAAAGTTTGGCAGAATTCATAAATACAATAACGTCTTCCGTTAATTCACTGGCGGCCATGCAACTGTCAGTGGATTCATTCGAGCTTATCACTGTACAATTCTTGTCAGCGAAATTCGACCATACTACTTTTAAATTATGGAAGGAGTCTATAGACCCTGATAATCTTCCTAACTTTCAAGGTTTTACTCAGTTTTTAAGCGCACGTAGACAGCTGTTAGAAAATACACTGCTTATCAATGCCGGACAGCAACTCAACAAGCTAAGTTTAAGATTCAATAAATCTGACAAACATAAATCACGAAACTCTGCTGGCAGCACTGCATTTAAAAGTTATCACTCAGCGTCAAATAATTATTCATGTTTAGGCTGTAAATCTAGTCATCCAATTTACATGTGTGACAAATTTCGTGCATTAAGCACATCAGAACGAGGGCAATTTATATTAAATCATAAACTCTGTACAAATTGTCCAGACCAGATCAGATCATTTCTCATCTAATTGTAAGATTAAACAATCATGTAAGATCTGTTCAAAACGACACCATACATTGTTGCACATAAACAATGTGCCGAAGCCAGTCTCTGCCAGCAGCAGTAATTATTGTTCACTCAAATTACAATCCACAAATAATATTCTTTTATCAACAGCAATTGTGTTTGTCATTGACCAGGCTGGCAACAGACAACTCGCGAGAGTTCTTTTAGATGCGGGTTCACAGATAAATTTTTGTACGGAATCATTTGCCAAGAAATTACGGCTTAACTTGACTAAATCTAACATACCGATAACAGATATAAATAACACCGCGTGTTGTGCCACTAATCTTGCGTCTATACGCATTATCTCACGCTATCAAAGGTTTAGTTTCCAAGCAACATGCGCGGTCTTATCTGCATTAACTCATAAATTGCCACCACAATCTTTTGACATAAATCAGTTTAATGTCCCAGATAACGTTTATCTCGCGGATCCACACTCCAACTTTTCGGCTGACATTGATATACTGTTAGGGGCGCAATTTTACTTAGATTTAATTTTACCTAACAAATATGTAAGAGGTTCTCATTTTCCTATTATACAGGAAACAAAGTTAGGCTACATTCTTGCAGGCAATCTGCCCAAACACTGCCATTATAAGGGTCCTGCTGTTTCGTTCCTGGCTAGGAACAATGACAGTCAAATCCTAGCGTCTCTCGGGAAATTTTGGGAGACTGAAACTATCCCTGATAATACACCCATTAATAACGAGTCAGTTTGTGAGGAGCATTTCGTTAAGTCTACTCATCGCAATCAAGAGGGTAGGTTCGTTGTTGCGCTACCATTTAAGTCAGACAATCCCCAGTTGGGTGAGTCCTATGCTACCGCTGAAGCAAGATTCTTGAGTTTAGAACGCTGGTTCATGCGTGATTCTAAGCTTGCGCGCGAATACGCAAACTTTATACAGGAGTATAAGGATCTTGGCCACATGACGCTTGTCGACGATTGCTCCATAAATTCAAGTGTTTCAAATACTTATTATCTGCCTCACCATGCCGTCTTTAAACATTCTAGTTCTACCACAAAACTTCGCGTCGTTTTTGACGGCTCGTCCAAAACTACCAATGGCCTTTCTCTCAATGACATTTTGTTGGTAGGCCCAAACGTCCAACAAGACCTTTTTTCTATTCTTTTGCGATTTCGTATGCATAACTATGTTCTCATCGCCGACATCGAGAAGATGTATCGACAAATTCTGGTAGCTGAGAAGGATTGTCATTATCAACGTATTCTGTGGCATGACTCTCCCCTCGAACAGTTTAAACATTTTGTACTGCGAACTGTAACATACGGCACTGCTAGTGCTTCGTTTTTGGCTACCCGCTGTCTTAATCAGATTGGTAAGGATCATCAAACTTCTTTTCCTGACGCGGCATCAGCTATAACCAATGATTTCTATGTCGACGATTTGTTAACCGGTGCAGACACCATTTCTGATCTGACCAAGTTGAAATCTGACTTAGGTACGTTGTTGAGTCAATACGGTCTCACTCTACATAAATGGGCATCAAATGAACCCAATGTGGTCGCAGATCATGAAAATTTGTCACTCCCTTTAAACAATCAGGGTAATGTGCGTACCTTGGGCATTCTCTGGAATAACGCTACCAATTCATTTTTGTTTGACATCAGATCATTCCCCGTTGAATCAAGCATTTCTAAGGGGAAAATCCTATCGATTATCGCAGGTATATATGACCCACTCGGACTCGTCGGTCCCGTTGTTTTCCTGTACAAACAGTTTATGCAGCAACTTTAGCTGTGCAATCTTGGTTGGGATGAGCCAATCTCCGGGCAATTACACTTGCATTGGCATTCATTATGCGATAAATTATGTCTGATCAGTAAAATCATTGTCCCACGTTCTATTCGCTGCAAGTCTAAAGCAAGGATAGTTGAATTACATGGGTTTTCGGATGCGTCTGAAAGGGGATATGGGTGTTGCGTTTACATTAGAGCCATTTATCAAGATTCATCGGCCTCTTGTCACCTTCTGTGTTCTAAATATCGCGTAGCCCCCCTACGACAGGTGTCATTACCTCGCATTGAACTCTGCGCTTGGTTGTTGTTATCGCAACTCTTATTCAAGGTCGCCCCTGCTCTTCATTCCTTTATCAATAGTGTTCACCTGTATTCTGACTCCATGGTGTCCCTTTACTGGATTCATGCCCAGTCTTCCAGGTGGAAGACTTACGTCGCTAATCGTGTTGCCGAGATTCAGCGTCTTACTGAAGCCTACACATGGCATCACATCAATTCTCAACATAATCCTGCTGACATTATTTCTAGGGGATGTCACCCCGACTCGTCATGGCGGGCAGAAATCTAGGACTCTGTCAAAATCGTACGTGTCTTTGTTCATCTGCCTAGCAACTAGGGCTATTCATTTGGAATTAGTTTCCGACCTTACAGCCAACGCGTTTATAGCTGCCTTACGTCGTTTCATGTCCCGTAGGGGCATACCCAGCCAGTTATATTCTGATAATGGCACGAACTTTAGGAAGGCCCGCAATGTTTTCCATGACCTTTACAATCTTTGGCATAATAAGGATGCCACCTCATCAATCCAATCCTTTACGACCTCTCAGGGTATTACATGGTCATTTATTCCGCCCTCATCACCTCATTTTGGTGGTCTTTGGGAGAGCGGTATAAAGAGTTTAAAGTATCACTTGCGCCGCGTGGTAGGCAAGTCTATACTCACCTTCGAGGAGTTTACGACAGTTTTGTCTCAGATAGAGGCATGTCTAAACCACGTCCATTATTTGCCATTTCATCGGATGTAAATGATCCGGTGCCACTTACACCTGGCCATTTTTTGATTTGCGCACCATTAACGGCGTTACCTGATCCAGACTTATCTCACATTCCCATCTCTCGTCTTGGACGTTGGCAACTTCTCCAGAAGTTTGTCCAAGTCATTTGGAAAGCTTGGTCTCGCGACTACTTACATCAATTACAACAACGTCACAAATGGAAATTCGCCAAGGACAACGTTTCCATTGGTGACCTGGTTTTACTGATTGAGGATAACTTATCTCCATTAGCGTGGAAATTTGGTGTAATTACCGCCACATTTCCCGGCCCAGACAACTTAATTAGAGTAGTTGACGTTCGCACGCCTACTGGCACCTATCGCAGACCAATCCATAAATTATGTTTGGTCCCTACTAGGGACGAACAGTAAAAAAAGGGTTTATTTTCCTTTGTATATATTTGTAATCTGTAATACATAAAGCAGATGTTCAAAGAAGACTTTGTTAGTTATAAGCACCTTTGTTTTTAGCATAAGCTTTAATTTGTATATTTTTGATTCAGAAACTGTTTGTTTTGTTCAAGAAAGTGTCAGTTTATTTAATATGCAAAGCTTTAATTATTATTTTGTACTTTTGTATATGCAACATTTGATTTATGCCTCATGTCTTTGCTTACTATTGTTTTTATGTAAAAATTTTGATATAATATTCGCATGGTCTGCAGCTGTACAAACCATGTATTACATTTGTATAACCACATTGTTGTACTTGTCACTTATGCTGTTGTGCCTTGTATTCATATATTTGTAATTATCTAAACCAATTTCTATTGTATTTATTATGTATAACTTGTATCTATGTAAAACACATTGTTTTATCCGCATCTACTGTCTATAACCATATGCCATGCCTATATTTTTATATTGTATTTTGTATTGGTATTTGTGTTCATGTATTGCACAATTATTATTCATGCTGTAATTATGACATACATGTCATTACACTTTGTGCTTACAATCATTCAACTATGTATAGCTTGTCTTTACATGTATAATTTTATAACAATTTTGTTTGTTCATTGTATTCATACTATCTATAGGTCTACTGGCCTTATCTGGTTCAAGATAACCATTATGACTAGCACAAATGTTACAATTTATCGGGCCCATCATGTGATGAGTCACCGATTACATACAATATATATTGGTAATACATTGCTAATCTTGCATTTATACACATGTATAATCAGGTTGCAAGCCGATTTTGGCCTGTTCAACTCTTATCATCATTCAAGCTTATCTCTAAACAGTTAATGTCATAACTGTTATCTAAGATTACAACTCAAGGTTCAATGCAGCCTACTGAGATTAACCTTTATTATTAAGAACTCTGTATTTTTCTACAATAAGTTATTAAAATGTATTAAAAAATCTTTTGATTTTTTAGCGGGCAGTTATGGACAGTAGTGTGGTAATTTTCGCATTAATAGGTTGGCTAATCTGTGCTTTCTGATGTTGTGCTATCATGTTCTTATCTCGTTCATAACGTCACAGTTAACCGAGTTGCGGCAGGCGGCAGACGTCATAACGTTTGCTCGCTTGTTCTGTCATCATCATTTTTCTTGTCGTCAGACAATCATTGTAGGCCTTCGGCCACAACATATATTGCACTTGCAATACATTAGCAATACCTTGCTAATTCTTTTTCATGTAGCTTGAGTGCCGCGTACTCGCGCCTCAAGTCTTACGACATTTCATACGACATTCGTCTAGGCCTTAGCCTTAACGTTTTAATCTGAGTGCCGCACATTTGCGCCTCATCTAACAGGTAGCGTTCTTAACGACTCTGTTTATTCAAAATCAAATTGTGCAGACTTAGCCAATCTCAACACCATGATATAAGTGAGTAGAGGGATAATGGGAGTTCTGAGCCACAAAGGAATGCCGCCTTTCTTAAAAAACAATAAAAAACACTAAAAAACATGATCTAAGAGATGACGCCGCCACCGCTGGACCCGCAGCATCCCAATGGACCACAGCATCCGCGAATTTCCGCGAATAAATTTTTTTATTTTTTTATTTGGTTTTTTATTTTTTTAATTAAATTGATTTGCATATCAAGGGGTGGGATGAGGTTCAATGGACCACCAGCATCCGTGAATATAATTTTTTATTTTTTTAAGAAAGCTGATTTGCATATCAGGGGGTGGTGGTGGGTGGGAGGTTTTTTTTATTTCATATCAGTGGGTGGTGGTGGGTGGGAGGTTCCAGCTTGATGCATTATAGTGTATATTAAAATATATGATCAGGTGTACCAACCTTTGCATGAGTTCAAATTTGTCGTGTGTTATAATGTATATTAAATCTATATGATCAGGTTTACCAACCTCTGTATTATTATTATAGTGTATAGATATTTTATATGAGCAGGTTTGTCAACATTTTCTGTGGCGGGGGGAGGGAAATTCAAATATGTGTTATATAGTGTATATATTAAAATATATGATCAGGGTTACCAATCTTACATTATTGTGTATAGAGCAGATCTGCCAACATTTTTTTCTCTTCTGTGGTGGGAAATTCAAACTATATGATCATGATTGTTACTCTCTCTCTCTCTCTCTCTCTCTCTCTCTCTCTCTCTCTCTCTCTCTCTCTCTCTCTCACACACACACATTTGAATGTAAGTAAAACTATCTCTCTCTCACTCTCTCTTGTTGTCAAACGTTATGTTCAAACCGTTTCTCCTCTTTCTCTCTCTCACTGTGTACATTGAGTAGAGTAGTCGGTGTGATGAGTAAATAATTTTAGCTCTCTCTCTCTCTCTCTCACTCGTTGTGTATGTCTCTCTCTCTCGTTGTCAAACGTTATGTTCAAACCGTTCTCCTCTCTGTGGTCATTACCGCGCATGTATATGAAATTAGAAAGTTTATATTTATTCGACAAATAGTAACGCTCTCTCTCTCTCTCTCACTCTCACTCGTTTCAACTGTGCAAGGTTTCATACCGTTTCTCCTGTCTCTCTCTCTCTTACCGTGTACATTGAGTAGTCGGTGTGATGAGTAAATAATTTTAGCTCTCTCTCTCTCTCTCTCTCTCTCTCTCTCGTTGTCAAAACGTCGTCTTCATTTTTCAATGTATGAAATAATTAATTAATAGTTTTATAATGCAGTCAGTGTGATTGATCCTTGTTAGAAATATATATAGTTGGCAAATATTAACTATGTATGTGTGTTGTTGTCAATGAACTACTTACCTGTGCTGTTACAGATGACAAATCCATACGTTAACGGCTTAACAATCTTCAATACGCTCTTCTTCATGTGGTACAATACTTCTGGTTAATGGTTGCAGTTTACACACGCACATAGGTTCAGTGGTGTATAGCGAAATAAATTAAAATTATACACACATGAAAACGGTGGTTGAAATTCATACAAATCTTCTGATGTAACAGTTCCCGCAAGTAATACAGTTCACAAAAAAAATAAATAAATTAATTGTACACATGTTCAGAGGTGTATAGTGAAATAAAATAAAGCCATAATTTGTTTAAATGATTAAATATATTTTAAAATTCACAATATAAAATTGATTTTTTTGAAAAGTTTATAAATTCACAATTCATAAATAAATAAATACATTATAATATTGATATTTTTTCGAAAGTTTATATATAATTGTGTCGTACTTGTAGGAGAAGCAACCTGCAACATAACAATACAACAACATTAAAATCATGTTAAATATCACACACACACACACGCGCGCACATACAGACGCACACGCAACGTAATCACATACGATGTGCACACGTTTGGGTTGAAAGCAAATCATATGCTATAGTCATTGTAAGACGTTACAATCCTTGAAGTGTTTAATAAGTAAATTGTATGTATATATCACTGAATAATTCCATTCATCAAAACTTTGTAAATTAGAATCTGCACTACATTCAAACACATGCACACACAGTGATAAAAAAAATTAGTAATGTAGGTTGTTACCTTAACGAGATACATGCAGAACTAGTGCTGTTACAAAATATATATTAGGAAAGCCCACAGACTACTAGAAATAGTTATCGCCTGAAAAAAAGAAACCACACATTACGAACTAATATGTATAAACACAAATATCGTTACGATAATAATAATAATAATAATACATAAACTTACGTTTACTGCCTAGTAAAATGTACAAATCACACGACTTTATGTGAACGTCAAAGGGTTCAAAATAAAAATACAGAATATATGAATTGTTATATTTACATAGTATGAAATAGTGGTACATAACTGTCATCTACCCTGTCTGAAACAAAGACATTCTCAGTGTTTTATCACACACATACACACACACGTACAAACACATTGCGGTCTCTCTCTCTCTCACACACACACAAATCACTAAGTTTTGCAAAAGATCTTATTGATCCGTTTGTAACTTTATACTTTTACTTATAAAAAACCTTGTGTTCCGAGTCGTTAATGTCTATTTAGTTAACCATAACATCATCATCATCATATATAAATAATATGAAAACAGTCGTATACAATTTTTTAACTAAGTATCAGATATGTCATAAATACTTTTATATTTCGTATATAATACCAATGATAATCGATTTTGTGGGAACGACAGTGTATAGGAATGTGTTCTCTATGTGATAACATAACGCTTCGTGTGAAGCGTGTTGTAGAGCAGGTTTCAACTGTGGAACAAAATCATGTCAACAACAACAAAAGTTGTTTGTGTTTCATGTGTGTGCGTGTGCGTGTGCGTGTGCGTGTGTATCATTGTATATGTGAATTAGTTGAAGCAATACGAGGGAGAATGGGTATGATTACACACACACACACACACACAGCACATACCATAAATCCAGAACAGGAAAGGTATTATAACAAACATTACGAAAACAAGTACGTATGGTCACGTACATAGATCAACGTTTAAACAAACAGATTAATACCTGAATAAACTTTTTAAAAACAGGACAGTGTATTATCTATATAACGTTCTGTTTCAGATAAGAATAGTTTGAATATAAAATGAAAGGGTACGTTGTATTTTGTTATGAGAAAATGCATTTATAAATTTTGTTACATTTGTAAATTACAGAATTGTTCTCTAACTACAGCCACAATCGTTCAGTTTCATTAACATTTGAAAATTGATGGATTTGGTACTCGATATATTCTACTCTAACAGTATTTTCATTGATACATTTCAGAAACTGAGTACAGAATAAACCTACAATCACCCAGGCGGAATCATTAAGTTTTACAAAAGATCTTATTGATCAGACGTATGAGTAATTATATTAATCCTTATGTAGCAAATACGCACGCATTCATAAAATACAGCACTCAGGCGTAGGGCAATTAATCCTTTTTGTATTGAACGTATTTAAGTAGGCCTACTCGTGATATCAGTAAATTCTGTCTAAACGTTATCTGAAATGTCTAGTACATAAACGTACCCGGTAATCGCTTCTTGAGTCGTAGTCATTATTAAACTCGATATAACTACTTGTGTTACGCGATTGATGTTCATGTTAAACGATTGATGACTCATGTAATAATACAGATTAACCTCATATAATAATAATGATAGGACAGCGTATTTAGAACACTTAAAATTGGAAATCTACAAACACATCAAAAATATCTGTCAAACCCCTATCAAACAAAAACCCCGTTCTTATCGAGAGACAACAGTAACTGACCTAAGCACATGTCCTTCATTAGGCAACAGACCAAGAAAAAAATCAAATAGACGACTATAAGCTCAATTTAAATAAAATCTGAATATTCAATAAAATTATGTTTACTTAGTAACATATGCAAATCTTTTACTTACCTCTTAAATGTTGTTGTTATACACACAATAGTCGATTGTACGATGAGTGTCTCATACAAATGAGAAATAGTGACATGTCGTCTCGTGTGTGTATATATATCATACGGCGGTAGCGTACACGCTTGAAAGTTGATGCACATTAAATTCTCTCTCTCTCTCTCTCTCTCTCTCTCTCTCTCTCTCTCTCTCTCTCTCTCTCTCTCTCTCTCTCTCTCTCTCTCTCTCTCTCACACACATTTCTGATTACTATAAAAATAATTGCATGTATGTTCAGAGGTTTGGTGTCTAAATCGATGCATTTTACTTTCACTTTCTAATTTGACACATGGCTTACTTTCATACAGAAATAGCTATCGCCCGTGTCCGTCTACAAGTTTTGCTAAACGAAATTAAAAATGCTGTAATACATAACGTCCTGTGAAATAGATATGGTATGTTTTTAGGACAGCCAATGTCATTAAGATGTATTATATGATGATGGATTATTTTCGAGAGCAGAGTCGCCACCAATTAATTTGTCACGTATCCGATAATGACTGTACACAAGTGTATCACAACCATTGTCTAGTATATAGCGCTTATCATCATACGGTGACAACGCTTGCTTTCAAAGCGTGTAGGTCCGTCTGCATACAGGTCAGGTGTTTGAATACTATACATCAGACCGTCTGTATCTGTCATTAGCAATCTAACGTTACGACCGTACTTGCCGACAGCATAACGATAATACGTTTGACAACGAGAGAGAGAGAGAGAGAAACGGTTTGAACATAACGTTTGACATTGTATATTGCAAGCATGAAATTATTATTATTTAAATCTGTTACCTGCTTTATATGGAAGTCATCTATAAATATCAGGTCAGTGCGACACAACATGTAACAAACGTAATTGTTGTTGCTTTCAACCCAAACGTGTGCGCTCGTTGTGTGTGTGTGTGTGTGTGTGTGTGTGTGTGTGTGTGCGTGCGTGTCGGATCATGACCATGTAACAAACGTAATTGGATTTGCTTTCAACCCAAACGTGTGCGCTCGTCGTGTGTGCGTGCGTGTGTGTGTGTGTGTGCATGCGCGTCGGATCATGACATAGTACTCGTAATGACCGAGGCACGTCCTTTATTGCATGAGGATATTCAGGTAGAGCAGAGCAGACACGTTTACAAAATATCAAGTGCACACACACACACACACACACACACACAAGAATCAGATTTTTTGTATACGGTCTAGGTGAAAAACTACTAGGGTGTCTCTGACTTTAGTTGGAAATAAATAACATTACAGATATTGATATGGTACTATGAGTAGCCTATACGTGAATACTATACATCAGACTGCATGTATCTGTCATTAGCAATCTAACGTTACGACGGCAGCATAACGATAATGAAAGTCATACATTATCGTTATTTTGTCTAAGCTATGTTAACTTCACACACACACACACACACACACACGGAAATGGAGGAAGAACTAGCATAGGAAATACAATTAAGTGTAACGATAAAAGAAGTGATTGGAAAGCCAACTGTGGGTGTCGAGACAAAATTCTTGCTTGTTCCTGAGTTGATAGAAGCGCCTGAGGGCAAAGTGGCTGAAGATGAAGTTATGCAAGAGGTTGTTGACGAGAACCAAACAAACTTGGATCAGCCAGTAGTGTTTAGGTCATCAGTACATGACGCAACGGGAGTGATAGGTCCAATTAGGTTTGTTACACGTTGTGTCGCACTGACCTGATATTTATAGATGACCTCCATACAAATACAACAGCATAAAAATCATGTTAAATATCAAATTATCGCATACACACACGCGCACACACACACACACACACACATGTTAGGTTAAAATGCAGTCCACTCACGTTTCATGTTAGGTTAAAATGCAAACAAACACACACACACACACACGTGTTAGGTTGCAACCTAACACGTGTGTATGTTATTTAAATAATAATTTAAATAACATACACGTGTGTGTGCGTTACACGGATCAATAAGATCTTTTGCAAAACTTAGTGATTTGTGTGTGTGTGAGAGAGAGAGAGACCGCAATGTGTTTGTACGTGTGTGTGTATGTTGTAACGATATGAATGAAATAGAGTTTCGTTACTTCTAATGTTAAACGCCTCACTTCAGGTTCGTCAACTTGTAACGATAAGAATATTTCGCTACGTACAATGTTATTAGTAATAGGTTACTTGTATTTATGTTGTGTGCATTTGAATTACACCGCCCGTTGGAAGTGTCAACTTGTAATATAGATAAATAATGTAGCGTATACTCGCACTGGAGTCGTCAATGTGTAATTATTAATGCGTTATGTTGAACGGCGTATGGTTTTGTAAATTGCCGCTTGCTCCCACTATACCGCACGTTTCCGTGACGTCACTCACCGTTGCCAATTGTCGTGTCCGCTGCAATCTGTGAATTTTATTTCCTAAATGTAACAGCAATAATAACGACACACAAATACCATCAAACATATATCCTTACAGGAATCCTTTATTCGGAAAAAACACTGGTTAACTGTTTTAATAAATTTGAACAGGATAATCGCAATTGTAGCGCAAATTATGTCTTCTTTTTATCAGTTGGCAGCAGTAGCCCAACATTCAGTATTTCTTCGAGACCAAAACAATGCTCTTGTTAACGTTTTTAATAAAAATATCAATTATGTCAGGGCGTATATGGTTCGGGGATTACAATTAAACAAAATATTACTCTATAAATCAAAATACAAGTTTTACAATTAAAGGATATCATAATGTTACAGTGTAACGTGCACACAGGCAGTTGTATAGTTGTTATCAGTTTTAAAAGGTTATGTCCAGTTCAGGCTTTAATAATTATTATGTAAATTAAAAGTTCTTGTTGTGTTTGAAAAGGTGTTAATCTTAAATAGTGTTATTAGTGATTGTTCTTAGTGTTTGTGTGATATCGTGTCTATAGTTTAGTTGATTAGTACTTAGAAGTCGTGTATACAAATGTGGGTGTTGAAGTACAATATAATAATATGTCAAAATCACCAAATCCTCTTCTTGTATTCTTCCTGGTCGAAGATAGGGCCCACGTACACGTCAAATCTTCTTCCTCGGCCTACGTCCACTTCAGATCTTCTTCCTGGTTCTTGTATCTTCTATTCCATGTAATGGGTATTCTTCTGTTATTGCAAAAAGTTCGTGTAGTGTATCTCTAACTGTATTTATCTGTTCGTATAGTTTTTTCACAATTTATATTATATAATGTAGGACGTTTTAAAAACGCGTCTATCCGCTAAGATCGTTGTCAAAGAAGTCTCATTTTATTTATCCGAAATTTCTGGTTGCTAAGGGTAAACTTGGAATCTGGTTGGCTAATTCGGATATACATTGTCATATACTTTCATTATTTCAAAGTCTAAAATTTGTTCAAAATCTTTAAATTAACACAACTTTTCTATACTGAATGGGAATTTAAAACCATTATCAGCATTATTTTGATCTTCACATTTGTCACATTTAGACACTAAACATGCCTACTTTTACTTAAGAACTACAGATGTTACAATTTTGTTATATGAAATTTTCTTAAATAACTTGATATGTATTATTTTGTTTCTATATTCCTTGTATACATTATTACCTATAAATACATCTACCCTTTCACATTTGTTTTACAAAATTTCTAACATTATTATTCAAAATTTACCAAAGTTGGTTTCACCTGGCCTATGTACTGGTATTATTTTCATCACCATGTTTTAAAATCTTTAACAATTAAATTAACTTTTAACACTCATCAAAATTGTTTAACATATAATGTTATTTTAACAACACAAAAGATATATTATTCTAATAGTTAAATTCATGCCCACATGGCTATGATTTTACCAAATCCTTGCACAAATAACTGTTTTTTACTCAAACTGTATAAGTGTTTGACACTTAACAAAACATCTTTATATAGTCCATTCTGCTTTGTCAATCAATTTACCATGGTTTAACACCAGTTCTATGGTTATATTTGTTAACACAACATAAAAAAAATGGAATTAATATCATTAAATTGACATTCCTTTAAACTAACTGTATCACCTGCTACATACAAAAAACACAACACAAATACTATGATATAAAACAATGTGCTTAAACATAATAATATGCACATTTATAAAACAAATTCTACACTAATTAATTGGTCTTTTGTCAGTTAATTTACTAATTACTCTGACACTGTCTATGTTACATTTACTGTTTATATGGGTTTCAACATCTGTATACTTACTGATGTCTGACTTACAAAAATTACAATAAAGTGAACACTGTTGCTCCACCTCACCACACAGTTCTAATAATCTTGTTACATTTACTGTTTATATGGGTTTCACTCTTGTTATCAATGTTATTGTGGCCAAGTTATTCCTTGTTGTTTACTGGACAATCTTATGAACGCTATATGTGGCAATTATTTGTATGGTTTATGTATCTATAATCAGGTGTATTTATACTTTCATTACATCAATTAACTTAATTATTTACTAATGTTTCTTTTACATAATATTACATATTTGGGCCTATTATCCCTCAATTTGTATTTTGATTATCTAGATATTATGATACATTAAATGAAACCATTTGTTTCTTTATAGTACTGGTTCATAAGCCGTCTGTCTTTATAATTCTTTATTTGGTCATTACTGAAAGTTCATGTCATAATTGGGGTTGAAGGTATTTTGCATCACTTAGCCATAATCATTAATTTGGGTACGGTCAGTTGTCTTACTAGTCAGTCTAAAATGGTTAGTCGTTCCTCTTCACTATCATCTTGGAAGATAATATTCTTCTTGTTTGCTTCTTGACCAAAGTCTTCATTAAATCAGGTACGATATTAGTTGTTCCAAATGTAATGTTACATACTACCCTGCCACCAAATTTGATCATTTTAATAAAATATTGTTTTTGTTGAAATTATCAATTATCTTATCTTTCACATTATCATTTGTTATTCTTATTATGATCTGGTATATTTGTCTTTAATTATAAGTGTTCTATCCCTGGAACATGTTACTTCCCTAACAAATTAATCACCATATATTCTGGAATCAGTCGGGGGGCTCTCTTGACCTAATACCCCGCTGTCCTTACAATACATAATACATAAATAATATCGATTGCTGGAGCTATCTCATCAGTCAATCACATTTTATAATCACTAGTCTATTCACGACTAAAATAAAATAAAATAATATAATATATTCTTGGGATTGTTCACTCAGTCTAACTTCTCAGATCTAAATATTTCTTTCCATTGATTCTTTCAGATGTTTATTTTCTTGTGGCGATATTAATAACATTTTTTATTTTCAATTGGTACTATCTTCCTTCCTTCTTTATCAGTACTGCTTAATCTTCATTTTTTCTATTCACTATCTTCATTCAATTAAAACATAACAAGTATTTGTATCTATAGTTGTTGTTGATTCTCTCACAATCATGACAGGTTATTTGTAATAAATTCGTTTCTAGTCTTGTCTTATTTTCATCGTCGATTGTCTACACTTGTCCTTTCTTATTCATTTTATAGCACTATGGTTTCTTATAATTTATGGATGTTGCATCTTTCTTTTATATTCCAATAATAAGTTCATAATTATATTTAATAAGAGGTGCTTATTTTGTTTAGAATTTGGAAATTTATTCCCAGTTGTTTATTCGCTTGATTCATAATAACATTATCAAACTGTACTGTAAGTTGTCCTTACTATTTATTTGAATTCTGAGATATTCAAATTTGTTTATTTGGCTTCATTTAAAATTATATTCTGGATTATCAAAGTTGTAAGTTGATCTTACTATTTCTTTAGAATTTTGTGGTATTATAATCATAAATTCTTCAATTCCATATTAATTCTCATTAATAATTATTTGTAAGTTGATCTTACTATTTCTTTAGAATTTTGGTGGTTTTATAATAATAAATTCTTCAGTTCCATATTAATTCTCATAAATAGTTAGTTGTAAGTTGATCTTACTATTTCTGAATTTTGTTGTTTTCAACTTTGTTTATTAGGTTCATAATACATTTTTAAGGAAACTTGGTTGTATGTCCCCTTAATCTTTTTTGTTTCCACATCACTAATGACATAAGTATTATTGTTATTGTTTTTTATAACAAAATATGGTCCATTATACAGTAATAATAGCTTTTTTGCTATTCCTTCCTTGGAACTTGGCAATTCGCGGTTTTTTAACAATACCTTGCCTCCAATCTTGTACTGGATCACTTTCTGCTGAATTATTTTGTATTTTCTCCTTCTTTTCTCCACTTGTTCATTCAGTTTGCTGTGGAATCTCACGTTGTCGAACTGGTAAGCTGGGTTGTTTGGGAAATTGATTATTTCACTAATTTCTCGGAGTGGTAGTCTTTCATGCATTATGGTATATGGAGTATCTTGTATTGCTTCATGGTAAGCTAAGTTGATAAAGCTCTCTGTTTGTGTAATGTAGTCACTCCACTTCTGGTGTTTATCAAAACAATATGTTACTGGTCCATCAATGACTAATGATATCATTGATATTTTCCCACGTATTTTTATTTCTGGTATTTCCCATTTATCTCTAGTCTTCTCTAAGTTGTAACCTATAGTTTTGTGGTAAGTCATTATTGAAATTGCTTTTAATCTCCTCCTATATTCTCTGGCATTCATGATTTCTTCATTGTTGGTAATTGGGATATTCAGTACATTAATTAACCCATTGTCCATCATCTCCCATTCTTCTGGTGTTTTTATTAAATTCTTTAGATGCGTTTTTCTTACTTTCTTTGGTTCCACTTCACTATCTTTAGTATTTTCTTTGTTTCCGTTAGTTTTCTTTTCAGGTACTACTACTACTGGATCCTCTGTTTTGGCGTTTGGTTTTTCTTCTGTTTCTGGTTTGCTATCATTTTTTATTTCTTCAGTTCTCTCATTTCTTAATCCTTCCCGCCACAGTTTATTATCATTTATTATTTCTTCTGTCTTCTTACTCAAATCTTCCTTCAATTTTTCTAAGTTCTTACTGAAGTTTTCCTTCATTTCCTTTCTCATTTCCTTAATGTCCGTTTTTAATTCCTCCATCTTCTTACCCAAATCTTCCTTCATTTCGTCCATTAGTTTCATCGTTTTCTTAGCATTTTCCTGCATTAATTCCATCATACATTTGAACATTTCTTGCGTCTTCTCGCCTTCCGTTTGTGTGGTTTCTTCTGGTTGTTTCTCCGGATCCTTCCTTGTTATAATTTCTACTTCCTCAACCGGTGTCGCTTCTTTATCTTCCATATTTAACTCGTCTACCTTCTCGGTTTCGACCGCTCGTTTTCGCGATGTTTCTCGCTTCCTCATCTTGTCTATTTTTGTTTATTTATCTATAAATTATAATTTAATTTATATTAAACTACACGCCTCACATGTTGGTGCGCCAATTTGTAACGTATTATAATGATGATTGCTATGTTAAGCCCCACTGTTTGGGCTAGCCAATTTGTAACGTAAAAATATAGATTGATGTGTTAAGCCCCACTGTTTGGGCTAGCCAATTTGTAACGTAAAACCTTTCGTATACTTATAAAATATAGCCTCACTTCAGGTTCGTCAACTTGTAACGATAAGAATATTTCGCTACGTACAATGTTATTAGTAATAGGTTACTTGTATTTATGTTGTGTGCATTTGAATTACACCGCCCGTTGGAAGTGTCAACTTGTAATATAGATAAATAATGTAGCGACTAACTCGCACTGGAGTCGTCAATGTGTAATTATTAATGTGTTATGTTGAACGGCGTATGGTTTTGTAAATTGCCGCTTGCTCCCACTATACCGCACGTTTCCGTGACGTCACTCACCGTTGCCAATTGTCGTGTCCGCTGCAATCTGTGAATTTTATTTCCTAAATGTAACAGCAATAATAACGACACACAAATACCATCAAACATATATCCTTACAGGAATCCTTTATTCGGAAAAAACACTGGTTAACTGTTTTAATAAATTTGAACAGGATAATCGCAATTGTAGCGCAAATTATAAGTCTTCTTTTTATCAGTTGGCAGCAGTAGCCCAACATTCAGTATTTCTTCGAGACCAAAACAATGCTCTTGTTAACGTTTTTAATAAAAATATCAATTATCTCAGGGCGTATATGGTTCGGGGATTACAATTAAACAAAATATTACTCTATAAATCAAAATACAAGTTTTACAATTAAAGGATATCACAATGTTACAGTGTAACGTGCACACAGGCAGTTGTATAGTTGTTATCAGTTTTAAAAGGTTATGTCCAGTTCAGGCTTTAATAATTATTATGTAAATTAAAAGTTCTTGTTGTGTTTGAAAAGGTGTTAATCTTAAATAGTGTTATTAGTGATTGTTCTTAGTGTTTGTGTGATATCGTGTCTATAGTTTAGTTGATTAGTACTTAGAAGTCGTGTATACAAATGTGGGTGTTGAAGTACAATATAATAATATGTCAAAATCACCAAATCCTCTTCTTGTATTCTTCCTGGTCGAAGATAGGGCCCACGTACACGTCAAATCTTCTTCCTCGGCCTACGTCCACTTCAGATCTTCTTCCTGGTTCTTGTATCTTCTATTCCATGTAATGGGTATTCTTCTGTTATTGCAAAAAGTTCGTGTAGTGTATCTTTAACTGTATTTATCTGTTTGTATAGTTTTTTCACAATTTATATTATATAATGTAGGACGTTTTAAAAACGCGTCTATCCGCTAAGATCGTTGTCAAAGAAGTCTCATTTTATTTATCCGAAATTTCTGGTTGCTAAGGGTAAACTTGGAATCTGGTTGGCTAATTCGGATATACATTGTCATATACTTTCATTATTTCAAAGTCTAAAATTTGTTCAAAATCTTTAAATTAACACAACTTTTCTATACTGAATGGGAATTTAAAACCATTATCAGCATTATTTTGATCTTCACATTTGTCACATTTAGACACTAAACATGCCTACTTTTACTTAAGAACTACAGATGTTACAATTTTGTTATATGAAATTTTCTTAAATAACTTGATATGTATTATTTTGTTTCTATATTCCTTGTATACATTATTACCTATAAATACATCTACCCTTTCACATTTGTTTTACAAAATTTCTAACATTATTATTCAAAATTTACCAAAGTTGGTTTCACCTGGCCTATGTACTGGTATTATTTTCATCACCATGTTTTAAAATCTTTAACAATTAAATTAACTTTTAACACTCATCAAAATTGTTTAACATATAATATTATTTTAACAACACAAAAGATATATTATTCTAATAGTTAAATTCATGCCCACATGGCTATGATTTTACCAAATCCTTGCACAAATAACTGTTTTTTACTCAAACTGTATAAGTGTTTGACACTTAACAAAACATCTTTATATAGTCCATTCTGCTTTGTCAATCAATTTACCATGGTTTAACACCAGTTCTATGGTTATATTTGTTAACACAACATAAAAAAAATGGAATTAATATCATTAAATTGACATTCCTTTAAACTAACTGTATCACCTGCTACATACAAAAAACACAACACAAATACTATGATATAAAACAATGTGCTTAAACATAATAATATGCACATTTATAAAACAAATTCTACACTAATTAATTGGTCTTTTGTCAGTTAATTTACTAATTACTCTGACACTGTCTATGTTACATTTACTGTTTATATGGGTTTCAACATCTGTATACTTACTGATGTCTGACTTACAAAAATTACAATAAAGTGAACACTGTTGCTCCACCTCACCACACAGTTCTAATAATCTTGTTACATTTACTGTCTATATGGGTTTCACTCTTGTTATCAATGTTATTGTGGCCAAGTTATTCCTTGTTGTTTACTGGACAATCTTATGAACCCTATATGTGGCAATTATTTGTATGGTTTATGTATCTATAATCAGGTGTATTTATACTTTCATTACATCAATTAACTTAATTATTTACTAATGTTTCTTTTACATAATATTACATATTTGGGCCTATTATCCCTCAATTTGTATTTTGATTATCTAGATATTATGATACATTAAATGAAACCATTTGTTTCTTTATAGTACTGGTTCATAAGCCGTCTGTCTTTATAATTCTTTATTTGGTCATTACTGAAAGTTCATGTCATAATTGGGGTTGAAGGTATTTTGTATCACTTAGCCATAATCATTAATTTGGGTACGGTCAGTTGTCTTACTAGTCAGTCTAAAATGGGTAGTCATTCCTCTTCACTATCATCTTGGAAGATAATGTTCTTCTTGTTTGCTTCTTGACCAAAGTCTTCATTAAATCAGGTACGATATTAGTTGTTCCAAATGTAATGTTACAATGTGTGTGATAAAACACTGAGAATGTCTTTGTTTCAGACAGGGTAGATGACAGTTATGTACCACTATTTCATACTATGTAAATATAACAATTCATATATTCTGTATTTTTATTTTGAACCCTTTGACGTTCACATAAAGTCGTGTGATTTGTACATTTTACTAGGCAGTAAACGTAAGTTTATGTATTATTATTATTATTATTATCGTAACGATATTTGTGTTTATACATATTAGTTCGTAATGTGTGGTTTCTTTTTTTCAGGCGATAACTATTTCTAGTAGTCTGTGGGCTTTCCTAATATATATTTTGTAACAGCACTAGTTCTGCATGTATCTCGTTAAGGTAACAACCTACATTACTAATTTTTTTTATCACTGTGTGTGCATGTGTTTGAATGTAGTGCAGATTCTAATTTACAAAGTTTTGATGAATGGAATTATTCAGTGATATATACATACAATTTACTTATTAAACACTTCAAGGATTGTAACGTCTTACAATGACTATAGCATATGATTTGCTTTCAACCCAAACGTGTGCACGTCGTATGTGATTACGTTGCGTGTGCGTCTGTATGTGCGCGCATTGCGTGTGTGGTTATTTTGCGTGTGTGCGTGCGTGCGTGCGTGTGTGTGTGTGTGTGTGTGTGTGTGTGTGTGTGTGTGTGTGTGTGTGTGTGATATTTAACATGATTTTAATGTTGTTGTATTGTTATGTTGCAGGTTGCTTCTCCTACAAGTACGACACAATTATATATAAACTTTCGAAAAAATATCAATATTATAATGTATTTATTTATTTATGAATTGTGAATTTATAAACTTTTCAAAAAAATCAATTTTATATTGTGAATTTTAAAATATATTTAATCATTTAAACAAATTATGGCTTTATTTTATTTCACTATACACCTCTGAACATGTGTACAATTAATTTATTTATTTTTTTGTGAACTGTATTACTTGCGGGAACTGTTACATCAGAAGATTTGTATGAATTTCAACCACCGTTTTCATGTGTGTATAATTTTAATTTATTTCGCTATACACCACTGAACCTATGTGCGTGTGTAAACTGCAACCATTAACCAGAAGTATTGTACCACATGAAGAAGAGCGTATTGAAGATTGTTAAGCCGTTAACGTATGGATTTGTCATCTGTAACAGCACAGGTAAGTAGTTCATTGACAACAACACACATACATAGTTAATATTTGCCAACTATATATATTTCTAACAAGGATCAATCACACTGACTGCATTATAAAACTATTAGTTAATTATTTCATACATTGAAAAATGAAGACGACGTTTTGACAACGAGAGAGAGAGAGAGAGAGAGAGAGAGCTAAAATTATTTACTCATCACACCGACTACTCAATGTACACGGTAAGAGAGAGAGAGAGAGACAGGAGAAATGGTATGAAACCTTGCACAGTTGAAACGAGTGAGAGTGAGCGAGAGAGAGAGAGAGAGCGTTACTATTTGTCGAATAAATATAAACTTTCTAATTTCATATACATGCGCGGTAATGACCACAGAGAGGAGAACGGTTTGAACATAACGTTTGACAACGAGAGAGAGAGACATACACAACGAGTGAGAGAGAGAGAGAGAGCTAAAATTATTTACTCATCACACCGACTACTCTACTCAATGTACACAGCGAGAGAGAGAAAGAGGAGAAATGGTTTGAACATAACGTTTGACAACAAGAGAGAGTGAGAGAGAGATAGTTTTACTTACATTCAAATGTGAGAGAGAGAGAGAGAGAGAGAGAGAGAGAGAGTAACAATCATGATCATATAGTTTGAATTTCCCACCACAGAAGAGAAAAAAATGTTGGCAGATCTGCTCTATACACAATAATGTAAGATTGGTAACCCTGATCATATATTTTAATATATACACTATATAACACATATTTGAATTTCCCTCCCCCCGCCACAGAAAATGTTGACAAACCTGCTCATATAAAATATCTATACACTATAATAATAATACAGAGGTTGGTAAACCTGATCATATAGATTTAATATACATTATAACACACGACAAATTTGAACTCATGCAAAGGTTGGTACACCTGATCATATATTTTAATATACACTATAATGCATGAAGCTAGAACCTCCCACCCACCACCACCCACTGATATGAAATAAAAAAACCTCCCACCCACCACCACCCCCTGATATGCAAATCAGCTTTCTTAAAAAAATAAAAAATTATATTCACGGATGCTGGTGGTCCATTGAACCTCATCCCACCCCTTGATATGCAAATAAATTTAATTAAAAAAATAAAAAACCAAATAAAAAAAATAAAAAAATTTATTCGTGGAAATTTGCGGATGCTGTGGTCCATTGGGATGCTGCGGGTCCAGCGGTGGCGGCGTCATCTCTTAGATCATGTTTTTTAGTGTTTTTTATTGTTTTTTAAGAAAGGCGGCATTCCTTTGTGGCTCAGAACTCCCATTATCCCTCTACTTAAGTGTACAGACCTTAATAAATGTATTATACAGTCCGCTATCTTCATTATTCTGCATCTTGGCAATAGCACCACAAGCATCATTCTTCCTAACATTAACATTTTTTTTGGTCCTATCGGGCCGCATCTTATACAGTTTCTATGCCGTTCTACTCTATTTTCAAGGGTTTGCGTGATTTACGACTCCTTCTTGCTTTGGTTCTAATTGCGAATGGCCTTCACCGTTATTTCCATTTCTACGGTGCCTTAATGCCGCAAACTCCATTCACAAGTTCTGGAAGTCCGTTATATTTTTCACCCCTCTTGTGATACACGCTACAGCAATATCCCTGTGATAATGGTTGGCCAATTTTCGGATTAAATGTTGGTCCGAAATAGGAGGTATTAATTGACGATTTTGCAGTATGCACCGCTCCATATATTGAGTCATGCTCAATCTGCTTTCTCCTCTATATCTGCCAAATTCGAGCTTATCCCGAATTGTTTCTTGGATCATCTGGTTCCAATATTTGGCTGTGAAGGCGGTTTTGAATTGAGCAAAGGTACTCACCTCACTCCGTACTAATTTCCACCAAATCGCCACTTCGCTGTCCAGATGTCGTCCAATCCAACTTATGTCATCGTCCAGATAATACTCTCGGTGTATCGCTTCTAGTTCTTTCACGAACTCCATAGGGTACTCCCCTTCTCCGTTGAAATTTATGTTTTTGGCGTGTTCTATCACCATTCCTTGCGGTCTTGGGTTGCTTTCAATTTGCACAATTTTATGCCGCGTATCTTTCTTTATCGTGCTAATCTTTTCTTCAATTGACGAACAGTTGTTTGCACAACACTCTTTGAGCTGTTCTACCTGTTCATCGTTTTTCTTCTTATGATTGATAAATTTATTATTGATGGTTCGGAGCTCCTGTACGACACTCACCTTGTGTTGTTGTAGGGATTCTTCACAACTCTCCAAGCGACCTAGTGCTTCCGTGCGTACCTTTGTTACTGCATCTTCCACGACATCATTGATTTTTGTACTTCTCCGCGTTTCTGTCTCTTTGTTTTCATCACGTATTGCTTGTATTTGTTGTTCTGTTTTTGTTTTGTGTTCTTCTAGCTGTCGTGTGTATTTATTTTCCATTCTGCGTTCTATGTCGTTTATTTTTTCTTCCAAACGTGTTATGTTATCTGTTACTGTTTTTGTTATGTTCTGTTCTATCTGTTTATTATTTTCTTCTAATTTTTGTGCTAAGCTCTGTTCTATTTGCTTATTGTTTTCTGCTAGTTGTTGTGTAACCGTTTGCTTGATTAGTTCCGTGTTCTCTTCATTTTTCTTAGTAATTTCATTTAATTGTTTGTTAGTGTTCTCTGTTATACGTTGCTCTGATTGTTTAGTGTTTTCTGTTAATTTTTGCTCTATTCTGTTGATGTTTTCTTCGTTTTTCTTATTGCTTTCGTTTAACTGTTGTGTGTTTTCTGTTAATTTTTGTTCGATTTTTTGCATAAATTGTTGGAACATTATATTGATTTCTATGTTTATAGGTGCTTGTTGTTGTGTTTCATTTTGTGATTGTGTTTGTCCTGTTTCGGATTGTACTTCATCAATTTGTTGTCGGTGTCCCCTTGCCTCTGAGGAAACGTCCGGGCTCACGCTTTCTGTAGCTTCCGCCCATTCCTTATCCCCCACCTGATTATTAATTTTGAACTCCACTTCTGAACCACCGTTATTATCACTATTACTAGCCATCTTATTTATGCTACTAGTATTGTTATCTAATTTTGATTTCCTCAGCTTACTCCTAGTTAACATCTAATGTTGTCTACTTATTCTAACATGTATATTCTATACATGAATATCGTCTATACTTCCCGTCTCATTCTGCCGAGCTTATTAAAATAAATAATTAAGCTCCACTAGTTGGGCCGCCAAATATAAAGTAAACGAAAGTGTCGTTTCGTTTTTCTGGCGTTTTTTTTTTTTGTATAACTATGTTTATAAGAATATAAAAATATTTAAGTTGAATATATTTAAATTTCATATGGGCGCCAGAGATTATGTGATCTCAGGGGTTTTCTGAATGAAAACACAGTAATTTGGATGCTAATAACATATATCTTTAATTATCTCTGAAATGCAAATACTGACAAATCATTTATCGTTTAACTATATTGTCGAATACGTTACTAAAATAATACTTCAATAATCTGAATTATATATCTTTTAATTTCTCTATATGTTTCCTAATCAAAATTATTCAAATAATGTCATCTGATAGAGTAAAGTTAATACATACATAAATATAAATCAATTATTATTTAAATAGGAACAATTGCATATATCTATATTAATCAGATATGCCTAATTTGTTACACCTCTAATTAATCATCAGTATCAATAGATACCATTAGCATCTACACATGTTTAAGTTATCTATAAGTACGTATCATTATTAATCATAATCAAATTGATTCTACTGCAAATGAACTTTCAACTTTGAATTACACTAACATACTAATCCTTTCTAAGTCATAAAGTAACTCAAAATAGCATCCATTTACTCGTAAGGTTCTTTAAGAAATGAGACGGGAGTTTGGAAGTATATAGACGATCTACGAATTATAAATATGTATTATATAGATATATATAAAATGTTAGATTGTACTTGCTCACGGTTTGTCCACATCACGAATCCTTTTATCAGCGTGGTTAATTAACACTCACTAACACATACTCTGCTTTTCATTGAACACATTTCACTACTGTAGGTATTACCCGTATTTCGTTGTATTTCCGCACACGGACTGCCGCGCACAAGAAAAAGTATACTGGTTGATTTAATATCACTATACAATATAAACTTCTTCTTTCTTCATGTTCGAACTGATTTAAAGTCATCACTCGCGTTGAAGATTATTTTTTTAATTACACTCGGCTTACCATTATACTTCTCAAGAATAGTTATAGAATTAACTACCCTTCTATTACTATTAAACTGTGAATTTAATCATCACTTTCTTTCTCCTACACTATTACTTTAAATCACTAATTTAAATAACAAAGTTTATATTAAGCGTCTTTACATTTCGCGTACTATTAAATGATACTCTAAGACGATAGAGGTTTTAAGCAACAAAACTGATTGTAAAGGGAACAATGTGTAAGAAAGTTTACTTGTAAGAAAGCTGATTTGTAAGAGAACTGATTTGAAAAAAGGAGCGTGATCGGGTGCATTGGACTAATATTTATAATAGTTGCCCTCTCTAGCTTTCCTCTAGTTCGACTCAAAATTCCCTGATAGGCTTAGAGCTAAGTTCCGGGCCGGGAACTTTGAATTTGCCCACTCATGTGTCTTAAAAATTTTGGCGCTTACTGGTTACGCTTTTTATGATTGGCTGTTCACATAGAAAACGCGCTGAATTTACCATGTGTTGATTTCACTCCAACCGACGCTGCTTTCACCCGCTAAACAAGTTTTTTATGAGTGTTCATCTTTTGTACTCAAGGCCAATATTTGTCAAAACTAACGGTACATGACACTAAAGTCGTTTTTAGCAAACAATGAGTTTCCGTTACTTTATGACTTCGAAAGTTAACAAATATGTCCCATAGCCGACAGTCTGTCGCCGCTGCTACATATTATAGAAAATTTTTATCTGAGGCATTTCTTTGTCTCAACATTACACTCCATATAACGAAATATTTATACTTACAATTAACAGTTAATAATATCTAATATACATTAGTGTCATCACATCAATCACTATAAAATTTTATCATTATAGTATAGATATATTACAGGACAGACTTGTGTATTATAATAGGAGATTCTGTTTGGTAGTGTTCTCATTAATTTATATATCTTCTTCTGATAGTTCCTATCCATTTCGGATGTTGGATATCATACAGACTATTTTAACATTCTGCACTGCTGCACGGAATAAGTCAGTTGTATTCATGCCAAACCAAGTCCTTAAATTTATCAGCCATTGTAACGGGGCAAAATAAAGGGGGTTTGTAATTTCAGTAAATTCATTTGAACTATCTGTAGACAACCTTTGAGGTAACGTTTTATTTACCCAGTGTGCTCCGTGGAAGGCACAGCACAGCACCGGAATGTTTATTGTCAGTAGGTTGCGTATTCATGCGTACGAGCGCACGTGTGGGCCGCCTTTTCCCAACGTGAAAGTCACGTACAGGAAATTCCATAGCTGAACATGCGATGGAAACAACGAATCACAGAGTACGAGTTGACGGCGACGCCTGACGCCTGGCAGGTAGGCAACCGCGCGCATGACAGTTGACAGTAGTCGCCGGCCAGTTGGAGACCACTACTTAAACAGTACAAACGTAATTTCACGGAAGCCTCGGAAAAACTTTGGTAGACCGAAAATGTAAAAGTAGGTCTACCAAACAGTGTGTTGTGATGTAATGCAACAAAAAACAGTTGGGTTCAACAGAAGTAACATTTATAAAATGAGTTTGTGATAGTTTTCTGGGAAAGTGTAAACCAACATGTGGCGTAATGGTCACGGATACTGAATTCAGTTAAGTACAATATTAAAACAAATTTCTTTTTGGCCAAAAGTGTATGTAAGGTAAAACATTTGAATTACTAAAGAGCTCAGTTAATAAAACGGGGGGTAAAGAGAGTGAGAGTGTGTGTGAGGGAAAAGGGGAGAAATAAAAAGTAAAAGAGAGTACTTGTCTGTAAATAGAAATTAGTATAGGAAAATTTTAAATAATAGAGATTAGTGGAAGTAACATAAAGAGAAAGAGTAAATTTGAGAAAAAATAAAATATTTTGTGTTAATTGCATAACCATGTGTTAGCGTAGTTATTTCGCCGTTACCATTTCCTAATAATGTTCTGTGCTGAAAAACTCGTCTAAACGTTCCGGGGAATTTTCTGAATTGTGGGAAGTCAGATTGCAAAATTGTCCAGTGTTTTAATTAAGGTAAAGTATAAAGGTTTCCATATCTGTCCTTCAAAGATATTGGTGGCGGCCCTGAACTTCTGTTGGTGTTTACAAAAGGTAAGTCAGCGAGAAAAGATCGCAAGGTAAGATTCTGGCAGAGTATTTTTTGTTTTAAAAATTAATAAATGTTTGTTTCTTCATACCATGAGATTCTCGGTTGCCAATCTCCTCTCTTTCCAAGTACTTTTCCCTGTAGTATGGACTGCAATAAGTAAAATCTGTTCATTTCTCATGAGGTGTCCTAGATGTGGAAACTTTCTTCAGTGTGTTAATAACTTCCCTATCTTTCTTCATCTTTATAAAACTTCAACATTAGTTATATGTGCTGTCCATGAAATGCTCAGTATTCTACGGTAAAGCCACATTTCAAAAGATTCCAATTTAGTTGTAGTTGTAGCTTCACTCAAAGTCCAAGATTCTACACTGTACAAGAGGACCGACAATATGTAGAAGTCTCATCTTTGTGTTTATTGTCAAATCGTTACTTTTGAATAAACTGCTCATTCTAGTGCCCACTGCTCTTACCTTTTCAATTCCGCTCTTTATTTCTTGAGAGTGGTCCCATTGTTCATTGACTATAGTACCGAGATAATATAAATTTGCTTACATGTTGATACTGGCCTTTGGTTTATATTAAGGGTGAAGTTTGTGAACGTGTTCTTAGATACAATCATTAGTTTCGTTTTATTAACATTGATGTTTAATCCATATCTATGGCTGATTTCTGTCACTCTATTCATTAGTTGTTGTTGAATATGACGGTATCATCCGCATAATGTATGTTATTTATTCTTTCACTGTTCCGAGAGATTCCCACATCACATCCAGCTAATGTATATATACTTCTCTTTAAATATAATAATACAGACAAACAGCATTTGAATGTAATCTCCTTGTCCCATTATGGAAAGTGAGTCAGCTTCAAGCGAGCCGCCCTGAAGTATAAAAAAATGCTAACATAACTCTGACAGATTATGCATATAATAAGCACTTTTTAAGAGTGAAGTAGATCCCTTGCACTAGACGCTTAAAATAAAACTCATATTTGAAGCTGCACTCCGGAGGTTGGAAATTGCTTGTTTGAGTTCTGTTGTGCTTAAAAGGCGTGTTATCAGGTTCATAGCTGAGAAAAGAAAAGTTCAAATCGACCTCAAAGTCACACTTCTTCTCAGTAAGTGTTTTTGGCCATGATATCTCATGACCCATTCTTCCTTTGTAACAGGCATTTAAGGTTTGTGCCTTATCACTATCATTGTCAAACCATCAACCTTTTTCATTTTGTTATCTGGTTGATGGTTTTGTCTGTATTGCCTTCTGCGGCTCTAAATCTTTCCCATACAGTGAAGCTTGGTGTAGGCTATTCATGAAAAACCCACAAAATCATAGCATAATTTTCTTTTGGTGTCTAGAATGGTTTTTCTTAGCTTCACATTCCATTTCTACAACCTGCAAACGTTATGTATACACTACTTTTGTTTCCATTTTCCCGTAGCTGTTTTCTGTTGCTTACAAAGAAATCTTTTCAACATGCCATTAGCTATTCGTGCCCTTTTTGAACCAGCATGGTTTCTTGGAGGGTATTACTTTGTCCGCAGCTTTTAGTATGGCTTCCTCAATAGCTTTTGGTGAGAACTCTTCCATTTCAACTGCAGCATATTCTTTAAAAAAATTACCCATCAGGTTTTCTCAGGCTGCATCTGCCATGAATAATAGAAGGATTTTGAACCAGCTGTTTGGAGGATGTGAGCACAGTACACGGGAAAGTGGTTGCATCCCATACCACTTCCATATCACTGCCGGTTTTGAAGAGTGGCAGGGACGCTAAGGTCAGGTCCAACATGCTTATGGTTCCAGTAGACAGAGACAGAGCCATGTTCCCTACTCTGAGTCAAGGTTACAAGATTGTCTCTCTCTTCTGGTTAGCAGCCTACAGGCTCGGCAGCTGCGAGACTCCTCCCTGTTGTTTTCCGTCCTTTTTAATTCCTGGTATGATTCGTAGTTCATGTCCTGCATAACCTGAGTCTTTCCCCTCTATGACTTTTTTGGTTAGGCTGTCATGCCTCAATATATGTTCAATCAATTGAGCTCTACTTCTTTTTAATTGTTTTAGAAATCTTCTATCTTCTTCAGTTCTGGGAAACACTTCTTCAATTTTCAGATTCTCCACCCAACTTATACGAAGCATCTTCTAAAACACAATGCCTCAAAAGCTAGAAGTTCCTTCTTTTCTCTTGTGCCAATTGTCCAAGATTCACTCCCATACAATACAACTCTCCACACGTAGGTTTGCAGAAGATTTTTCCTCATCGTCAAGCTGACTTTTGATGTGAGTAGGTTTTTCTTTTTATTAAAAGCACCTTCTGCCTGATCTATCCTACTCACAATCTCTGTACAGCTTCTTCCATCAAAAATGATCTTGCTCCCCAGGTAATTGAATTCCGTCATTTCTTAGAGGATCTCATTTTTCAGTGTTAGTTCTATTCTAGCAACTCTGTCCATACTGCAACCCATTGTCTTTTGCTTCTGCTTATTTTCATATTAAAATCTTCCATTATCCTGTCTATTGCAGTAAAACATTTCCTGTAGATCTTGTGGCCTCTCAGTCATTATTACTACATCGTCTGCATACATTGTTTTGGATTAAATAAACAAATGTAATACAGCAATTTAATAGGGGTAATACAGCAGACTAATAGGGGTTGAGAGGTGTCCATTTTATTGAAAGGTATGACTCATTTAAACTACACAGATAACAACAGAAAGTATGTACCGTACTTTACTTAATAAAAATAATTGCAGTGCAATAATTAAGTACATACAATACAAAAATTACAGTACTTGTCACGTCTTCGACGCTCTCGAATAATCTTGAGTTGGTCTTACAACGTTAGGTGATGAGTTGGCTGGTAAGAAGTGAAATAAAGTAGTGGACTGTATATATTCTTTGAGTTAACTGTTTATTGAATGTTGCAAGAAAATGATTGCATGGCACGTGCAGTGTAGCGCGGCATACATTGCCTGAGGTAAGATCTGAAACTAATTCAAGGTGAATGGCCTTAGTGGCCATGCATATAAATAGAGCAATATAAGCCTTTGACGTCGATTTGGAACGCTGCCCGCCATGACGTATAAATACAGGACCGGCATAGTCGACTGCACATTGAGAAAATGGCTTGGCAGGAGTAACTCGGGAAGAGGGCAGTTGTCCTAATAATTGGCTTGAGCCCCTAGCACGGAATCGAAAGCAAGTGATACATTTGTGTATTACTGATCGTATGTACAATTTATCATTAATTATCCAGTATTTCTGCCGTAGAGAGTACTGAGTCAATTGTACCCCAGCATGGAGTAGACGAGGATGGGTCGTAAATTCCTAATAGAAGACATAATGAGTCGTAAATTCCGGCGATAACTGATAATACCCTTCTCTTGTTAAATACCTCCACCTCGACATGTCTTTGGAAACTATATACGAAACTATCATCGTTAATGTCCCATTGAATACCCAAAGTACGTACAGTTTGATTCTTGTTAAAGTCAAGGGAAGAGTTGGCGTGTGAAGCTATAATGGTTTGATCATTGGAAAACCACTTGTGCAAAGTAAACCCGTATTAATTTAATAAATTTGTAATGTCGGACTTCGTTTGAGATAAGATGTGTGGGTTACCTGAGCCGGTCTTAAGATCGTCCACATAGAAATCGTTTGCGATAGCAGAACAGGCTATAGGGTGTTGAGTTTTGTTTTCCTGGGCTATTTGGGCCAAACATCTTGTGGCCAGAAGTGAAGCACTTGCAGTCCCATATATGACTGTCCTCAAGGCGTAGTGTTGAAGTTCCCTATGGGGGGCGTTGCGCCAGACGATTCGTTGCAAATTAGAATCCCTGGGATTAACTAAAATTTGACGGTACATTTTCTCAATGTCCGAAATGAGGACATATCGGTGCATACGAAACCGAGACATAATCGAAAAAAGATCCTGCTGGACCGTGGGACCAACCATCAATGTGTCGTTCAAAGACAAATTATTTGTTGTTTTGGCAGAGCCGTCGAAAACAACTCGCAATTTGGTGGTTATACTAGAGCCCTTAAAAACCGAATGGTGCGGTAAGTAAAAGGTGTCTGACTTATTGACTGACAAATCGTAGGAATCAAGCAAAGACATGTGGCCCAGAGTTAAATATTCCTGCATGAATGTACTATAGTCTTTATGAAGGGCAGGGTTCTGCTTGAACTTGAGTTCCAGTGATTGAAATCTGCGAATAGCTCCGAAAAGAGAATCGCCCAAATGAGAATTGTATACCCTGCGAGGTAGGGATACCACAAATCTACCACTACTATTGCGGAAAGTGTTAGCGAAAAAATGACTTTCGCGTTCTGAGTCCTCAACGGAGGGAGCACGAGCAGCAACATCCTCCAATTGCCAGAAGTCTTTTAATTGCGATGAAATGGCATTATTATCTTCGCATGCTATGAATGACGAGACATGTTTTGTCATGTCGACATTAAAGGGCAGGTTACCCGCGAGGATGAATCCCAATTTTGTCTCCTGTATTATGGGAAAGTGTGGGCTACGGATGAATTTGACAGGTTCAATCAATTGTAAATAGTACTGGGCACCAAGTAATATGTCGATTTGTGAAGAAAAGTTCAGTTGCGGGTCAGCTACGAATATGCCCTTTGGTATATTTAGGGACGAGATATCAAACGATTCTGCAGGAAGATTATTCGTAATACTGGGAAGCACAGCGCAATGCACGTTCAAATTAAAATCCTTGTAACGAGACTGCAGCCTTACCCTAGTACTAAAGTCAGCTTGACATAAGGAATTGTTTATACCAGTGATGGGTAATTGAGACTTGGTCAATTTTAGACCCATGCGGCGTGCGAAACAAATGGTACAGAAGTTTGCTTGAGATCCTGAGTCTAATAAAATCCTTACTGGATGCTTCCTACCGGCATGGTCCGTTGTCATGCAGACAGCGGTGGATAATAGAATAGATTTGTTTGTTTGCAGTTTCAGTGAGAACTGATTGTTGCCCCTACTTGAAGTGTTACTGCCTGATCTGTGGATCATTGTATGATGTCGTTTAGAACATGTCCTACAAGCAAATTTGGAAGGACAGTGTGAGGGATCATGGCCTGGACGCATGCAATTTAAGCAAAGTTTGTGCTTGATTAAAATGTTTTTTCGCTCAAAGGGAGATATAGCCACGAATTGTGGGCATTCAGAGAGTCTATGTTTACCTCGACACAGCTGACAAATGTTATTGCTGATATGAGTATGAAAGGTTGACCTAGTGAGATAAACGGGTTTAATAGTTTTGCGATAGGGAGTCTTATCGCTAACTTGTATTCTATTTACTGAACTGGTCGAGGCGCCGACGTTTTGCATTAGTTGCCTTCTACCATTTAAAAATTTAATAGAATTGTTGAAATTAGGGAATCGCTCGTCGGATAGGCTTTCCTTCCATAGTCGGCATGTCTGGTTATCGAGCTTCTGCGTTAAATATTGAACGAAAATCAATTCAAAGGTATTTACCGGTAAACTTAATGAATTTAAAGCATTTATATTTGCGGTGATTTCGTCAATAAATTTTGAAATGCCAACCATGGACTCTTGCTGAATGGACTTCATGCCCAAGACATTCCCTATATGATACGCTGAGACAATTAATTTGCTATGATACCTGGCCCTCAATAGATCAATGGCTACCGCATAATTATCAAGGGTGATTGGGAGAGATTTTATTACATTTAACGCCTCTTCCCTTAATGAAGAATGTAAATAGTGCAATTTCTGAATGTCCGTCAGGTCAGTTCTGACGTGTACTAACTCCAAAAACATGTTGTAATAATGCTGCCAATCAATAATGTTGCCTGAGAAGCAGGGCAATTTAGTTGGCTCTAACTGAATAGGGGAGGTTTTAATTGGCGTAACTTCCGCTTGAATTAATGGTTTTTTGTTCACCTCTTCTACACGTTCCAATAAATTGTGCAGCTTGCACTCAATAGTACAGAGATCATCCTCTGTCTGAACCCTGTCACTTACCGATGTGAAATCAGACTCATCACCCTGAATATGGGTCTGAATTTCATCATACTTCGCGGACAACTCCAGCAAGTGGCGGAGTTTAATTTTTAAAGCATGGTGATCGTTTATGTCAGGATCGAAATTGTCAGCGAAGGTATTTACACGGGATATAGAGGCCTTAATTGTGCCACGTTTTTTAATTAACGCTTTCACATCAGTCATGATTGAAATGCAAGCTGTGATTCGAAACAGATAGATAAATACAGAGCAGGTGAACAATAGATGTAATTTGAATACTTTACTAAATCCTGATATAATGCGGGAGCCAGTGATCGGTATGCAACTTAATCTATTACTTATTATAATAGGTACTTACTTTCTTTAAAAAATAGTTATATGGAAATTATTTGAAAATATGACTCATTCAAAGTGAAAATATACATATAGCTTCATCACATTACTTAAGTTTCTGACTGAATTATTGTAAAATTGCATAAATGAAAATTTATGCGAAAATACAAGTCTCTGGTCACTGGACACTAATTTCTGTTTATATAAAAATTATTAATGATTTTATATCAAATGCTATTAACTATATGTGCTAAAATATTACTGACTTTTACTGTACATAAAACTATAAATGAAAAACTATAAGAAATACAAGTTCATAGTCACGTGGATTATGAGTCCCCGGCATGTTCAAGATGGCTCCGGTGCCTCTTGTTTCCTTGGTGATCCTGTTCGGCAGGCCTTGGATGGTGGCGCAAGTCTTGTTTCTGCTGGTCGGGTAATGCTTGAAGCTGTAACTCTCCGTTTAAGCTTGAAGTTCTAATTTTTCGCTGCTGTACGACAAATGACGATGAATTGTAATGTCTTGCTGTCTTAGAGATGATGCCCTGCAGAGTCTTGTAATGTCAAGTATGAAGTTTTTTTTTGAAAACAATGAAGGTATGCTACGGCCAGCAATCTTAAGTTTGAGAATATTCGGGCTTGAACAAAACGTTGTTTGGGCCCATTACAATGAAATATAGATCAGAATCTTAATCCGAACCATGATCCGGATCCGGCCCGGAGGACCAGAAATGTCACGTCTTCGACGCTCTCGAATAATCTTCAGTTGGTCTTACAACGTTAGGTGATGAGTTGGCTGGTAAGAAGTGAAATAAAGTAGTGGACTGTATATATTCTTTGAGTTAACTGTTTATTGAATGTTGCAAGAAAATGATTGCATGGCACGTGCAGCGTAGCGCGGCATACATTGCCTGAGAAATAAAGTTGAATTAAATATTAAGAGTCATGATAGTAAATTGAGGCCGAGATCGCATAAGTATTAGTGTATTCAGCACTGAAGATCATGCTAAAAATTTGAAGTGGAATATTCCGAATTGAAAATAATTATATAGCCGCAGCTGGCGAACTGAAGGCTTGTTGCCTGTTCGGAGTTTAGCAATTAACTAACTAGACTGGACAGTTGCGAGCTTGCAAGACACGCTGGCAGCAGTTTGGCGGGGGAGAATGACGTCACTGCACGCACGCCGCATTGCAGATATTATAAGTACAAAGTTTAACATACTGCCCGCACAAAATCGGGCGATTTTGCAGCTTAAGTCATTGTGTGAATAGTGCATAATAATTGACATTACATAACAATAGAATAATGACACCAAAATACAATAATATATAACTATATGATAATACAATAATAAAAGGCATAATAATTGACATGCATAACAATAGAGCAATGACACCAAAAAATTCAATAGTACATAACAATATGATTGACATACACAATTGATGTAAGGATACATAATACATAATGATTGACATTACATAGTAATAGAATAATGATCCCAAAAAATTCAATAGTACATAATAACATGATAATGATACATAATAATGCAATAATCCGAAAGACATAATAATTGACAGTACATAATAATAAAATAATGATCCCAAAAAATTCAATAACACATAATAACATGATAATACAATAATAAAAGGCATAATAATTTACATGCATAATATTAGAATAATGATCCCAAAAAATTCAATAATATATAACAATATGACAATACAAAGACATAATAATAACAATATAATAAGAATAACAAATGGAAAGCATGCGATCTCCCGGGCATGAAGCACGATAATGCGATAAAGTTCAAATCAATGATTCATGTAGCATGAACGCTCATGTAATCAATCTAAGGCCACTGGAAGTGGACATAATTTGTGAATGGGCCGACGTAGGATGCCGTTTGCGGTGCGAACATCCGCTACGCGCACTAGTGAATCCTGACCCAAACGGACCTGAGTGACTACTCCGCGTTTGCACTGCAGGGGGGGGAATTATCTTCCAAAATAAGTACGAGTTGTCCGGGAGCCAAATTGTTTGACTGGATGCGCCATCTGTTGCGTTGTTGCAACTGGTGCAAATAATCCTTCGACCACCTCTTCCATATAGAGTGGGTGAATCTTTGGAGCAGCTGCCATCTGCCCAAATGACCAATTTTGACTTCGGAATAGTCAGGTTCCGGGAGTGAAGCGAGTGGAGAACCAGCTAAGAAGTGCGCTGGAGTTAAAGGCTCGGGATCCCTAGTCATTTGAAATGGCGAACAAGGGGCGAGAGTTAAGGCAGGACTCTATTTGAGTTAAAATAGTGTAATAATCTTCAAATGTAAGAATGGTTCTGCCGACAACGCGCCGCAAATGAACCTTAACGCTCTTGACTCCACTCTCCCTCAGGCCACCGAAATGAGGTGCTGACGGGGGAGTGAAGGACCATTTGATTCCTTGGGCACTGGTAAAATCCTGGGTAGTCTGTTCAAATCCGTTAGATTGAAGAAGTTTGTATAAGTCGTGAAGTGTACTGCTAGCACGACGAAAATTTGTACCATTGGATTGTCGGAGAATATCTGTGAAGGGATACCCCTACGAGCTATAAACCGTATTAAGGCTGCTATGAAAGCGCCTGAGGTAAGATCTGAAACTAATTCAAGGTGAATGGCCTTAGTGGCCATGCATATAAATAGAGCAATATAAGCCTTTGACGTCGAATTGGAACGCTGCCCGCCATGACGTATAAATACAGGACCGGCATAGTCGACTGCACATTGAGAAAATGGCTTGGCAGGAGTAACTCGGGAAGAGGACAGTTGTCCTAATAATTGGCTTGAGCCCCTAGCACGGAATCGAAAGCAAGTGATACATTTGTGTATTACTGATCGTATGTACGATTTATCATTAATTATCCAGTATTTCTGCCGTAGAGAGTACTGAGTCAATTGTACCCCAGCATGGAGTAGACGAAGATGCTCGCCTTCTATGATTAGTTTACTGAGATGAGAATGCGGGTGGAGTATGATTTGGTGTTTGCTATCATAGGTAAGCTGGGAGTGCTGAAGGCGTCCGCCCACGCGTAATATCCCCGCATTGTCCAGAAAGGGGTTAAGTGAAAGAATTTTACTATTATTAGGGATAGAGCGTTGTGCCTCAAGTTCCTTGATTTCGATGCTAAAGTGCGATCGCTGGGACTGGCGAATAAAAATCAAGTGTACCATGTAACTCATGGGAAGTTAAAAAAGAAATGTTTCTATCAGCCTCGAGTTCCGAATGAATCGAACGCAATACGAAAAAACACGGAGTTTTGAAAGCGAAGAGTAGTTTTCAAAATAACTAGGCGTAGATGAAGCGGCAACCAGTGAGGTTTGGACTTGCTTACGTTGTTCTTGCTCAAGATAGGGATGAGTGCAGGGTGAATGGGCATCGAAAGCACTGGTGGGCCATGAAGATGACTCATGGGACAACCAGGATGGACCATACCACCATTGTGGGTGACCGTGTAAAAACAGGGGCAGACAACCACGCGATAGAATGTCGGCAGGGTTGTCATGTGAAGAGACACGATGCCAGGTACCCTTTGCAGTGAGTCGTTGTATCTCCGCAACGCGGTTGGAGACAAATACCTTCCATCTGGAAGACTGCTGGTGAATCCAGTGTAAGGCGATCATTGAGCCGGAGTAAAAATACAAGTCGTCGAATTTGTAACTCACAGTGTTTACGACCTTGGAAACCAACTGAGCCAATAAGAGACAGGCGCGAAGTTCGAGTCTGGGTAATGTTACCTGCTTCAAGGGAGCGACTCTAGATTTAGAGCATAACAAGTTTGATGAAATGCTGTGGTTTGAATACACCGTTCGCACATAAATGCAGCACGCGTAACCCTTTGCTGACGCGTCGGCAAACCCATGGAGCTGAAATGAAATGATTTGTGAATTATTTAAATTCTTTAAAGACCTTGGAATCTTAAAGTAAGTGTCGGAAATCAGCTGAGCATAAAGCTCTACCCATTGATTAGATAATGAGTCCGACAGGGGGTCGTCCCAACTTGTTCCGGTTAACCACCAGATCTGCATGAACTGCTTGCACCAAATGTAACCGGGCCAATAAGACCTAATGGGTCGTAAATTCCGGCGATAACTGATAATACCCTTCTCTTGTTAAATACCTCCACTTCGACATGTTTTGGAAACTATATACGAAACTATCATCGTTAATGTCCCATTGAATACCCAAAGTACGTACATTTTGATTCTTGTTAAAGTCAAGGGAAGAGTTGGCGTGTGAAGCTATAATGGTTTGATCATTGGAAAACCACTTGTGCAAAGTAAACCCGTATTGATTTAATAAATTTGTAATGTCGGACTTCATTTGAGATAAGATGTGTGGGTTACCTGAGCCGGTCTTAAGATCGTCCACATAGAAATCGTTTGCGATAGCAGAACAGGCTATAGGGTGTTGAGTTTTGTTTTCCTGGGCTATTTGGGCCAAACATCTTGTGGCCAGAAGTGAAGCACTTGCAGTCCCATATATGACTGTCCTCAAGGCGTAGTGTTGAAGTTCCCTATGGGGGGCGTCGCGCCAGACGATTCGTTGCAAATTAGAATCCCTGGGATTAACTACAATTTGACGGTACATTTTCTCAATGTCCGAAATGAGGACATATCGGTGCGTACGAACCGAGACATAATCGAAAAAAGATCCTGCTGGACCATGGGACCAACCATCAATGTGTCGTTCAAAGACAAATTATTTGTTGTTTTGGCAGAGCCGTCGAAAACAACTCGCAATTTGGTGGTTATACTAGAGCCCTTAAAAACCGAATGGTGCGGTAAGTAAAAGGTGTCTGACTTATTGACTGACAAATCGTAGGAATCAAGCAAAGACATGTGGCCCAGAGTTAAATATTCCTGCATGAATGTGCTATAGTCTTTATGAAGGGCAGGGTTCTGCTTGAACTTGAGTTCCAGTGATTGAAATCTGCGAATAGCTCCGAAAAGAGAATCGCCCAAATGAGAATTGTATACCCTGCGAGGTAGGGATACCACAAATCTACCACTACTATTGCGGAAAGTGTTAGCGAAAAAATGACTTTCGCGTTCTGAGTCCTCAACGGAGGGAGCACGAGCAGCAACATCCTCCAATTGCCAGAAGTCTTTTAATTGCGATGAAATGGCATTATTATCTTCGCATGCTATGAATGACGAGACATGTTTTGTCATGTCGACATTAAAGGGCAGGTTACCCGCGAGGATGAATCCCAATTTTGTCTCCTGTATTATGGGAAAGTGTGGGCTACGGATGAATTTGACAGGTTCAATCAATTGTAAATAGTACTGGGCACCAAGTAATATGTCGATTTGTGAAGAAAAGTTCAGTTGCGGGTCAGCTACGAATATGCCCTTTGGTATATTTAGGGACGAGATATCAAACGATTCTGCAGGAAGATTATTCGTAATACTGGGAAGCACAGCGCAATGCACGTTCAAATTAAAATCCTTGTAACGAGACTGCAGCCTTACCCTAGTACTAAAGTCAGCTTGACATAAGGAATTGTTTATACCAGTGATGGGTAATTGAGACTTGGTCAATTTTAGACCCATGCGGCGTGCGAAACAAATGGTACAGAAGTTTGCTTGAGATCCTGAGTCTAATAAAATCCTTACTGGATGCTTCCTACCGGCATGGTCCGTTGTCATGCAGACAGCGGTGGATAATAGAATAGATTTGTTTGTTTGCAGTTTCAGTGAGAACTGATTGTTGCCCCTACTTGAAGTGTTACTGCCTGATCTGCGGATCATTGTATGATGTCGTTTAGAACATGTCCTACAAGCAAATTTGGAAGGACAGTGTGAGGGATCATGGCCTGGACGCATGCAATTTAAGCAAAGTTTGTGCTTGATTAAAATGTTTTTTCGCTCAAAGGGAGATATAGCCACGAATTGTGGGCATTCAGAGAGTCTATGTTTACCTCGACACAGCTGACAAATGTTATTGCTGATATGAGTATGAAAGGTTGACCTAGTGAGATAAACGGGTTTAATAGTTTTGCGATAGGGAGTCTTATCGCTAACTTGTATTCTATTTACTGAACTGGTCGAGGCGCCGACGTTTTGCATTAGTTGCCTTCTACCATTTAAAAATTTAATAGAATTGTTGAAATTAGGGAATCGCTCGTCGGATAGGCTTTCCTTCCATAGTCGGCATGTCTGGTTATCGAGCTTCTGCGTTAAATATTGAACGAAAATCAATTCAAAGGTATTTACCGGTAAACTTAATGAATTTAAAGCATTTATATTTGCGGTGATTTCGTCAATAAATTTTGAAATGCCAACCATGGACTCTTGCTGAATGGACTTCATGCCCAAGACATTCCCTATATGATACGCTGAGACAATTAATTTGCTATCATACCTGGCCCTCAATAGATCAATGGCTACCGCATAATTATCAAGGGTGATTGGGAGAGATTTTATTACATTTAACGCCTCTTCCCTTAATGAAGAATGTAAATAGTGCAATTTCTGAATGTCCGTCAGGTCAGTTCTGACGTGTACTAACTCCAAAAACATGTTGTAATAATGCTGCCAATCAATAATGTTGCCTGAGAAGCAGGGCAATTTAGTTGGCTCTAACTGAATAGGGGAGGTTTTAATTGGCGTAACTTCCGCTTGAATTAATGGTTTTTTGTTCACCTCTTCTACACGTTCCAATAAATTGTGCAGCTTGCACTCAATAGTACAGAGATCATCCTCTGTCTGAACCCTGTCACTTACCGATGTGAAATCAGACTCATCACCCTGAATATGGGTCTGAATTTCATCATACTTCGCGGACAACTCCAGCAAGTGGCGGAGTTTAATTTTTAAAGCATGGTGATCGTTTATGTCAGGATCGAAATTGTCAGCGAAGGTATTTACACGGGATATAGAGGCCTTAATTGTGCCACGTTTTTTAATTAACGCTTTCACATCAGTCATGATTGAAATGCAAGCTGTGATTCGAAACAGATAGATAAATACAGAGCAGGTGAACAATAGATGTAATTTGAATACTTTACTAAATCCTGATATAATGCGGGAGCCAGTGATCGGTATGCAACTTAATCTATTACTTATTATAATAGGTACTTACTTTCTTTAAAAAATAGTTATATGGAAATTATTTGAAAATATGACTCATTCAAAGTGAAAATATACATATAGCTTCATCACATTACTTAAGTTTCTGACTGAATTATTGTAAAATTGCATAAATGAAAATTTATGCGAAAATACAAGTCTCTGGTCACTGGACACTAATTTCTGTTTATATAAAAATTATTAATGATTTTATATCAAATGCTATTAACTATATGTGCTAAAATATTACTGACTTTTACTGTACATAAAACTATAAATGAAAAACTATAAGAAATACAAGTTCATAGTCACGTGGATTATGAGTCCCCGGCATGTTCAAGATGGCTCCGGTGCCTCTTGTTTCCTTGGTGATCCTGTTCGGCAGGCCTTGGATGGTGGCGCAAGTCTTGTTTCTGCTGGTCGGGTAATGCTTGAAGCTGTAACTCTCCGTTTAAGCTTGAAGTTCTAATTTTTCGCTGCTGTACGACAAATGACGATGAATTGTAATGTCTTGCTGTCTTAGAGATGATGCCCTGCAGAGTCTTGTAATGTCAAGTATGAAGTTTTTTTTTGAAAACAATGAAGGTATGCTACGGCCAGCAATCTTAAGTTTGAGAATATTCGGGCTTGAACAAAACGTTGTTTGGGCCCATTACAATGAAATATAGATCAGAATCTTAATCCGAACCATGATCCGGATCCGGCCCGGAGGACCAGAAATGTCACGTCTTCGACGCTCTCGAATAATCTTCAGTTGGTCTTACAACGTTAGGTGATGAGTTGGCTGGTAAGAAGTGAAATAAAGTAGTGGACTGTATATATTCTTTGAGTTAACTGTTTATTGAATGTTGCAAGAAAATGATTGCATGGCACGTGCAGCGTAGCGCGGCATACATTGCCTGAGAAATAAAGTTGAATTAAATATTAAGAGTCATGATAGTAAATTGAGGCCGAGATCGCATAAGTATTAGTGTATTCAGCACTGAAGATCATGCTAAAAATTTGAAGTGGAATATTCCGAATTGAAAATAATTATATAGCCGCAGCTGGCGAACTGAAGGCTTGTTGCCTGTTCGGAGTTTAGCAATTAACTAACTAGACTGGACAGTTGCGAGCTTGCAAGACACGCTGGCAGCAGTTTGGCGGGGGAGAATGACGTCACTGCACGCACGCCGCATTGCAGATATTATAAGTACAAAGTTTAACATACTGCCCGCACAAAATCGGGCGATTTTGCAGCTTAAGTCATTGTGTGAATAGTGCATAATAATTGACATTACATAACAATAGAATAATGACACCAAAATACAATAATATATAACTATATGATAATACAATAATAAAAGGCATAATAATTGACATGCATAACAATAGAGCAATGACACCAAAAAATTCAATAGTACATAACAATATGATTGACATACACAATTGATGTAAGGCTACATAATACATAATGATTGACATTACATAGTAATAGAATAATGATCCCAAAAAATTCAATAGTACATAATAACATGATAATGATACATAATAATGCAATAATCCGAAAGACATAATAATTGACAGTACATAATAATAAAATAATGATCCCAAAAAATTCAATAACACATAATAACATGATAATACAATAATAAAAGGCATAATAATTTACATGCATAATATTAGAATAATGATCCCAAAAAATTCAATAATATATAACAATATGACAATACAAAGACATAATAATAACAATATAATAAGAATAACAAATGGAAAGCATGCGATCTCCCGGGCATGAAGCACGATAATGCGATAAAGTTCAAATCAATGATTCATGTAGCATGAACGCTCATGTAATCAATCTAAGGCCACTGGAAGTGGACATAATTTGTGAATGGGCCGACGTAGGATGCCGTTTGCGGTGCGAACATCCGCTACGCGCACTAGTGAATCCTGACCCAAACGGACCTGAGTGACTACTCCGCGTTTGCACTGCAGGGGGGGGAATTATCTTCCAAAATAAGTACGAGTTGTCCGGGAGCCAAATTGTTTGACTGGATGCGCCATCTGTTGCGTTGTTGCAACTGGTGCAAATAATCCTTCGACCACCTCTTCCATATAGAGTGGGTGAATCTTTGGAGCAGCTGCCATCTGCCCAAATGACCAATTTTGACTTCGGAATAGTCAGGTTCCGGGAGTGAAGCGAGTGGAGAACCAGCTAAGAAGTGCGCTGGAGTTAAAGGCTCGGGATCCCTAGTCATTTGAAATGGCGAACAAGGGGCGAGAGTTAAGGCAGGACTCTATTTGAGTTAAAATAGTGTAATAATCTTCAAATGTAAGAATGGTTCTGCCGACAACGCGCCGCAAATGAACCTTAACGCTCTTGACTCCACTCTCCCTCAGGCCACCGAAATGAGGTGCTGACGGGGGAGTGAAGGACCATTTGATTCCTTGGGCACTGGTAAAATCCTGGGTAGTCTGTTCAAATCCGTTAGATTGAAGAAGTTTGTATAAGTCGTGAAGTGTACTGCTAGCACGACGAAAATTTGTACCATTGGATTGTCGGAGAATATCTGTGAAGGGATACCCCTACGAGCTATAAACCGTATTAAGGCTGCTATGAAAGCGCCTGAGGTAAGATCTGAAACTAATTCAAGGTGAATGGCCTTAGTGGCCATGCATATAAATAGAGCAATATAAGCCTTTGACGTCGAATTGGAACGCTGCCCGCCATGACGTATAAATACAGGACCGGCATAGTCGACTGCACATTGAGAAAATGGCTTGGCAGGAGTAACTCGGGAAGAGGACAGTTGTCCTAATAATTGGCTTGAGCCCCTAGCACGGAATCGAAAGCAAGTGATACATTTGTGTATTACTGATCGTATGTACGATTTATCATTAATTATCCAGTATTTCTGCCGTAGAGAGTACTGAGTCAATTGTACCCCAGCATGGAGTAGACGAAGATGCTCGCCTTCTATGATTAGTTTACTGAGATGAGAATGCGGGTGGAGTATGATTTGGTGTTTGCTATCATAGGTAAGCTGGGAGTGCTGAAGGCGTCCGCCCACGCGTAATATCCCCGCATTGTCCAGAAAGGGGTTAAGTGAAAGAATTTTACTATTATTAGGGATAGAGCGTTGTGCCTCAAGTTCCTTGATTTCGATGCTAAAGTGCGATCGCTGGGACTGGCGAATAAAAATCAAGTGTACCATGTAACTCATGGGAAGTTAAAAAAGAAATGTTTCTATCAGCTATAGGAAGCCTCGAGTTCCGAATGAATCGAACGCAATACGAAAAAACACGTAGTTTTGAAAGCGAAGAGTAGTTTTCAAAATAACTAGGCGTAGATGAAGCGGCAACCAGTGAGGTTTGGACTTGCTTACGTTGTTCTTGCTCAAGATAGGGATGAGTGCAGGGTGAATGGGCATCGAAAGCACTGGTGGGCCATGAAGATGACTCATGGGACAACCAGGATGGACCATACCACCATTGTGGGTGACCGTGTAAAAACAGGGGCAGACAACCACGCGATAGAATGTCGGCAGGGTTGTCATGTGAAGAGACACGATGCCAGGTACCCTTTGCAGTGAGTCGTTGTATCTCCGCAACGCGGTTGGAGACAAATACCTTCCATCTGGAAGACTGCTGGTGAATCCAGTGTAAGGCGATCATTGAGCCGGAGTAAAAATACAAGTCGTCGAATTTGTAACTCACAGTGTTTACGACCTTGGAAACCAACTGAGCCAATAAGAGACAGGCGCGAAGTTCGAGTCTGGGTAATGTTACCTGCTTCAAGGGAGCGACTCTAGATTTAGAGCATAACAAGTTTGATGAAATGCTGTGGTTTGAATACACCGTTCGCACATAAATGCAGCACGCGTAACCCTTTGCTGACGCGTCGGCAAACCCATGGAGCTGAAATGAAATGATTTGTGAATTATTTAAATTCTTTAAAGACCTTGGAATCTTAAAGTAAGTGTCGGAAATCAGCTGAGCATAAAGCTCTACCCATTGATTAGATAATGAGTCCGACAGGGGGTCGTCCCAACTTGTTCCGGTTAACCACCAGATCTGCATGAACTGCTTGCACCAAATGTAACCGGGCCAATAAGACCTAATGGGTCGTAAATTCCGGCGATAACTGATAATACCCTTCTCTTGTTAAATACCTCCATTTCGACATGTTTTGGAAACTATATACGAAACTATCATCGTTAATGTCCCATTGAATACCCAAAGTACGTACATTTTGATTCTTGTTAAAGTCAAGGGAAGAGTTGGCGTGTGAAGCTATAATGGTTTGATCATTGGAAAACCACTTGTGCAAAGTAAACCCGTATTGATTTAATAAATTTGTAATGTCGGACTTCATTTGAGATAAGATGTGTGGGTTACCTGAGCCGGTCTTAAGATCGTCCACATAGAAATCGTTTGCGATAGCAGAACAGGCTATAGGGTGTTGAGTTTTGTTTTCCTGGGCTATTTGGGCCAAACATCTTGTGGCCAGAAGTGAAGCACTTGCAGTCCCATATATGACTGTCCTCAAGGCGTAGTGTTGAAGTTCCCTATGGGGGGCGTCGCGCCAGACGATTCGTTGCAAATTAGAATCCCTGGGATTAACTACAATTTGACGGTACATTTTCTCAATGTCCGAAATGAGGACATATCGGTGCGTACGAACCGAGACATAATCGAAAAAAGATCCTGCTGGACCATGGGACCAACCATCAATGTGTCGTTCAAAGACAAATTATTTGTTGTTTTGGCAGAGCCGTCGAAAACAACTCGCAATTTGGTGGTTATACTAGAGCCCTTAAAAACCGAATGGTGCGGTAAGTAAAAGGTGTCTGACTTATTGACTGACAAATCGTAGGAATCAAGCAAAGACATGTGGCCCAGAGTTAAATATTCCTGCATGAATGTGCTATAGTCTTTATGAAGGGCAGGGTTCTGCTTGAACTTGAGTTCCAGTGATTGAAATCTGCGAATAGCTCCGAAAAGAGAATCGCCCAAATGAGAATTGTATACCCTGCGAGGTAGGGATACCACAAATCTACCACTACTATTGCGGAAAGTGTTAGCGAAAAAATGACTTTCGCGTTCTGAGTCCTCAACGGAGGGAGCACGAGCAGCAACATCCTCCAATTGCCAGAAGTCTTTTAATTGCGATGAAATGGCATTATTATCTTCGCATGCTATGAATGACGAGACATGTTTTGTCATGTCGACATTAAAGGGCAGGTTACCCGCGAGGATGAATCCCAATTTTGTCTCCTGTATTATGGGAAAGTGTGGGCTACGGATGAATTTGACAGGTTCAATCAATTGTAAATAGTACTGGGCACCAAGTAATATGTCGATTTGTGAAGAAAAGTTCAGTTGCGGGTCAGCTACGAATATGCCCTTTGGTATATTTAGGGACGAGATATCAAACGATTCTGCAGGAAGATTATTCGTAATACTGGGAAGCACAGCGCAATGCACGTTCAAATTAAAATCCTTGTAACGAGACTGCAGCCTTACCCTAGTACTAAAGTCAGCTTGACATAAGGAATTGTTTATACCAGTGATGGGTAATTGAGACTTGGTCAATTTTAGACCCATGCGGCGTGCGAAACAAATGGTACAGAAGTTTGCTTGAGATCCTGAGTCTAATAAAATCCTTACTGGATGCTTCCTACCGGCATGGTCCGTTGTCATGCAGACAGCGGTGGATAATAGAATAGATTTGTTTGTTTGCAGTTTCAGTGAGAACTGATTGTTGCCCCTACTTGAAGTGTTACTGCCTGATCTGTGGATCATTGTATGATGTCGTTTAGAACATGTCCTACAAGCAAATTTGGAAGGACAGTGTGAGGGATCATGGCCTGGACGCATGCAATTTAAGCAAAGTTTGTGCTTGATTAAAATGTTTTTTCGCTCAAAGGGAGATATAGCCACGAATTGTGGGCATTCAGAGAGTCTATGTTTACCTCGACACAGCTGACAAATGTTATTGCTGATATGAGTATGAAAGGTTGACCTAGTGAGATAAACGGGTTTAATAGTTTTGCGATAGGGAGTCTTATCGCTAACTTGTATTCTATTTACTGAACTGGTCGAGGCGCCGACGTTTTGCATTAGTTGCCTTCTACCATTTAAAAATTTAATAGAATTGTTGAAATTAGGGAATCGCTCGTCGGATAGGCTTTCCTTCCATAGTCGGCATGTCTGGTTATCGAGCTTCTGCGTTAAATATTGAACGAAAATCAATTCAAAGGTATTTACCGGTAAACTTAATGAATTTAAAGCATTTATATTTGCGGTGATTTCGTCAATAAATTTTGAAATGCCAACCATGGACTCTTGCTGAATGGACTTCATGCCCAAGACATTCCCTATATGATACGCTGAGACAATTAATTTGCTATGATACCTGGCCCTCAATAGATCAATGGCTACCGCATAATTATCAAGGGTGATTGGGAGAGATTTTATTACATTTAACGCCTCTTCCCTTAATGAAGAATGTAAATAGTGCAATTTCTGAATGTCCGTCAGGTCAGTTCTGACGTGTACTAACTCCAAAAACATGTTGTAATAATGCTGCCAATCAATAATGTTGCCTGAGAAGCAGGGCAATTTAGTTGGCTCTAACTGAATAGGGGAGGTTTTAATTGGCGTAACTTCCGCTTGAATTAATGGTTTTTTGTTCACCTCTTCTACACGTTCCAATAAATTGTGCAGCTTGCACTCAATAGTACAGAGATCATCCTCTGTCTGAACCCTGTCACTTACCGATGTGAAATCAGACTCATCACCCTGAATATGGGTCTGAATTTCATCATACTTCGCGGACAACTCCAGCAAGTGGCGGAGTTTAATTTTTAAAGCATGGTGATCGTTTATGTCAGGATCGAAATTGTCAGCGAAGGTATTTACACGGGATATAGAGGCCTTAATTGTGCCACGTTTTTTAATTAACGCTTTCACATCAGTCATGATTGAAATGCAAGCTGTGATTCGAAACAGATAGATAAATACAGAGCAGGTGAACAATAGATGTAATTTGAATACTTTACTAAATCCTGATATAATGCGGGAGCCAGTGATCGGTATGCAACTTAATCTATTACTTATTATAATAGGTACTTACTTTCTTTAAAAAATAGTTATATGGAAATTATTTGAAAATATGACTCATTCAAAGTGAAAATATACATATAGCTTCATCACATTACTTAAGTTTCTGACTGAATTATTGTAAAATTGCATAAATGAAAATTTATGCGAAAATACAAGTCTCTGGTCACTGGACACTAATTTCTGTTTATATAAAAATTATTAATGATTTTATATCAAATGCTATTAACTATATGTGCTAAAATATTACTGACTTTTACTGTACATAAAACTATAAATGAAAAACTATAAGAAATACAAGTTCATAGTCACGTGGATTATGAGTCCCCGGCATGTTCAAGATGGCTCCGGTGCCTCTTGTTTCCTTGGTGATCCTGTTCGGCAGGCCTTGGATGGTGGCGCAAGTCTTGTTTCTGCTGGTCGGGTAATGCTTGAAGCTGTAACTCTCCGTTTAAGCTTGAAGTTCTAATTTTTCGCTGCTGTACGACAAATGACGATGAATTGTAATGTCTTGCTGTCTTAGAGATGATGCCCTGCAGAGTCTTGTAATGTCAAGTATGAAGTTTTTTTTTGAAAACAATGAAGGTATGCTACGGCCAGCAATCTTAAGTTTGAGAATATTCGGGCTTGAACAAAACGTTGTTTGGGCCCATTACAATGAAATATAGATCAGAATCTTAATCCGAACCATGATCCGGATCCGGCCCGGAGGACCAGAAATGTCACGTCTTCGACGCTCTCGAATAATCTTCAGTTGGTCTTACAACGTTAGGTGATGAGTTGGCTGGTAAGAAGTGAAATAAAGTAGTGGACTGTATATATTCTTTGAGTTAACTGTTTATTGAATGTTGCAAGAAAATGATTGCATGGCACGTGCAGCGTAGCGCGGCATACATTGCCTGAGAAATAAAGTTGAATTAAATATTAAGAGTCATGATAGTAAATTGAGGCCGAGATCGCATAAGTATTAGTGTATTCAGCACTGAAGATCATGCTAAAAATTTGAAGTGGAATATTCCGAATTGAAAATAATTATATAGCCGCAGCTGGCGAACTGAAGGCTTGTTGCCTGTTCGGAGTTTAGCAATTAACTAACTAGACTGGACAGTTGCGAGCTTGTAAGACACGCTGGCAGCAGTTTGGCGGGGGAGAATGACGTCACTGCACGCACGCCGCATTGCAGATATTATAAGTACAAAGTTTAACATACTGCCCGCACAAAATCGGGCGATTTTGCAGCTTAAGTCATTGTGTGAATAGTGCATAATAATTGACATTACATAACAATAGAATAATGACACCAAAATACAATAATATATAACTATATGATAATACAATAATAAAAGGCATAATAATTGACATGCATAACAATAGAGCAATGACACCAAAAAATTCAATAGTACATAACAATATGATTGACATACACAATTGATGTAAGGCTACATAATACATAATGATTGACATTACATAGTAATAGAATAATGATCCCAAAAAATTCAATAGTACATAATAACATGATAATGATACATAATAATGCAATAATCCGAAAGACATAATAATTGACAGTACATAATAATAAAATAATGATCCCAAAAAATTCAATAACACATAATAACATGATAATACAATAATAAAAGGCATAATAATTTACATGCATAATATTAGAATAATGATCCCAAAAAATTCAATAATATATAACAATATGACAATACAAAGACATAATAATAACAATATAATAAGAATAACAAATGGAAAGCATGCGATCTCCCGGGCATGAAGCACGATAATGCGATAAAGTTCAAATCAATGATTCATGTAGCATGAACGCTCATGTAATCAATCTAAGGCCACTGGAAGTGGACATAATTTGTGAATGGGCCGACGTAGGATGCCGTTTGCGGTGCGAACATCCGCTACGCGCACTAGTGAATCCTGACCCAAACGGACCTGAGTGACTACTCCGCGTTTGCACTGCAGGGGGGGGAATTATCTTCCAAAATAAGTACGAGTTGTCCGGGAGCCAAATTGTTTGACTGGATGCGCCATCTGTTGCGTTGTTGCAACTGGTGCAAATAATCCTTCGACCACCTCTTCCATATAGAGTGGGTGAATCTTTGGAGCAGCTGCCATCTGCCCAAATGACCAATTTTGACTTCGGAATAGTCAGGTTCCGGGAGTGAAGCGAGTGGAGAACCAGCTAAGAAGTGCGCTGGAGTTAAAGGCTCGGGATCCCTAGTCATTTGAAATGGCGAACAAGGGGCGAGAGTTAAGGCAGGACTCTATTTGAGTTAAAATAGTGTAATAATCTTCAAATGTAAGAATGGTTCTGCCGACAACGCGCCGCAAATGAACCTTAACGCTCTTGACTCCACTCTCCCTCAGGCCACCGAAATGAGGTGCTGACGGGGGAGTGAAGGACCATTTGATTCCTTGGGCACTGGTAAAATCCTGGGTAGTCTGTTCAAATCCGTTAGATTGAAGAAGTTTGTATAAGTCGTGAAGTGTACTGCTAGCACGACGAAAATTTGTACCATTGGATTGTCGGAGAATATCTGTGAAGGGATACCCCTACGAGCTATAAACCGTATTAAGGCTGCTATGAAAGCGCCTGAGGTAACATCTGAAACTAATTCAAGGTGAATGGCCTTAGTGGCCATGCATATAAATAGAGCAATATAAGCCTTTGACGTCGAATTGGAACGCTGCCCGCCATGACGTATAAATACAGGACCGGCATAGTCGACTGCACATTGAGAAAATGGCTTGGCAGGAGTAACTCGGGAAGAGGACAGTTGTCCTAATAATTGGCTTGAGCCCCTAGCACGGAATCGAAAGCAAGTGATACATTTGTGTATTACTGATCGTATGTACGATTTATCATTAATTATCCAGTATTTCTGCCGTAGAGAGTACTGAGTCAATTGTACCCCAGCATGGAGTAGACGAAGATGCTCGCCTTCTATGATTAGTTTACTGAGATGAGAATGCGGGTGGAGTATGATTTGGTGTTTGCTATCATAGGTAAGCTGGGAGTGCTGAAGGCGTCCGCCCACGCGTAATATCCCCGCATTGTCCAGAAAGGGGTTAAGTGAAAGAATTTTACTATTATTAGGGATAGAGCGTTGTGCCTCAAGTTCCTTGATTTCGATGCTAAAGTGCGATCGCTGGGACTGGCGAATAAAAATCAAGTGTACCATGTAACTCATGGGAAGTTAAAAAAGAAATGTTTCTATCAGCTATAGGAAGCCTCGAGTTCCGAATGAATCGAACGCAATACGAAAAAACACGTAGTTTTGAAAGCGAAGAGTAGTTTTCAAAATAACTAGGCGTAGATGAAGCGGCAACCAGTGAGGTTTGGACTTGCTTACGTTGTTCTTGCTCAAGATAGGGATGAGTGCAGGGTGAATGGGCATCGAAAGCACTGGTGGGCCATGAAGATGACTCATGGGACAACCAGGATGGACCATACCACCATTGTGGGTGACCGTGTAAAAACAGGGGCAGACAACCACGCGATAGAATGTCGGCAGGGTTGTCATGTGAAGAGACACGATGCCAGGTACCCTTTGCAGTGAGTCGTTGTATCTCCGCAACGCGGTTGGAGACAAATACCTTCCATCTGGAAGACTGCTGGTGAATCCAGTGTAAGGCGATCATTGAGCCGGAGTAAAAATACAAGTCGTCGAATTTGTAACTCACAGTGTTTACGACCTTGGAAACCAACTGAGCCAATAAGAGACAGGCGCGAAGTTCGAGTCTGGGTAATGTTACCTGCTTCAAGGGAGCGACTCTAGATTTAGAGCATAACAAGTTTGATGAAATGCTGTGGTTTGAATACACCGTTCGCACATAAATGCAGCACGCGTAACCCTTTGCTGACGCGTCGGCAAACCCATGGAGCTGAAATGAAATGATTTGTGAATTATTTAAATTCTTTAAAGACCTTGGAATCTTAAAGTAAGTGTCGGAAATCAGCTGAGCATAAAGCTCTACCCATTGATTAGATAATGAGTCCGACAGGGGGTCGTCCCAACTTGTTCCGGTTAACCACCAGATCTGCATGAACTGCTTGCACCAAATGTAACCGGGCCAATAAGACCTAATGGGTCGTAAATTCCGGCGATAACTGATAATACCCTTCTCTTGTTAAATACCTCCATTTCGACATGTTTTGGAAACTATATACGAAACTATCATCGTTAATGTCCCATTGAATACCCAAAGTACGTACATTTTGATTCTTGTTAAAGTCAAGGGAAGAGTTGGCGTGTGAAGCTATAATGGTTTGATCATTGGAAAACCACTTGTGCAAAGTAAACCCGTATTGATTTAATAAATTTGTAATGTCGGACTTCATTTGAGATAAGATGTGTGGGTTACCTGAGCCGGTCTTAAGATCGTCCACATAGAAATCGTTTGCGATAGCAGAACAGGCTATAGGGTGTTGAGTTTTGTTTTCCTGGGCTATTTGGGCCAAACATCTTGTGGCCAGAAGTGAAGCACTTGCAGTCCCATATATGACTGTCCTCAAGGCGTAGTGTTGAAGTTCCCTATGGGGGGCGTCGCGCCAGACGATTCGTTGCAAATTAGAATCCCTGGGATTAACTACAATTTGACGGTACATTTTCTCAATGTCCGAAATGAGGACATATCGGTGCGTACGAACCGAGACATAATCGAAAAAAGATCCTGCTGGACCATGGGACCAACCATCAATGTGTCGTTCAAAGACAAATTATTTGTTGTTTTGGCAGAGCCGTCGAAAACAACTCGCAATTTGGTGGTTATACTAGAGCCCTTAAAAACCGAATGGTGCGGTAAGTAAAAGGTGTCTGACTTATTGACTGACAAATCGTAGGAATCAAGCAAAGACATGTGGCCCAGAGTTAAATATTCCTGCATGAATGTGCTATAGTCTTTATGAAGGGCAGGGTTCTGCTTGAACTTGAGTTCCAGTGATTGAAATCTGCGAATAGCTCCGAAAAGAGAATCGCCCAAATGAGAATTGTATACCCTGCGAGGTAGGGATACCACAAATCTACCACTACTATTGCGGAAAGTGTTAGCGAAAAAATGACTTTCGCGTTCTGAGTCCTCAACGGAGGGAGCACGAGCAGCAACATCCTCCAATTGCCAGAAGTCTTTTAATTGCGATGAAATGGCATTATTATCTTCGCATGCTATGAATGACGAGACATGTTTTGTCATGTCGACATTAAAGGGCAGGTTACCCGCGAGGATGAATCCCAATTTTGTCTCCTGTATTATGGGAAAGTGTGGGCTACGGATGAATTTGACAGGTTCAATCAATTGTAAATAGTACTGGGCACCAAGTAATATGTCGATTTGTGAAGAAAAGTTCAGTTGCGGGTCAGCTACGAATATGCCCTTTGGTATATTTAGGGACGAGATATCAAACGATTCTGCAGGAAGATTATTCGTAATACTGGGAAGCACAGCGCAATGCACGTTCAAATTAAAATCCTTGTGTGTACTGCAGCCTTACCCTAGTACTAAAGTCAGCTTGACATAAGGAATTGTTTATACCAGTGATGGGTAATTGAGACTTGGTCAATTTTAGACCCATGCGGCGTGCGAAACAAATGGTACAGAAGTTTGCTTGAGATCCTGAGTCTAATAAAATCCTTACTGGATGCTTCCTACCGGCATGGTCCGTTGTCATGCAGACAGCGGTGGATAATAGAATAGATTTGTTTGTTTGCAGTTTCAGTGAGAACTGATTGTTGCCCCTACTTGAAGTGTTACTGCCTGATCTGTGGATCATTGTATGATGTCGTTTAGAACATGTCCTACAAGCAAATTTGGAAGGACAGTGTGAGGGATCATGGCCTGGACGCATGCAATTTAAGCAAAGTTTGTGCTTGATTAAAATGTTTTTTCGCTCAAAGGGAGATATAGCCACGAATTGTGGGCATTCAGAGAGTCTATGTTTACCTCGACACAGCTGACAAATGTTATTGCTGAGATGAGTATGAAAGGTTGACCTAGTGAGATAAACGGGTTTAATAGTTTTGCGATAGGGAGTCTTATCGCTAACTTGTATTCTATTTACTGAACTGGTCGAGGCGCCGACGTTTTGCATTAGTTGCCTTCTACCATTTAAAAATTTAATAGAATTGTTGAAATTAGGGAATCGCTCGTCGGATAGGCTTTCCTTCCATAGTCGGCATGTCTGGTTATCGAGCTTCTGCGTTAAATATTGAACGAAAATCAATTCAAAGGTATTTACCGGTAAACTTAATGAATTTAAAGCATTTATATTTGCGGTGATTTCGTCAATAAATTTTGAAATGCCAACCATGGACTCTTGCTGAATGGACTTCATGCCCAAGACATTCCCTATATGATACGCTGAGACAATTAATTTGCTATCATACCTGGCCCTCAATAGATCAATGGCTACCGCATAATTATCAAGGGTGATTGGGAGAGATTTTATTACATTTAACGCCTCTTCCCTTAATGAAGAATGTAAATAGTGCAATTTCTGAATGTCCGTCAGGTCAGTTCTGACGTGTACTAACTCCAAAAACATGTTGTAATAATGCTGCCAATCAATAATGTTGCCTGAGAAGCAGGGCAATTTAGTTGGCTCTAACTGAATAGGGGAGGTTTTAATTGGCGTAACTTCCGCTTGAATTAATGGTTTTTTGTTCACCTCTTCTACACGTTCCAATAAATTGTGCAGCTTGCACTCAATAGTACAGAGATCATCCTCTGTCTGAACCCTGTCACTTACCGATGTGAAATCAGACTCATCACCCTGAATATGGGTCTGAATTTCATCATACTTCGCGGACAACTCCAGCAAGTGGCGGAGTTTAATTTTTAAAGCATGGTGATCGTTTATGTCAGGATCGAAATTGTCAGCGAAGGTATTTACACGGGATATAGAGGCCTTAATTGTGCCACGTTTTTTAATTAACGCTTTCACATCAGTCATGATTGAAATGCAAGCTGTGATTCGAAACAGATAGATAAATACAGAGCAGGTGAACAATAGATGTAATTTGAATACTTTACTAAATCCTGATATAATGCGGGAGCCAGTGATCGGTATGCAACTTAATCTATTACTTATTATAATAGGTACTTACTTTCTTTAAAAAATAGTTATATGGAAATTATTTGAAAATATGACTCATTCAAAGTGAAAATATACATATAGCTTCATCACATTACTTAAGTTTCTGACTGAATTATTGTAAAATTGCATAAATGAAAATTTATGCGAAAATACAAGTCTCTGGTCACTGGACACTAATTTCTGTTTATATAAAAATTATTAATGATTTTATATCAAATGCTATTAACTATATGTGCTAAAATATTACTGACTTTTACTGTACATAAAACTATAAATGAAAAACTATAAGAAATACAAGTTCATAGTCACGTGGATTATGAGTCCCCGGCATGTTCAAGATGGCTCCGGTGCCTCTTGTTTCCTTGGTGATCCTGTTCGGCAGGCCTTGGATGGTGGCGCAAGTCTTGTTTCTGCTGGTCGGGTAATGCTTGAAGCTGTAACTCTCCGTTTAAGCTTGAAGTTCTAATTTTTCGCTGCTGTACGACAAATGACGATGAATTGTAATGTCTTGCTGTCTTAGAGATGATGCCCTGCAGAGTCTTGTAATGTCAAGTATGAAGTTTTTTTTTGAAAACAATGAAGGTATGCTACGGCCAGCAATCTTAAGTTTGAGAATATTCGGGCTTGAACAAAACGTTGTTTGGGCCCATTACAATGAAATATAGATCAGAATCTTAATCCGAACCATGATCCGGATCCGGCCCGGAGGACCAGAAATGTCACGTCTTCGACGCTCTCGAATAATCTTCAGTTGGTCTTACAACGTTAGGTGATGAGTTGGCTGGTAAGAAGTGAAATAAAGTAGTGGACTGTATATATTCTTTGAGTTAACTGTTTATTGAATGTTGCAAGAAAATGATTGCATGGCACGTGCAGCGTAGCGCGGCATACATTGCCTGAGAAATAAAGTTGAATTAAATATTAAGAGTCATGATAGTAAATTGAGGCCGAGATCGCATAAGTATTAGTGTATTCAGCACTGAAGATCATGCTAAAAATTTGAAGTGGAATATTCCGAATTGAAAATAATTATATAGCCGCAGCTGGCGAACTGAAGGCTTGTTGCCTGTTCGGAGTTTAGCAATTAACTAACTAGACTGGACAGTTGCGAGCTTGCAAGACACGCTGGCAGCAGTTTGGCGGGGGAGAATGACGTCACTGCACGCACGCCGCATTGCAGATATTATAAGTACAAAGTTTAACATACTGCCCGCACAAAATCGGGCGATTTTGCAGCTTAAGTCATTGTGTGAATAGTGCATAATAATTGACATTACATAACAATAGAATAATGACACCAAAATACAATAATATATAACTATATGATAATACAATAATAAAAGGCATAATAATTGACATGCATAACAATAGAGCAATGACACCAAAAAATTCAATAGTACATAACAATATGATTGACATACACAATTGATGTAAGGCTACATAATACATAATGATTGACATTACATAGTAATAGAATAATGATCCCAAAAAATTCAATAGTACATAATAACATGATAATGATACATAATAATGCAATAATCCGAAAGACATAATAATTGACAGTACATAATAATAAAATAATGATCCCAAAAAATTCAATAACACATAATAACATGATAATACAATAATAAAAGGCATAATAATTTACATGCATAATATTAGAATAATGATCCCAAAAAATTCAATAATATATAACAATATGACAATACAAAGACATAATAATAACAATATAATAAGAATAACAAATGGAAAGCATGCGATCTCCCGGGCATGAAGCACGATAATGCGATAAAGTTCAAATCAATGATTCATGTAGCATGAACGCTCATGTAATCAATCTAAGGCCACTGGAAGTGGACATAATTTGTGAATGGGCCGACGTAGGATGCCGTTTGCGGTGCGAACATCCGCTACGCGCACTAGTGAATCCTGACCCAAACGGACCTGAGTGACTACTCCGCGTTTGCACTGCAGGGGGGGGGAATTATCTTCCAAAATAAGTACGAGTTGTCCGGGAGCCAAATTGTTTGACTGGATGCGCCATCTGTTGCGTTGTTGCAACTGGTGCAAATAATCCTTCGACCACCTCTTCCATATAGAGTGGGTGAATCTTTGGAGCAGCTGCCATCTGCCCAAATGACCAATTTTGACTTCGGAATAGTCAGGTTCCGGGAGTGAAGCGAGTGGAGAACCAGCTAAGAAGTGCGCTGGAGTTAAAGGCTCGGGATCCCTAGTCATTTGAAATGGCGAACAAGGGGCGAGAGTTAAGGCAGGACTCTATTTGAGTTAAAATAGTGTAATAATCTTCAAATGTAAGAATGGTTCTGCCGACAACGCGCCGCAAATGAACCTTAACGCTCTTGACTCCACTCTCCCTCAGGCCACCGAAATGAGGTGCTGACGGGGGAGTGAAGGACCATTTGATTCCTTGGGCACTGGTAAAATCCTGGGTAGTCTGTTCAAATCCGTTAGATTGAAGAAGTTTGTATAAGTCGTGAAGTGTACTGCTAGCACGACGAAAATTTGTACCATTGGATTGTCGGAGAATATCTGTGAAGGGATACCCCTACGAGCTATAAACCGTATTAAGGCTGCTATGAAAGCGCCTGAGGTAACATCTGAAACTAATTCAAGGTGAATGGCCTTAGTGGCCATGCATATAAATAGAGCAATATAAGCCTTTGACGTCGAATTGGAACGCTGCCCGCCATGACGTATAAATACAGGACCGGCATAGTCGACTGCACATTGAGAAAATGGCTTGGCAGGAGTAACTCGGGAAGAGGACAGTTGTCCTAATAATTGGCTTGAGCCCCTAGCACGGAATCGAAAGCAAGTGATACATTTGTGTATTACTGATCGTATGTACGATTTATCATTAATTATCCAGTATTTCTGCCGTAGAGAGTACTGAGTCAATTGTACCCCAGCATGGAGTAGACGAAGATGCTCGCCTTCTATGATTAGTTTACTGAGATGAGAATGCGGGTGGAGTATGATTTGGTGTTTGCTATCATAGGTAAGCTGGGAGTGCTGAAGGCGTCCGCCCACGCGTAATATCCCCGCATTGTCCAGAAAGGGGTTAAGTGAAAGAATTTTACTATTATTAGGGATAGAGCGTTGTGCCTCAAGTTCCTTGATTTCGATGCTAAAGTGCGATCGCTGGGACTGGCGAATAAAAATCAAGTGTACCATGTAACTCATGGGAAGTTAAAAAAGAAATGTTTCTATCAGCCTCGAGTTCCGAATGAATCGAACGCAATACGAAAAAACACGGAGTTTTGAAAGCGAAGAGTAGTTTTCAAAATAACTAGGCGTAGATGAAGCGGCAACCAGTGAGGTTTGGACTTGCTTACGTTGTTCTTGCTCAAGATAGGGATGAGTGCAGGGTGAATGGGCATCGAAAGCACTGGTGGGCCATGAAGATGACTCATGGGACAACCAGGATGGACCATACCACCATTGTGGGTGACCGTGTAAAAACAGGGGCAGACAACCACGCGATAGAATGTCGGCAGGGTTGTCATGTGAAGAGACACGATGCCAGGTACCCTTTGCAGTGAGTCGTTGTATCTCCGCAACGCGGTTGGAGACAAATACCTTCCATCTGGAAGACTGCTGGTGAATCCAGTGTAAGGCGATCATTGAGCCGGAGTAAAAATACAAGTCGTCGAATTTGTAACTCACAGTGTTTACGACCTTGGAAACCAACTGAGCCAATAAGAGACAGGCGCGAAGTTCGAGTCTGGGTAATGTTACCTGCTTCAAGGGAGCGACTCTAGATTTAGAGCATAACAAGTTTGATGAAATGCTGTGGTTTGAATACACCGTTCGCACATAAATGCAGCACGCGTAACCCTTTGCTGACGCGTCGGCAAACCCATGGAGCTGAAATGAAATGATTTGTGAATTATTTAAATTCTTTAAAGACCTTGGAATCTTAAAGTAAGTGTCGGAAATCAGCTGAGCATAAAGCTCTACCCATTGATTAGATAATGAGTCCGACAGGGGGTCGTCCCAACTTGTTCCGGTTAACCACCAGATCTGCATGAACTGCTTGCACCAAATGTAACCGGGCCAATAAGACCTAATGGGTCGTAAATTCCGGCGATAACTGATAATACCCTTCTCTTGTTAAATACCTCCACTTCGACATGTTTTGGAAACTATATACGAAACTATCATCGTTAATGTCCCATTGAATACCCAAAGTACGTACATTTTGATTCTTGTTAAAGTCAAGGGAAGAGTTGGCGTGTGAAGCTATAATGGTTTGATCATTGGAAAACCACTTGTGCAAAGTAAACCCGTATTGATTTAATAAATTTGTAATGTCGGACTTCATTTGAGATAAGATGTGTGGGTTACCTGAGCCGGTCTTAAGATCGTCCACATAGAAATCGTTTGCGATAGCAGAACAGGCTATAGGGTGTTGAGTTTTGTTTTCCTGGGCTATTTGGGCCAAACATCTTGTGGCCAGAAGTGAAGCACTTGCAGTCCCATATATGACTGTCCTCAAGGCGTAGTGTTGAAGTTCCCTATGGGGGGCGTCGCGCCAGACGATTCGTTGCAAATTAGAATCCCTGGGATTAACTACAATTTGACGGTACATTTTCTCAATGTCCGAAATGAGGACATATCGGTGCGTACGAACCGAGACATAATCGAAAAAAGATCCTGCTGGACCATGGGACCAACCATCAATGTGTCGTTCAAAGACAAATTATTTGTTGTTTTGGCAGAGCCGTCGAAAACAACTCGCAATTTGGTGGTTATACTAGAGCCCTTAAAAACCGAATGGTGCGGTAAGTAAAAGGTGTCTGACTTATTGACTGACAAATCGTAGGAATCAAGCAAAGACATGTGGCCCAGAGTTAAATATTCCTGCATGAATGTGCTATAGTCTTTATGAAGGGCAGGGTTCTGCTTGAACTTGAGTTCCAGTGATTGAAATCTGCGAATAGCTCCGAAAAGAGAATCGCCCAAATGAGAATTGTATACCCTGCGAGGTAGGGATACCACAAATCTACCACTACTATTGCGGAAAGTGTTAGCGAAAAAATGACTTTCGCGTTCTGAGTCCTCAACGGAGGGAGCACGAGCAGCAACATCCTCCAATTGCCAGAAGTCTTTTAATTGCGATGAAATGGCATTATTATCTTCGCATGCTATGAATGACGAGACATGTTTTGTCATGTCGACATTAAAGGGCAGGTTACCCGCGAGGATGAATCCCAATTTTGTCTCCTGTATTATGGGAAAGTGTGGGCTACGGATGAATTTGACAGGTTCAATCAATTGTAAATAGTACTGGGCACCAAGTAATATGTCGATTTGTGAAGAAAAGTTCAGTTGCGGGTCAGCTACGAATATGCCCTTTGGTATATTTAGGGACGAGATATCAAACGATTCTGCAGGAAGATTATTCGTAATACTGGGAAGCACAGCGCAATGCACGTTCAAATTAAAATCCTTGTGTGTACTGCAGCCTTACCCTAGTACTAAAGTCAGCTTGACATAAGGAATTGTTTATACCAGTGATGGGTAATTGAGACTTGGTCAATTTTAGACCCATGCGGCGTGCGAAACAAATGGTACAGAAGTTTGCTTGAGATCCTGAGTCTAATAAAATCCTTACTGGATGCTTCCTACCGGCATGGTCCGTTGTCATGCAGACAGCGGTGGATAATAGAATAGATTTGTTTGTTTGCAGTTTCAGTGAGAACTGATTGTTGCCCCTACTTGAAGTGTTACTGCCTGATCTGTGGATCATTGTATGATGTCGTTTAGAACATGTCCTACAAGCAAATTTGGAAGGACAGTGTGAGGGATCATGGCCTGGACGCATGCAATTTAAGCAAAGTTTGTGCTTGATTAAAATGTTTTTTCGCTCAAAGGGAGATATAGCCACGAATTGTGGGCATTCAGAGAGTCTATGTTTACCTCGACACAGCTGACAAATGTTATTGCTGAGATGAGTATGAAAGGTTGACCTAGTGAGATAAACGGGTTTAATAGTTTTGCGATAGGGAGTCTTATCGCTAACTTGTATTCTATTTACTGAACTGGTCGAGGCGCCGACGTTTTGCATTAGTTGCCTTCTACCATTTAAAAATTTAATAGAATTGTTGAAATTAGGGAATCGCTCGTCGGATAGGCTTTCCTTCCATAGTCGGCATGTCTGGTTATCGAGCTTCTGCGTTAAATATTGAACGAAAATCAATTCAAAGGTATTTACCGGTAAACTTAATGAATTTAAAGCATTTATATTTGCGGTGATTTCGTCAATAAATTTTGAAATGCCAACCATGGACTCTTGCTGAATGGACTTCATGCCCAAGACATTCCCTATATGATACGCTGAGACAATTAATTTGCTATCATACCTGGCCCTCAATAGATCAATGGCTACCGCATAATTATCAAGGGTGATTGGGAGAGATTTTATTACATTTAACGCCTCTTCCCTTAATGAAGAATGTAAATAGTGCAATTTCTGAATGTCCGTCAGGTCAGTTCTGACGTGTACTAACTCCAAAAACATGTTGTAATAATGCTGCCAATCAATAATGTTGCCTGAGAAGCAGGGCAATTTAGTTGGCTCTAACTGAATAGGGGAGGTTTTAATTGGCGTAACTAAGCCAAGTTAATTGGAGGTTTTAATTGGCGTAATTTCTAAGGCCACTGTAAATTGTGCAGCTTGCACTCAATAGTACAGAGATCATCCTCTGTCTGAACCCTGTCACTTACCGATGTGAAATCAGACTCATCACCCTGAATATGGGTCTGAATTTCATCATACTTCGCGGACAACTCCAGCAAGTGGCGGAGTTTAATTTTTAAAGCATGGTGATCGTTTATGTCAGGATCGAAATTGTCAGCGAAGGTATTTACACGGGATATAGAGGCCTTAATTGTGCCACGTTTTTTAATTAACGCTTTCACATCAGTCATGATTGAAATGCAAGCTGTGATTCGAAACAGATAGATAAATACAGAGCAGGTGAACAATAGATGTAATTTGAATACTTTACTAAATCCTGATATAATGCGGGAGCCAGTGATCGGTATGCAACTTAATCTATTACTTATTATAATAGGTACTTACTTTCTTTAAAAAATAGTTATATGGAAATTATTTGAAAATATGACTCATTCAAAGTGAAAATATACATATAGCTTCATCACATTACTTAAGTTTCTGACTGAATTATTGTAAAATTGCATAAATGAAAATTTATGCGAAAATACAAGTCTCTGGTCACTGGACACTAATTTCTGTTTATATAAAAATTATTAATGATTTTATATCAAATGCTATTAACTATATGTGCTAAAATATTACTGACTTTTACTGTACATAAAACTATAAATGAAAAACTATAAGAAATACAAGTTCATAGTCACGTGGATTATGAGTCCCCGGCATGTTCAAGATGGCTCCGGTGCCTCTTGTTTCCTTGGTGATCCTGTTCGGCAGGCCTTGGATGGTGGCGCAAGTCTTGTTTCTGCTGGTCGGGTAATGCTTGAAGCTGTAACTCTCCGTTTAAGCTTGAAGTTCTAATTTTTCGCTGCTGTACGACAAATGACGATGAATTGTAATGTCTTGCTGTCTTAGAGATGATGCCCTGCAGAGTCTTGTAATGTCAAGTATGAAGTTTTTTTTTGAAAACAATGAAGGTATGCTACGGCCAGCAATCTTAAGTTTGAGAATATTCGGGCTTGAACAAAACGTTGTTTGGGCCCATTACAATGAAATATAGATCAGAATCTTAATCCGAACCATGATCCGGATCCGGCCCGGAGGACCAGAAATGTCACGTCTTCGACGCTCTCGAATAATCTTCAGTTGGTCTTACAACGTTAGGTGATGAGTTGGCTGGTAAGAAGTGAAATAAAGTAGTGGACTGTATATATTCTTTGAGTTAACTGTTTATTGAATGTTGCAAGAAAATGATTGCATGGCACGTGCAGCGTAGCGCGGCATACATTGCCTGAGAAATAAAGTTGAATTAAATATTAAGAGTCATGATAGTAAATTGAGGCCGAGATCGCATAAGTATTAGTGTATTCAGCACTGAAGATCATGCTAAAAATTTGAAGTGGAATATTCCGAATTGAAAATAATTATATAGCCGCAGCTGGCGAACTGAAGGCTTGTTGCCTGTTCGGAGTTTAGCAATTAACTAACTAGACTGGACAGTTGCGAGCTTGCAAGACACGCTGGCAGCAGTTTGGCGGGGGAGAATGACGTCACTGCACGCACGCCGCATTGCAGATATTATAAGTACAAAGTTTAACATACTGCCCGCACAAAATCGGGCGATTTTGCAGCTTAAGTCATTGTGTGAATAGTGCATAATAATTGACATTACATAACAATAGAATAATGACACCAAAATACAATAATATATAACTATATGATAATACAATAATAAAAGGCATAATAATTGACATGCATAACAATAGAGCAATGACACCAAAAAATTCAATAGTACATAACAATATGATTGACATACACAATTGATGTAAGGCTACATAATACATAATGATTGACATTACATAGTAATAGAATAATGATCCCAAAAAATTCAATAGTACATAATAACATGATAATGATACATAATAATGCAATAATCCGAAAGACATAATAATTGACAGTACATAATAATAAAATAATGATCCCAAAAAATTCAATAACACATAATAACATGATAATACAATAATAAAAGGCATAATAATTTACATGCATAATATTAGAATAATGATCCCAAAAAATTCAATAATATATAACAATATGACAATACAAAGACATAATAATAACAATATAATAAGAATAACAAATGGAAAGCATGCGATCTCCCGGGCATGAAGCACGATAATGCGATAAAGTTCAAATCAATGATTCATGTAGCATGAACGCTCATGTAATCAATCTAAGGCCACTGGAAGTGAACATAATTTGTGAATGGGCCGACGTAGGATGCCGTTTGCGGTGCGAACATCCGCTACGCGCACTAGTGAATCCTGACCCAAACGGACCTGAGTGACTACTCCGCGTTTGCACTGCAGGGGGGGGGAATTATCTTCCAAAATAAGTACGAGTTGTCCGGGAGCCAAATTGTTTGACTGGATGCGCCATCTGTTGCGTTGTTGCAACTGGTGCAAATAATCCTTCGACCACCTCTTCCATATAGAGTGGGTGAATCTTTGGAGCAGCTGCCATCTGCCCAAATGACCAATTTTGACTTCGGAATAGTCAGGTTCCGGGAGTGAAGCGAGTGGAGAACCAGCTAAGAAGTGCGCTGGAGTTAAAGGCTCGGGATCCCTAGTCATTTGAAATGGCGAACAAGGGGCGAGAGTTAAGGCAGGACTCTATTTGAGTTAAAATAGTGTAATAATCTTCAAATGTAAGAATGGTTCTGCCGACAACGCGCCGCAAATGAACCTTAACGCTCTTGACTCCACTCTCCCTCAGGCCACCGAAATGAGGTGCTGACGGGGGAGTGAAGGACCATTTGATTCCTTGGGCACTGGTAAAATCCTGGGTAGTCTGTTCAAATCCGTTAGATTGAAGAAGTTTGTATAAGTCGTGAAGTGTACTGCTAGCACGACGAAAATTTGTACCATTGGATTGTCGGAGAATATCTGTGAAGGGATACCCCTACGAGCTATAAACCGTATTAAGGCTGCTATGAAAGCGCCTGAGGTAAGATCTGAAACTAATTCAAGGTGAATGGCCTTAGTGGCCATGCATATAAATAGAGCAATATAAGCCTTTGACGTCGAATTGGAACGCTGCCCGCCATGACGTATAAATACAGGACCGGCATAGTCGACTGCACATTGAGAAAATGGCTTGGCAGGAGTAACTCGGGAAGAGGACAGTTGTCCTAATAATTGGCTTGAGCCCCTAGCACGGAATCGAAAGCAAGTGATACATTTGTGTATTACTGATCGTATGTACGATTTATCATTAATTATCCAGTATTTCTGCCGTAGAGAGTACTGAGTCAATTGTACCCCAGCATGGAGTAGACGAAGATGCTCGCCTTCTATGATTAGTTTACTGAGATGAGAATGCGGGTGGAGTATGATTTGGTGTTTGCTATCATAGGTAAGCTGGGAGTGCTGAAGGCGTCCGCCCACGCGTAATATCCCCGCATTGTCCAGAAAGGGGTTAAGTGAAAGAATTTTACTATTATTAGGGATAGAGCGTTGTGCCTCAAGTTCATTGATTTCGATGCTAAAGTGCGATCGCTGGGACTGGCGAATAAAAATCAAGTGTACCATGTAACTCATGGGAAGTTAAAAAAGAAATGTTTCTATCAGCCTCGAGTTCCGAATGAATCGAACGCAATACGAAAAAACACGGAGTTTTGAAAGCGAAGAGTAGTTTTCAAAATAACTAGGCGTAGATGAAGCGGCAACCAGTGAGGTTTGGACTTGCTTACGTTGTTCTTGCTCAAGATAGGGATGAGTGCAGGGTGAATGGGCATCGAAAGCACTGGTGGGCCATGAAGATGACTCATGGGACAACCAGGATGGACCATACCACCATTGTGGGTGACCGTGTAAAAACAGGGGCAGACAACCACGCGATAGAATGTCGGCAGGGTTGTCATGTGAAGAGACACGATGCCAGGTACCCTTTGCAGTGAGTCGTTGTATCTCCGCAACGCGGTTGGAGACAAATACCTTCCATCTGGAAGACTGCTGGTGAATCCAGTGTAAGGCGATCATTGAGCCGGAGTAAAAATACAAGTCGTCGAATTTGTAACTCACAGTGTTTACGACCTTGGAAACCAACTGAGCCAATAAGAGACAGGCGCGAAGTTCGAGTCTGGGTAATGTTACCTGCTTCAAGGGAGCGACTCTAGATTTAGAGCATAACAAGTTTGATGAAATGCTGTGGTTTGAATACACCGTTCGCACATAAATGCAGCACGCGTAACCCTTTGCTGACGCGTCGGCAAACCCATGGAGCTGAAATGAAATGATTTGTGAATTATTTAAATTCTTTAAAGACCTTGGAATCTTAAAGTAAGTGTCGGAAATCAGCTGAGCATAAAGCTCTACCCATTGATTAGATAATGAGTCCGACAGGGGGTCGTCCCAACTTGTTCCGGTTAACCACCAGATCTGCATGAACTGCTTGCACCAAATGTAACCGGGCCAATAAGACCTAATGGGTCGTAAATTCCGGCGATAACTGATAATACCCTTCTCTTGTTAAATACCTCCACTTCGACATGTTTTGGAAACTATATACGAAACTATCATCGTTAATGTCCCATTGAATACCCAAAGTACGTACATTTTGATTCTTGTTAAAGTCAAGGGAAGAGTTGGCGTGTGAAGCTATAATGGTTTGATCATTGGAAAACCACTTGTGCAAAGTAAACCCGTATTGATTTAATAAATTTGTAATGTCGGACTTCATTTGAGATAAGATGTGTGGGTTACCTGAGCCGGTCTTAAGATCGTCCACATAGAAATCGTTTGCGATAGCAGAACAGGCTATAGGGTGTTGAGTTTTGTTTTCCTGGGCTATTTGGGCCAAACATCTTGTGGCCAGAAGTGAAGCACTTGCAGTCCCATATATGACTGTCCTCAAGGCGTAGTGTTGAAGTTCCCTATGGGGGGCGTCGCGCCAGACGATTCGTTGCAAATATGAATCCCTGGGATTAACTACAATTTGACGGTACATTTTCTCAATGTCCGAAATGAGGACATATCGGTGCGTACGAACCGAGACATAATCGAAAAAAGATCCTGCTGGACCATGGGACCAACCATCAATGTGTCGTTCAAAGACAAATTATTTGTTGTTTTGGCAGAGCCGTCGAAAACAACTCGCAATTTGGTGGTTATACTAGAGCCCTTAAAAACCGAATGGTGCGGTAAGTAAAAGGTGTCTGACTTATTGACTGACAAATCGTAGGAATCAAGCAAAGACATGTGGCCCAGAGTTAAATATTCCTGCATGAATGTGCTATAGTCTTTATGAAGGGCAGGGTTCTGCTTGAACTTGAGTTCCAGTGATTGAAATCTGCGAATAGCTCCGAAAAGAGAATCGCCCAAATGAGAATTGTATACCCTGCGAGGTAGGGATACCACAAATCTACCACTACTATTGCGGAAAGTGTTAGCGAAAAAATGACTTTCGCGTTCTGAGTCCTCAACGGAGGGAGCACGAGCAGCAACATCCTCCAATTGCCAGAAGTCTTTTAATTGCGATGAAATGGCATTATTATCTTCGCATGCTATGAATGACGAGACATGTTTTGTCATGTCGACATTAAAGGGCAGGTTACCCGCGAGGATGAATCCCAATTTTGTCTCCTGTATTATGGGAAAGTGTGGGCTACGGATGAATTTGACAGGTTCAATCAATTGTAAATAGTACTGGGCACCAAGTAATATGTCGATTTGTGAAGAAAAGTTCAGTTGCGGGTCAGCTACGAATATGCCCTTTGGTATATTTAGGGACGAGATATCAAACGATTCTGCAGGAAGATTATTCGTAATACTGGGAAGCACAGCGCAATGCACGTTCAAATTAAAATCCTTGTAACGAGACTGCAGCCTTACCCTAGTACTAAAGTCAGCTTGACATAAGGAATTGTTTATACCAGTGATGGGTAATTGAGACTTGGTCAATTTTAGACCCATGCGGCGTGCGAAACAAATGGTACAGAAGTTTGCTTGAGATCCTGAGTCTAATAAAATCCTTACTGGATGCTTCCTACCGGCATGGTCCGTTGTCATGCAGACAGCGGTGGATAATAGAATAGATTTGTTTGTTTGCAGTTTCAGTGAGAACTGATTGTTGCCCCTACTTGAAGTGTTACTGCCTGATCTGCGGATCATTGTATGATGTCGTTTAGAACATGTCCTACAAGCAAATTTGGAAGGACAGTGTGAGGGATCATGGCCTGGACGCATGCAATTTAAGCAAAGTTTGTGCTTGATTAAAATGTTTTTTCGCTCAAAGGGAGATATAGCCACGAATTGTGGGCATTCAGAGAGTCTATGTTTACCTCGACACAGCTGACAAATGTTATTGCTGAGATGAGTATGAAAGGTTGACCTAGTGAGATAAACGGGTTTAATAGTTTTGCGATAGGGAGTCTTATCGCTAACTTGTATTCTATTTACTGAACTGGTCGAGGCGCCGACGTTTTGCATTAGTTGCCTTCTACCATTTAAAAATTTAATAGAATTGTTGAAATTAGGGAATCGCTCGTCGGATAGGCTTTCCTTCCATAGTCGGCATGTCTGGTTATCGAGCTTCTGCGTTAAATATTGAACGAAAATCAATTCAAAGGTATTTACCGGTAAACTTAATGAATTTAAAGCATTTATATTTGCGGTGATTTCGTCAATAAATTTTGAAATGCCAACCATGGACTCTTGCTGAATGGACTTCATGCCCAAGACATTCCCTATATGATACGCTGAGACAATTAATTTGCTATCATACCTGGCCCTCAATAGATCAATGGCTACCGCATAATTATCAAGGGTGATTGGGAGAGATTTTATTACATTTAACGCCTCTTCCCTTAATGAAGAATGTAAATAGTGCAATTTCTGAATGTCCGTCAGGTCAGTTCTGACGTGTACTAACTCCAAAAACATGTTGTAATAATGCTGCCAATCAATAATGTTGCCTGAGAAGCAGGGCAATTTAGTTGGCTCTAACTGAATAGGGGAGGTTTTAATTGGCGTAACTTCCGCTTGAATTAATGGTTTTTTGTTCACCTCTTCTACACGTTCCAATAAATTGTGCAGCTTGCACTCAATAGTACAGAGATCATCCTCTGTCTGAACCCTGTCACTTACCGATGTGAAATCAGACTCATCACCCTGAATATGGGTCTGAATTTCATCATACTTCGCGGACAACTCCAGCAAGTGGCGGAGTTTAATTTTTAAAGCATGGTGATCGTTTATGTCAGGATCGAAATTGTCAGCGAAGGTATTTACACGGGATATAGAGGCCTTAATTGTGCCACGTTTTTTAATTAACGCTTTCACATCAGTCATGATTGAAATGCAAGCTGTGATTCGAAACAGATAGATAAATACAGAGCAGGTGAACAATAGATGTAATTTGAATACTTTACTAAATCCTGATATAATGCGGGAGCCAGTGATCGGTATGCAACTTAATCTATTACTTATTATAATAGGTACTTACTTTCTTTAAAAAATAGTTATATGGAAATTATTTGAAAATATGACTCATTCAAAGTGAAAATATACATATAGCTTCATCACATTACTTAAGTTTCTGACTGAATTATTGTAAAATTGCATAAATGAAAATTTATGCGAAAATACAAGTCTCTGGTCACTGGACACTAATTTCTGTTTATATAAAAATTATTAATGATTTTATATCAAATGCTATTAACTATATGTGCTAAAATATTACTGACTTTTACTGTACATAAAACTATAAATGAAAAACTATAAGAAATACAAGTTCATAGTCACGTGGATTATGAGTCCCCGGCATGTTCAAGATGGCTCCGGTGCCTCTTGTTTCCTTGGTGATCCTGTTCGGCAGGCCTTGGATGGTGGCGCAAGTCTTGTTTCTGCTGGTCGGGTAATGCTTGAAGCTGTAACTCTCCGTTTAAGCTTGAAGTTCTAATTTTTCGCTGCTGTACGACAAATGACGATGAATTGTAATGTCTTGCTGTCTTATAGATGATGCCCTGCAGAGTCTTGTAATGTCAAGTATGAAGTTTTTTTTTGAAAACAATGAAGGTATGCTACGGCCAGCAATCTTAAGTTTGAGAATATTCGGGCTTGAACAAAACGTTGTTTGGGCCCATTACAATGAAATATAGATCAGAATCTTAATCCGAACCATGATCCGGATCCGGCACGGAGGACCAGAAATGTCACGTCTTCGACGCTCTCGAATAATCTTGAGTTGGTCTTACAACGTTAGGTGATGAGTTGGCTGGTAAGAAGTGAAATAAAGTAGTGGACTGTATATATTCTTTGAGTTAACTGTTTATTGAATGTTGCAAGAAAATGATTGCATGGCACGTGCAGCGTAGCGCGGCATACATTGCCTGAGAAATAAAGTTGAATTAAATATTAAGAGTCATGATAGTAAATTGAGGCCGAGATCGCATAAGTATTAGTGTATTCAGCACTGAAGATCATGCTAAAAATTTGAAGTGGAATATTCCGAATTGAAAATAATTATATAGCCGCAGCTGGCGAACTGAAGGCTTGTTGCCTGTTCGGAGTTTAGCAATTAACTAACTAGACTGGACAGTTGCGAGCTTGCAAGACACGCTGGCAGCAGTTTGGCGGGGGAGAATGACGTCACTGCACGCACGCCGCATTGCAGATATTATAAGTACAAAGTTTAACATACTGCCCGCACAAAATCGGGCGATTTTGCAGCTTAAGTCATTGTGTGAATAGTGCATAATAATTGACATTACATAACAATAGAATAATGACACCAAAATACAATAATATATAACTATATGATAATACAATAATAAAAGGCATAATAATTGACATGCATAACAATAGAGCAATGACACCAAAAAATTCAATAGTACATAACAATATGATTGACATACACAATTGATGTAAGGATACATAATACATAATGATTGACATTACATAGTAATAGAATAATGATCCCAAAAAATTCAATAGTACGTAATAACATGATAATGATACATAATAATGCAATAATCCGAAAGACATAATAAATGACAGTACATAATAATAAAATAATGATCCCAAAAAATTCAATAACACATAATAACATGATAATACAATAATAAAAGGCATAATAATTTACATGCATAATATTAGAATAATGATCCCAAAAAATTCAATAATATATAACAATATGACAATACAAAGACATAATAATAACAATATAATAAGAATAACAAATGGAAAGCATGCGATCTCCCGGGCATGAAGCACGATAATGCGATAAAGTTCAAATCAATGATTCATGTAGCATGAACGCTCATGTAATCAATCTAAGGCCACTGGAAGTGGACATAATTTGTGAATGGGCCGACGTAGGATGCCGTTTGCGGTGCGAACATCCGCTACGCGCACTAGTGAATCCTGACCCAAACGGACCTGAGTGACTACTCCGCGTTTGCACTGCAGGGGGGGGGAATTATCTTCCAAAATAAGTACGAGTTGTCCGGGAGCCAAATTGTTTGACTGGATGCGCCATCTGTTGCGTTGTTGCAACTGGTGCAAATAATCCTTCGACCACCTCTTCCATATAGAGTGGGTGAATCTTTGGAGCAGCTGCCATCTGCCCAAATGACCAATTTTGACTTCGGAATAGTCAGGTTCCGGGAGTGAAGCGAGTGGAGAACCGCTAAGAAGTGCGCTGGAGTTAAAGGCTCGGGATCCCTAGTCATTTGAAATGGCGAACAAGGGGCGAGAGTTAAGGCAGGACTCTATTTGAGTTAAAATAGTGTAATAATCTTCAAATGTAAGAATGGTTCTGCCGACAACGCGCCGCAAATGAACCTTAACGCTCTTGACTCCACTCTCCCTCAGGCCACCGAAATGAGGTGCTGACGGGGGAGTGAAGGACCATTTGATTCCTTGGGCACTGGTAAAATCCTGGGTAGTCTGTTCAAATCCGTTAGATTGAAGAAGTTTGTATAAGTCGTGAAGTGTACTGCTAGCACGACGAAAATTTGTACCATTGGATTGTCGGAGAATATCTGTGAAGGGATACCCCTACGAGCTATAAACCGTATTAAGGCTGCTATGAAAGCGCCTGAGGTAACATCTGAAACTAATTCAAGGTGAATGGCCTTAGTGGCCATGCATATAAATAGAGCAATATAAGCCTTTGACGTCGAATTGGAACGCTGCCCGCCATGACGTATAAATACAGGACCGGCATAGTCGACTGCACATTGAGAAAATGGCTTGGCAGGAGTAACTCGGGAAGAGGACAGTTGTCCTAATAATTGGCTTGAGCCCCTAGCACGGAATCGAAAGCAAGTGATACATTTGTGTATTACTGATCGTATGTACGATTTATCATTAATTATCCAGTATTTCTGCCGTAGAGAGTACTGAGTCAATTGTACCCCAGCATGGAGTAGACGAAGATGCTCGCCTTCTATGATTAGTTTACTGAGATGAGAATGCGGGTGGAGTATGATTTGGTGTTTGCTATCATAGGTAAGCTGGGAGTGCTGAAGGCGTCCGCCCACGCGTAATATCCCCGCATTGTCCAGAAAGGGGTTAAGTGAAAGAATTTTACTATTATTAGGGATAGAGCGTTGTGCCTCAAGTTCCTTGATTTCGATGCTAAAGTGCGATCGCTGGGACTGGCGAATAAAAATCAAGTGTACCATGTAACTCATGGGAAGTTAAAAAAGAAATGTTTCTATCAGCTATAGGAAGCCTCGAGTTCCGAATGAATCGAACGCAATACGAAAAAACACGGAGTTTTGAAAGCGAAGAGTAGTTTTCAAAATAACTAGGCGTAGATGAAGCGGCAACCAGTGAGGTTTGGACTTGCTTACGTTGTTCTTGCTCAAGATAGGGATGAGTGCAGGGTGAATGGGCATCGAAAGCACTGGTGGGCCATGAAGATGACTCATGGGACAACCAGGATGGACCATACCACCATTGTGGGTGACCGTGTAAAAACAGGGGCAGACAACCACGCGATAGAATGTCGGCAGGGTTGTCATGTGAAGAGACACGATGCCAGGTACCCTTTGCAGTGAGTCGTTGTATCTCCGCAACGCGGTTGGAGACAAATACCTTCCATCTGGAAGACTGCTGGTGAATCCAGTGTAAGGCGATCATTGAGCCGGAGTAAAAATACAAGTCGTCGAATTTGTAACTCACAGTGTTTACGACCTTGGAAACCAACTGAGCCAATAAGAGACAGGCGCGAAGTTCGAGTCTGGGTAATGTTACCTGCTTCAAGGGAGCGACTCTAGATTTAGAGCATAACAAGTTTGATGAAATGCTGTGGTTTGAATACACCGTTCGCACATAAATGCAGCACGCGTAACCCTTTGCTGACGCGTCGGCAAACCCATGGAGCTGAAATGAAATGATTTGTGAATTATTTAAATTCTTTAAAGACCTTGGAATCTTAAAGTAAGTGTCGGAAATCAGCTGAGCATAAAGCTCTACCCATTGATTAGATAATGAGTCCGACAGGGGGTCGTCCCAACTTGTTCCGGTTAACCACCAGATCTGCATGAACTGCTTGCACCAAATGTAACCGGGCCAATAAGACCTAATGGGTCGTAAATTCCGGCGATAACTGATAATACCCTTCTCTTGTTAAATACCTCCACTTCGACATGTTTTGGAAACTATATACGAAACTATCATCGTTAATGTCCCATTGAATACCCAAAGTACGTACATTTTGATTCTTGTTAAAGTCAAGGGAAGAGTTGGCGTGTGAAGCTATAATGGTTTGATCATTGGAAAACCACTTGTGCAAAGTAAACCCGTATTGATTTAATAAATTTGTAATGTCGGACTTCATTTGAGATAAGATGTGTGGGTTACCTGAGCCGGTCTTAAGATCGTCCACATAGAAATCGTTTGCGATAGCAGAACAGGCTATAGGGTGTAGAGTTTTGTTTTCCTGGGCTATTTGGGCCAAACATCTTGTGGCCAGAAGTGAAGCACTTGCAGTCCCATATATGACTGTCCTCAAGGCGTAGTGTTGAAGTTCCCTATGGGGGGCGTCGCGCCAGACGATTCGTTGCAAATATGAATCCCTGGGATTAACTACAATTTGACGGTACATTTTCTCAATGTCCGAAATGAGGACATATCGGTGCGTACGAACCGAGACATAATCGAAAAAAGATCCTGCTGGACCGTGGGACCAACCATCAATGTGTCGTTCAAAGACAAATTATTTGTTGTTTTGGCAGAGCCGTCGAAAACAACTCGCAATTTGGTGGTTATACTAGAGCCCTTAAAAACCGAATGGTGCGGTAAGTAAAAGGTGTCTGACGTATTGACTGACAAATCGTAGGAATCAAGCAAAGACATGTGGCCCAGAGTTAAATATTCCTGCATGAATGTGCTATAGTCTTTATGAAGGGCAGGGTTCTGCTTGAACTTGAGTTCCAGTGATTGAAATCTGCGAATAGCTCCGAAAAGAGAATCGCCCAAATGAGAATTGTATACCCTGCGAGGTAGGGATACCACAAATCTACCACTACTATTGCGGAAAGTGTTAGCGAAAAAATGACTTTCGCGTTCTGAGTCCTCAACGGAGGGAGCACGAGCAGCAACATCCTCCAATTGCCAGAAGTCTTTTAATTGCAATGAAATGGCATTATTATCTTCGCATGCTATGAATGACGAGACATGTTTTGTCATGTCGACATTAAAGGGCAGGTTACCCGCGAGGATGAATCCCAATTTTGTCTCCTGTATTATGGGAAAGTGTGGGCTACGGATGAATTTGACAGGTTCAATCAATTGTAAATAGTACTGGGCACCAAGTAATATGTCGATTTGTGAAGAAAAGTTCAGTTGCGGGTCAGCTAGGAATATGCCCTTTGGTATATTTAGGGACGAGATATCAAACGATTCTGCAGGAAGATTATTCGTAATACTGGGAAGCACAGCGCAATGCACGTTCAAATTAAAATCCTTGTAACGAGACTGCAGCCTTACCCTAGTACTAAAGTCAGCTTGACATAAGGAATTGTTTATACCAGTGATGGGTAATTGAGACTTGGTCAATTTTAGACCCATGCGGCGTGCGAAACAAATGGTACAGAAGTTTGCTTGAGATCCTGAGTCTAATAAAATCCTTACTGGATGCTTCCTACCGGCATGGTCCGTTGTCATGCAGACAGCGGTGGATAATAGAATAGATTTGTTTGTTTGCAGTTTCAGTGAGAACTGATTGTTGCCCCTACTTGAAGTGTTACTGCCTGATCTGTGGATCATTGTATGATGTCGTTTAGAACATGTCCTACAAGCAAATTTGGAAGGGCAGTGTGAGGGATCATGGCCTGGACGCATGCAATTTAAGCAAAGTTTGTGCTTGATTAAAATGTTTTTTCGCTCAAAGGGAGATATAGCCACGAATTGTGGGCATTCAGAGAGTCTATGTTTACCTCGACACAGCTGACAAATGTTATTGCTGATATGAATATGAAAGGTTGACCTAGTGAGATAAACGGGTTTAATAGTTTTGCGATAGGGAGTCTTATCGCTAACTTGTATTCTATTTACTGAACTGGTCGAGGCGCCGACGTTTTGCATTAGTTGCCTTCTACCATTTAAAAATTTAATAGAATTGTTGAAATTAGGGAATCGCTCGTCGGATAGGCTTTCCTTCCATAGTCGGCATGTCTGGTTATCGAGCTTCTGCGTTAAATATTGAACGAAAATCAATTCAAAGGTATTTACCGGTAAACTTAATGAATTTAAAGCATTTATATTTGCGGTGATTTCGTCAATAAATTTTGAAATGCCAACCATGGACTATTGCTGAATAGACTTCATGCCAAAGACATTCCCTATATGATACGCTGAGACAATTAATTTGCTATCATACCTGGCCCTCAATAGATCAATGGCTACCGCATAATTATCAAGGGTGATTGGGAGAGATTTTATTACATTTAACGCCTCTTCCCTTAACGAAGAATGTAAATAGTGCAATTTCTGAATGTCCGTCAGGTCAGTTCTGACGTGTACTAACTCCAAAAACATGTTGTAATAATGCTGCCAATCACTAATGTTGCCTGAGAAGCAGGGCAATTTAATTGGCTCTAACTGAATAGGAAAGGTTTTAATTGGCGTAACTTCCGCTTGAATTAATGGTTTTTTGTTCACCTCTTCTACACGTTCCAATAAATTGTGCAGCTTGCACTCAATAGTACAGAGATCATCCTCTGTCTGAACCCTGTCACTTACCGATGTGAAATCAGACTCATCACCCTGAATATGGGTCTGAATTTCATCATACTTCGCGGACAACTCCAGCAAGTGGCGGAGTTTAATTTTTAAAGCATGGTGATCGTTTATGTCAGGATCGAAATTGTCAGCGAAGGTATTTACACGGGATATAGAGGCCTTAATTGTGCCACGTTTTTTAATTAACGCTTTCACATCAGTCATGATTGAAATGCAAGCTGTGATTCGAAACAGATAGATAAATACAGAGCAGGTGAACAATAGATGTAATTTGAATACTTTACTAAATCCTGATATAATGCGGGAGCCAGTGATCGGTATGCAACTTAATCTATTACTTATTATAATAGGTACTTACTTTCTTTAAAAAATAGTTATATGGAAATTATTTGAAAATATGACTCATTCAAAGTGAAAATATACATATAGCTTCATCACATTACTTAAGTTTCTGACTGAATTATTGTAAAATTGCATAAATGAAAATTTATGCGAAAATACAAGTCTCTGGTCACTGGACACTAATTTCTGTTTATATAAAAATTATTAATGATTTTATATCAAATGCTATTAACTATATGTGCTAAAATATTACTGACTTTTACTGTACATAAAACTATAAATGAAAAACTATAAGAAATACAAGTTCATAGTCACGTGGATTATGAGTCCCCGGCACGTTCAAGATGGCTCCGGTGCCTGTTGTTACCTTGGTGATCCTGTTCGGCAGGCCTTGGATGGTGGCGCAAGTCTTGTTTCTGCTGGTCGGGTAATGCTTGAAGCTGTAACTCTCCGTTTAAGCTTGAAGTTCTAATTTTTCGCTGCTGTACGACAAATGACGATGAATTGTAATGTCTTGCTGTCTTAGAGATGATGCCCTGCAGAGTCTTGTAATGTCAAGTATGAAGTTTTTTTTTGAAAACAATGAAGGTATGCTACGGCCAGCAATCTTAAGTTTGAGAATATTCGGGCTTGAACAAAACGTTGTTTGGGCCCATTACAATGAAATATAGATCAGAATCTTAATCCGAACCACGATCCGGATCCGGCCCAGAGGACCAGAAATGTCACGTCTTCGACGCTCTCGAATAATCTTGAGTTGGTCTTACAACGTTAGGTGATGAGTTGGCTGGTAAGAAGTGAAATAAAGTAGTGGACTTTATATATTCTTTGAGTTAACTGTTTATTGAATGTTGCAAGAAAATGATTGCATGGCACGTGCAGCGTAGCGCGGCATACATTGCCTGAGAAATAAAGTTGAATTAAATATTAAGAGTCATGATAGTAAATTGAGGCCGAGATCGCATAAGTATTAGTGTATTCAGCACTGAAGATCATGCTAAAAATTTGAAGTGGAATATTCCAAATTGAAAATAATTATATAGCCGCAGCTGGCGAACTGAAGGCTTGTTGCCTGTTCGGAGTTTAGCAATTAACTAACTAGACTGGACAGTTGCGAGCTTGCAAGACACGCTGGCAGCAGTTTGGCGGGGGAGAATGACATCACTGCACGCACGCCGCATTGCAGATATTATAAGTACAAAGTTTAACATACTGCCCGCACAAAATCGGGCGATTTTGCAGCTTAAGTCATTGTGTGAATAGTGCATAATAATTGACATTACATAACAATAGAATAATGACACCAAAATACAATAATATATAACTATATGATAATACAATAATAAAAGGCATAATAATTGACATGCATAACAATAGAGCAATGACACCAAAAAATTCAATAGTACATAACAATATGATTGATTACTTATTTTTTGCGTACCGTATCACTTATTATATGATATATAATTACCTTATAGTAAGGTAATTATATATAATATGATTGACATACACAATTGATGTAAGGATACATAATCCATAATGATTTACATTACATAGTAATAGAATAATGATCCCGAAAAATTCAATAGTACATAATAACATGATAATGATACATAATAGTGCAATAATCCGAAAGACATAATAATTGACAGTACATAATAATAAAAAAATGATCCCAAAAAATTCAATAACACATAATAACATGATAATACAATAATAAAAGGCATAATAATTTACATGCATAATATTAGAATAATGATCCCAAAAAATTCAATAATATATAACAATATGACAATACAAAGACATAATAATAATAATATAATAAGAATAACAAATGGAAAGCATGCGATCTCTCGGGCATGAAGCACGATAATGCGATAAAGTTCAAATCAATGATACATGTCACATGAACGCTCATGTAATCAATCTAAGGCCACTGGAAGTGGACATAATTTGTGAATGGGCCGACGTAGGATGCCGTTTGCGGTGCAAACATCCGCTACGCGCACTAGTGAATCCTGACCCAAATGGACCTGAGTCACTACTACACGTTTCCACTGCAGGGGGGGGAATTATCTTCCAAAATAAGGACGAGTTGTCCGGGAGCCAAATTGTTTGACTGGATGCGCCATCTGTTGCGTTGTTGCAACTGGTGCAAATAATCCTTCGACCACCTCTTCCATATAGAGTGGGTGAATCTTTGGAGCAGCTGCCATCTGCCCAAATGACCAATTTTGACTTCGGAATAGTCAGGTTCCGGGAGTGAAGCGAGTGGAGAACCAGTCAAGAAGTGCGCTGGAGTTAAAGGCTCGGGATCCCTAGTCATTTGAAATGGCAAACAAGGGGCGACAGTTAAGGCAGGACTCTATTTGAGTTAAAATAGTGTAATAATCTTCAAATGTAAGAATGGTTCTGCCGACAACGCGCCGCAAATGAACCTTAACGCTCTTGACTCCACTCTCCCTCAGGCCACCGAAATGAGGTGCTGACGGGGGAGTGAAGGACCATTTGATTCCTTGGGCACTGGTAAAATCCTGGGTAGTCTGTTCAAATCCGTTAGATTGAAGAAGTTTGTATAAGTCGTGAAGTGTACTGCTAGCACGACAAAAATTTGTACCATTGGATTGTCGGAGAATATCTGTGAAGGGATACCCCTACGAGCTATAAACCGTATTAAGGCTGCTATGAAAGCGCCTGAGGTAAGATCTGAAACTAATTCAAGGTGAATGGCCTTAGTGGCCATGCATATTGTAGCGTGACAGAAAATCCACTACTTATTAAGTCATATAAAATCATAAAGTTTAATTACACCACATATGTTAAAATAATATTGAATGAGATTTAAGGAAATCAAAGGAATGAACCACGATGAAATAAAAATGCTCATTACATTATATAAAAACCACTGTTTAAATATCAAAGAAAGTATTGAAAGCAACTCATATTATAAGATCAGTAATTTACCCAGGAAGCGAGGAGCAGTAAACAAATTAAATAACACCATATCAAGAAGAAAGAGAATCAGTTTAAGAGTGGTGAATACCAAAATACCCCAAAAACAAGAAGAAGGAAGAATAAAGTTTGTGATCAGGGAGAGAACAATACCCTGAAACCTTTAGAGAAGAACAAGGTCTGTATCAGTAAATAAATTAGATGCTCCAAACTAAACATCAGTCGAGATAACACAAAGTACCTTGGTTTACCCAAGAATGAAGAAGGAAGACAAGAAGACCAGAAGAATGAAGACTAGAAGAAGGACAAGAATGAAGACAAGAAAGAAGATAAGAAGAAGGACAAGAAAGAAGACAGGAGGAGAGGAAGAAATAGTATGAAGGAAACACCGTTGTAAAACCTATTATTATTATTAACTACCATCAACCCCAAACCCACAAAAATGATTAAAAAGAAAGTATAACATACCAAAATCCTATAAAAATGTAATTATTTAGAAAACTAAAGTGCTGTAAGTATTATAAGAAGTGAACCGACTAAAGCTATTGTGTGATAAGAAAATAAACAAGTCTTAACAGTCCATGATTACTAAAGATCTGGTCTGAGATAATAAGACTCAAAATATCAGAACCAACAGTGAAAGTGAATTTGTGTAAGTGTTTTTTGGAAATGCAATAAACTTAAAGTTAGTGATATTATGACTTATCAATATGCTATATAACAACTTTAATATCCAATAATAAACAGTATAATAAAATAATAAAATGGAAGATTTCCAGTATTTTATTATTTTTATGTAACTCTTTATTTACAAGACATTTGTAAAAAAATGCATAATAACTAGAGTATGGGTGGTCATGTTTACTGATGAAGGGGATCATAAATAATAATGGTTTAGACCAGAAAGGACTGGCATTAATTTAGTATTCATAGGTTTAAAATGTTTAAATAAACTGTTTGTTCACAGCCATAAAATCAATGTGTTTGTAAGAGTTATTAGAAAATAAGATTTATATTATGTGTTTAAAATGAATAATGTTTGCTAAATAACAGCATACATACCATTAATAATGTTTCAGTAGGTATGCTATGTTAACTCAAAAAGAGTTAAAAGTATATGTTCAAACCATGTCAGCAATATGTTCAATTGTACAGATTGCTAAATAATGTTCATAATTATTTTGTATAACTGTAGTGTTAATTAAATACTACACCTCACAGTAAGTTATAAACCATTTTATTTTCATGTAATAGTAACTATGTAAAGTCAGAGGAGGAAGTAGGATTAAATTTATTTGAGAAAGACAGAAATGTAAAATTCTAAACTCTAGGCCATTTGGTGAATTCACAGAAACAATATAAACCAGTATAATTCACTTATAAATCCTGTAAACTAGCAAGATTTAGATAAGGTAAATCAGTTAACCACTACTGGGAATGATCCTATGAGTTAAAATGATAATAAGGAAATATACCTTAAAATATTGTAAATTTTCAAAATATATAAATTAATTAATTTTAAAGAGCAATGTCAAATTCAGAGATTAACACAAAAAACCAGTTCAAAGGTTTAATTTATATGTATTTAAGGAAAGGAAGAGGAATATGACTAATTAAAATTTATTATAATAGTATTAATGATAATTAAGATGGAGGAAAATTTGTATAAAGGCGGAAATCCAATTTTGAGCCTATATTTCCAAAAAGGAAAGAAATTTGTTAATTTCCACAAAATGTCTACAGATATGGACTATAATATATCAATTTAAAGGGAATGAGATGATTAAACCAATGATAAGATTCATAATTCATGAAGGTGATGAATAAAATAAATAAATTCCATATATAATGTAATATTGTATCATGTGTATGGGTAATCGAAATATGTTAACAATACTTTTTCAAAGATTAACTGGGCCAGATTTTGACCAAGTTAATTAGTCTTTTGTTGAATATCAAGCTGAATAGTTGTGTGAAAAAACGTTCCTTAAAACCGAGTAGAAAATGGTACGACAAATTGCCATTAATGTTAGTGCATCGAGAGTTAGATGAATTGAACACTTTCTTAGCTAAATTTACCAAAACTTTAACGACAATAGTGAAAAATAACACCTAACTTCATGATACGAGTGATATAAAACAGTAAAACAATATATTTGACATAATTCACGCTACAATGCATAATCACTTTTACAGACAACCTAACCAACAGAAGTGAACACATACCAAATAACTTAATTAACACCAATATACACGGAACACTTCTTCAGAACACACCAAACTACCTAATAGACAGATTACACCAGTGCGGGAACATTTCAAACATTCATGAAGATAATTTTGTTGAGTTTTTAACAAGACGACTTTTGCAGTGACTTCGCCAGAACTAGTAGCGGCCATCTTTGAATTTACTAAGCCTGCCTTCTTCATCCCGTGGTGACGTCATAGAAGCTGCCAATGGTCTGACAAAACAATTTATTAAACATTATATATCAGAATTATTTAAATACTGTTAAATAATAATTATTGAATTTATTTTAATTGTTAATGTTATACTTTCTCGTCACCCTTCTCTGACTATTAATTTAATCACTCAAAGAACCTGTCCTTTATATAATACCTATAATAATTTTTATACTGTATGCACAATCGATAATTCCCTGAGACGGAGTCGATAATTGTTCTCAATCGATAAAAAATCGATTATTTATTAAATTGTTCAATAAATCTGTATATTTCAATTGTTTTTTATCTGTTATTATTTTACAGGCTAATTTAAGGTTATTTATTAAGGCTAAGGGACTTCAAGAAGAAGAAAATATTTTATTTGAGTGAGATATTGGACTAGCAAGAAAAATCATCGATCGATTGCTGACTGGAGTTAATCTATTTAACTCCAGACTTGGTTCAAATCTTCCAGAAGTGCTCGATAGTTAATAAATACCTTCCTAATTCTCTAAATTTTTACAAAACCTTTAAAACAGCCTTATTTCTTAATTACACACATTGATTAACATAAACAAAATTATTTTTTTTTATTGAAAATTTTATTTTTATAAAATTTTTCTCTACTATTTTATTTTTGTAAAGACCGGCATACAGGGTCTGCTTACAAAGTGGCGTCCAACTTAGAGGGCTTGATAAGATAAGCCTGGCAGCAGTTAATTAATAGAAGAGAGAAAAATGCAAAGACGAGCTACCTCGAAAAAGAGGGCGGCAGAGGCCGAAAAGGAGGTTGACATGGGGGATAAGGAGGCAACACCCGTGGAGGATCCGGAAGTATTACTAACCCAGGTGGAATCAAAACAACCCGCACCACCAGAGGAACAACCCGAAGTAACAACGCAAACAGGGGAAGTCAATCTCCAGGAAAAGAAGGTAGAGAAAGCCAAGGGTACAGAAGAGAGTAAATTGGACAGATTCATGGAAATGTTCTTGCAAAGGATGGAAGGAATGGACAAGAAGATGGACGAAAGTAGTAAGGAAAGGAAGGAAGATAACCACTCATTAAATGAAAAACTAGAGGATCTGAAGGAAGACAACCATTCATTAAATGAAAAACTAGAGGACCTGAAGGAAGATAACCGATCCACAAAGGAAGAATTGGGCCGTAAGATAGAAAATACTAATAGAAGGATTGAGGAAACCAGTAAGAATTTGAATAAGAAGATGGAAGATCTGAAGGAGGACAACCAATCCTTGAGTAAAAAGATGGAAAAGAAGATGGAAGAAACCAGTAAGAAAATAGAGAGTGACAACCAACAATTAAAAGAGGAATTAAGGGAAAATAACAGGAAAATAGAAGAGACAATGGGGGAAAGATTGGAAGAATTGAGAGAGGACAATCAACTGCTGAGAGAAGAATTGAGGGAAGTTAACCAGGAGAGCATGAATAAAGTAGACGAGAGAATAGAGCTGCTGAAAGAAGAGTTAAATAAAAAGATAACAGAGACGAAGAAATCCATCGTAAAGAAGTTAGAACAGGAAGTCGTGGTTGTTAACCAGCAGATCAGAGAAGTAGACGAAAGATGTCGTCAAACAGAAAACGAAGTGCTGGAAGTCCGGGAAGTGATAACTAAGGAGATTACTCAGGTCCAAGAACAACAGAAAACGAAAATGGAGGAGACCAAGAAATTTGCCTTGGAAGAAGTGAATAAAGTGCGGACACAGGTAACCGAAAGATGCGACGGCGTGGAAGCCGCTATGTCGAACATAACCGGACAGGTGCGTCAGAGCCAGGAGGAGATAGAATTTATAAAGAACAGACCGTCTGGATATCATAATTTCCCCATGTCAGAAAACAGAGAATGGCTCAATTTCCGGCAATATAAACGGAAGCCTATGGAGTTCTTGGCACGCATAGAGGAGTACCTCGAAAAACACAGAGGGAACCGATGGGTCCAGAACAGGGAAATCCTTGACGAGTCGTTTCGGGAGGTGAATGACCATTGGTGGATGGCCAACCGGAGCGACATCGACAATTATGAACAATTTAAGAGTCTATTCAAGGCCAAGTACTGGTCAGAGACAACTCAAAATTTGATAAGAGACAATATATGCCACGGCCACTACAAACCACAAGTCGGTAGTTCGATGACAGCTTATTTCCTCGGCAAGGAAACAGCACTTAGAACCGGCCATACCTGAGGAGTGCCTAATAAATAAGTTGTCCTATCATTATGATGAAGAGGTAATTCGTGCGAGGAGGGGCAGCCAAATAAAAACCATCCAGGCAATGACAGAACTCCTCGAAAACTATGAAAATGAAGACTACTACCGACAGAGTCGTAGAAGAAGTGATGGGCCCGAACTAAGGACGTATCAGAACAATAACCAGGGTACGAACAACATAAACACTGGGTACCAAGGAGGCCGGGCATACCCGCAAAATAACAATTTTAGTAATAATAATAATATTAACAACTCTAGTTTCAATAATAATAATAATAATATGGGTCCAAACCATCCAAACCCGAGTCGACCCTCTAATGGTTATCAGGGTAACCGCAATCCCTACCCTAATAACACAAATAGTCAGAGAAGCCCCAATTATGGTAATAGTCATTACCATAATAATAATAATCGTGCGGGTCCCAATAATGGTAATTCCGTTAATAATAGGTTTCCTCGCCCTAGAGTGAACTTCATACGAGCCACAGATGGACGACAGCGGAGATTCAACCACAATCGAAGAAACAGCTACCGCGGATACGAAGAAAGGCGGAGGAGCGTAGAACGGGACCAACCAAGGTACTATCCGGCAAGGAGGAGTAATAGTTTAGATGACGCTGAACGGAGGTCTAACCACGAACGACCGGAAGACCATAGGACAGATCGACAGGTAACCACTCTGAGCATCCCAAATGAGGCATCAATTAGTATGGCTCCAAGGAATAATGATGCCGAGCCTTTAAACGGGCACAGGCAATAATAAATCGCCGGAACCCGTTACTGCTCCTAAATACTGGGTATAATAATAATAATGAGTGCAATCATAGGTATAATAACAATCGTATCACAGTCATAGGGTGCAACTACCTAAAGGACATCAGACATGAGTTATTGGAAGAGGATAACAGGAATCCCACCAATAACTTCAATAATGAAATAATACATGTCGACGCCGAGGTAGAAGGCATCCCAGCCAAGTTAATGATCGATACTGGTTCGAACGTGTCAATCATAAGTACGACGGAGTTGGAGAGGATACAACAAGAGTGCGGGAGAACTTTACCAACGTTGCCGTTGAATAATATTATTTTGTTGGGAGCAACCGGCCGACAAAATAAAACAATACGTAGGCAAGTCTCCGCCAGTGTGATGAGCTGTGGTATAGCAATTGATATGGAATTCTTGGTGGCGAGCGGTCTGCCGTTTAATATACTGGTCGGGTGTGATGTGCTTAGGAGGAATTCCGCCATCATTGATCTGAGAACTGAAACATTGTCGCTGTGTACTAACGGACATACTTGGACGGCGAACTTGGTGGGTAGTGACCAAGTCGTTCCCGATAGTCACTCCCGCAAATCCGCAAAATTAATTACATCCATCCAACATCAATAATTGAACAAAGGATAGACGACACCTCCAATGAAGATTTATGGTCACAAAAAATCCAGGAGATCAGGGATTTCCGGAGCGGTATAACTGGCGAAAAGTTAACAATAAACCAAGCGAACAAATTAATAAACATATATAACAAATATAAATCAGTCTTTTCTGATGAGCCCGGTAAAGTGAAAAACTTCCAGTGTACTCTACAGTTCCGAGACACAGTGGACTTTAACCGGAAGTCTTACCCCATTGCGCAATCACGAAAGCAAGCAGTAAGAGCTGAAATAGAGCAAATGATTAACCGTGACATTATAGAGAGTAGCCATTCCCCATATACAAGTCCTATCGTGGCTATTCCTAAGAAAAACGGACAAGTCCGTTCGTGTTTAGATGCGCGCGAAATAAATAAAATGATCATTAATGACAGGACTTCGCCCGGTGAGATTGAGGAGATTTTAAAACGGTTCCACGGTACCAAATACTTCAGTACCTGGGATACGGTGTGCGGGTACTGGCAGGTGGAATTACATCCACAGAGTCGCCAGTATCTGGCTTTTATATTCGAAGGGCGGAACTACCAGTTTAAGAGGTTGCCCTTCGGACTGGTAAACTCAGTCGCAGTCTTTGTGCACTGCATGGACCAGATACTTGGCCAAGAAGCACTACAATTCACCACCGTATATGTCGATGACTTGCTAGTGTCCTCAGAAACTTGGGAGGAACACTGCTACCGTGTGGAACACGTATTACAGAAGCTAGCGACAAATAATATTACGCTAAAATTAGCAAAATCTCATTTCATTGCTAAGGAAATACAATTCTTAGGCTTCATCTTAAATGATCGGGGAATCTCACCGTCGGCTGAAAAAGTCGAAGCGATTCAGAACTTTCCTACACCTAAGAATCGAAGGCAGTTAGTCGTTCCTGGGACTCTGTCATTACTACCGTAAGTTCCAGGAAAAGTACTCAGAACTGACTGCCAGATTTCAGCCGCAACTGTCATTCAAAAATAAATGGATCTGGGGTAATGAACAACAAAATATATTATCTCTAATAAAACTAAAATTCCCTGAACCCATTATACTCCGCCATCCAGATTTTAACAAGCCTTTCTTTCTTAATTGTGATGCCAGTGACATCAGCCTCGGCACTACCTTATATCAAGAGGATGAGGAGGGCGAACATCTTGTGATCTGCTTTGCCAGCAGAGCATTGAATCAATGTGAGAAAAACTACCACGTTATAGAAAAGGAATTATTTTAGTGTCGTGTTCGCGTGCGGAAAGTTCCGCACTTATATCCTTGGTTATTCCGTTACCGTCCGGACAGACCATAAATCTATCTCGTTCCTTAAGAGATGTAAGTTAAGCCATGGAAGGTTAACGCGGTGGATACTATTGCTGCAAGAATACGACCTTAAGTGGGAGTATATCCCCGGAAAGAAGAATGTCGTCGCGGACGTATTGTCTAGAGTAGACATTGACAAACAGACGTTCGAGGGGGAGAAGGAGAGTATTCTTAAAGTATACCATATTCTAAGCAGCAGCGCCGGTCTACAATCAATTTTAGAACACCTGAGCACACACCAACAAGCTGACCCGAAGTTAATCTCTATTCTCACAAGATTGGAAGCAGGGGATGAGACAATCTCCCAATATTACAAAATCCATAACGGAATCCTGTTTTCAAGACCATCTTTATATAAGGAGGAATGGAAGGTTACTATTCCGACCCATATCGAGAAGGAGATAGTGTTCAATTATCATGTTCGATATGGGCATATGGGCGCCTTAAATGTGGTAAAGGCCCTGGAAGAGAGCTGCCATATCAAAGACATAAGTCGGAAGGTATGGAGGTACATTAGAAACTGTCGCATTTGCCAACTCGTAAAAACAAACAACGAGAAAAGAGAGGGGCAGATGATTCCGATAACCTCTCAGTCGAAACTTGAGAAGGTATTCCTGGATATCTGTGGGCCATTTCCCCGCAGTGGAGGCCGCCACCGATACAAATATCTCGTCATCATAATGGACCATTATACCAAGTTCGTGAAGCTATACCCAGCGAATCGGGCGACTACGAATAAAGTTCTTGAAATCCTGATCAACCAGTACTTCCCAACAGTCGGAAAACCGGTATCGATCATAACCGACCACGGAACACAATTCAAGGGGAGGAAATGGCGGGTTACACTGCTGTCAATGGGGGTTCATACATACAAGACATCAGTATACCACCCGAACAGTAACCCGGCCGAAAGAGTCTTGCGAGAGGTGGGGCGCCTATTAAGAACGTATTGCCACGATCAGCAGAGGAGGTGGCAAGAATACTTGGAGGCCACTGAAGAATTCCTCAACCTGGCATACCATCCAGCCATAGGAATAACCCCATACTCCGCAATGTACGAGAGACAACCCCCTAGGGAGATCGAAGATATCTTGGAGTTCCCCAGAGAGCATAAATATATATTTAATAGAATTCAATTTCATAATAAGGTGGCCGAAGATCAGGAGAAACGGCGGAATAAGTACGATAAAAGCATGGGTAAGGTTATTAATTATACCGTTGGAGAGAAGGTGTTGTTGAAGAATAGGGAATTACCCAGTTCCTTAGAGGGGATAACAAAAAAATTATTGCTTCTGTACACTGGTCCCTATATTGTTTCTAAGAACAATAACAACAACACGTACGAAATAAAGGAAATGAATTCAAATAAAGTTAAGGGTGTCTTTAACCAGGCATCCATGAAGAAATTTTATGAATAAATCATCCAAATTTTAAAACAATGTAAGACCATCTTACTAAACCGGAATTTGAAATAAACATTTTGGAAGAGAATAAAACAGGAATTAGAATAAAATCATCAAAATTTTAAAGCAAGGTAAGACCATCTTACTAACCAGGAATTTGAAATAAACATTTTGGAAGAGAATATAAAACAGGAATTAGAATAAAATCATCCAAATTTTAAAGCAAGGTAAGACCATCTTACTAAACAGGAATTTGAAATAAACATTTTGGAAGAGAATATAAAACAGGAATTAGAATAAATCATCAAAATTTTAAAGCAAGGTAAGACCATCTTACTAAACCGGAATTTGAAATAAACATTTTGGAAGAGAATATAAAACAGGAATTAGAATAAATCATCAAAATTTTAAAGCAAGGTAAGACCATCTTACTAAACCGGAATTTGAAATAAACATTTTGGAAGAGAATAGAAAACAAAAAAGAATTTATAAAAATAACAAAATTCCAAAAACAATGTAAGACAATTACATACAATTTATTTGAAAGAAACTATTTGGAAGTAAGAATATAACAAAAAAGAATTTATGAATAACTCAAAATTCCAAAAACAATGTAATACTTTACATAACAACTATTTGAAGAAAACTTTATGGCAAGAATATAAAAAGGAATTTAGAATGAGAAATCATCTAAATTTAAAAAGATTGTAAGTTCACCTTACTAACCAAGAATTTGAGAAAAAACATCTTGAAGAGATAAATATAAAACAGAATTTAGATTGAAATAATATAAGTTCTAAAAAGAAAAGTAAGCACATATTACATACAATTATTTGAAAACTTTATGGAATAATATAAGAAGAGTGAATTTTGAATTGTGTATAAATCAAGTTTCCAAACCAAGAATACGTACAACTTACCAACCAATTATTAATAAAACACTTTGGTGAGATAAACAGAAGAGATTTAATGCCATATTTATGGTAAGCATAAAATATAATTACCATGTTAATACAGGATCATAATGGGATGAATAAAGGAAACAGACTTTAGAATTAAAACAAATAATTCTGGAAAATATGATCATGTCTAATTTCAATATAGAGAGTAAAAACCTTTCCATAAAATGATGCCAAAGGAAATAAAAAAAAAAATTTTTTTTTATACGATTGAGTTGATACGATTTGAGTTAATACGATTTCAGTGATTGAATATAATAAAATTCAAAAACTTAGGTGGAATTATGAGATAATGAAACTTTGAAGTGGTATGAGGAGAAATTATGACCTCATTATGGAATTAATAAAAAACATTCATTCGAAAATATAATAACCATGACAGGAATAATGTGAGAATAATATCAAAGATATATGTAATTAAACGAATTAATATAAAATGATTTATGAATTAAATGTCAATTATGATAATGACAGTTATAAAAAGTTCTAGAAAATAGAACAAGTGGAAATAATAAGAACAAAGAAACAGTCTAAAGATGTCATAAAGATATGCTACTATAAACAATGCAGATTATAATAAAAAAAAAACAGAAGGTAATAAAGAATTTATAACCAAAAGATTTATATGATAAGAAAAGTTGAAAAATGTAATAATGAAAGAGCTTCCTACCATAATATCAAATGAAAGAAACATCCAGTTAACGAGTCAGAAGAACAACTGAGATAGGAATATTAAAATCTCTGAGAAATATAATAAGTAATAAGTGAAGTATCCCAAAGATATTTTTTTTAAATAGTAACAAATGTGTACTATTCTGAATAATTTTTTAATGTGTCTGTAGATAATTCCAGCAGTATTAATATGTTTTTTGAGCAGAGATGATTTGCCTCTGTACTCAAATATGTGTGAAGTATTGGACAGCAGAGGAAGTAGCGTACAGTGCCTCTCTGAACTGAACCAGCTCACAAAGTAGGGAACGATAGGGAGGAAATATCCCAAGGAGAAAATACTAAGAAGAAATATGAAAATGAAATAATAAATATGAAACTCAGATGACTATTACTATCAAGGAAGATCCAGTGAGAATGAGAAAAATATAAACTCAAATATAAATAAGAAGATTTTTAAAATGGAAGGAAGTCCAGAATAATAACAAACCTAGAATAATTATCATAAGCAATTGTTTCAAACAAAGCAAGTATAGTCTGAAAAAATTACTTCTGGAGAAGGGCATTCTGTAGCGTGACAGAAAATCCACTACTTATTAAGTCATATAAAATCATAAAGTTTAATTACACCACATATGTTAAAATAATATTGAATGAGATTTAAGGAAATCAAAGGAATGAACCACGATGAAATAAAAATCCTCATTACATTATATAAAAACCACTGTTTAAATATCAAAGAAAGTATTGAAAGCAACTCATATTATAAGATCAGTAATTTACCCAGGAAGCGAGGAGCAGTAAACAAATTAAATAACACCATATCAAGAAGAAAGAGAATCAGTTTAAGAGTGGTGAATACCAAAATACCCCAAAAACAAGAAGAAGGAAGAATAAAGTTTGTGATCAGGGAGAGAACAATACCCTGAAACCTTTAGAGAAGAACAAGGTCCGTATCAGTAAATAAATTAGATGCTCCAAACTAAACATCAGTCGAGATAACACAAAGTACCTTGGTTTACCCAAGAATGAAGAAGGAAGACAAGAAGACCAGAAGAATGAAGACTAGAAGAAGGACAAGAATGAAGACCAGAAGAAGGAGAAGAATGAAGACAAGAAAGAAGATAAGAAGAAGGACAAGAAAGAAGACAGGAGGAGAGGAAGAAATAGTATGAAGGAAACACCGTTGTAAAACCTATTATTATTATTAACTACCATCAACCCCAAACCCACAAAAACGATTAAAAAGAAAGTATAACATACAAAAATCCTATAAAAATGTAATTATTTAGAAAACTAAAGTGCTGTATAGTATTATAAGAAGTGAACCGACTAAAGCTATTGTGTGATAAGAAAATAAACAAGTCTTAACAGTCCATGATTACTAAAGGTCTGGTCTGAGATAATAAGACTCAAAATATCAGAACCAACAGTGAAAGTGAATTTGTGTAAGTGTTTTTTGGAAATGCAATAAACTTAAAGTTAGTGATACTATGACTTATCAATATGCTATATAACAACTTTAATATCCAATAATAAACAGTATAATAAAATAATAAAATGGAAAATTTCCAGTATTTTATTACTTTTATGTAACTCTTTATTTACAAGACATTTGTAAAAAAATGCATAATAACTAGAGTATGGGTGGTCATGTTTACTGATGAAGGGGATCATAAATAATAATGGTTTAGACCAGAAAGGACTGGCATTAATTTAGTATTCATAGTTTTAAAATGTTTAAATAAACTGTTTGTTCACAGCCATAAAATCAATGTGTTTGTAAGAGTTATTAGAAAATAAGATTTATATTATGTGTTTAAAATGAATAATGTTTGCTAAATAACAGCATACATACCATTAATAATGTTTCAGTAGGTATGCTATGTTAACTCAAAAAGAGTTAAAAGTATATGTTCAAACCATGTCAGCAATATGTTCAATTGTACAGATTTCTAAATAATGTTCATAATTATTTTGTATAACTGTAGTGTTAATTAAATACTACACCTCACAGTAAGTTATAAACCATTTTATTTTCATGTAATAGTAACTATGTAAAGTCAGAGGAGGAAGTAGGATTAAATTTATTTGAGAAAGACAGAAATGTAAAATTCTAAACTCTAGGCCATTTGGTGAATTCACAGAAACAATATAAACCAGTATAATTCACTTATAAATCCTGTAAACTAGCAAGATTTAGATAAGGTAAATCAGTTAACCACTACTGGGAATGATCCTATGAGTTAAAATGATAATAAGGAAATATACCTTAAAATATTGTAAATTTTCAAAATATATAAATTAATTAATTTTAAAGAGCAATGTCAAATTCAGAGATTAACACAAAAAACCAGTTCAAAGGTTTAATTTATATGTATTTAAGGAAAGGAAGAGGAATATGACTAATTAAAATTTATTATAATAGTATTAATGATAATTAAGATGGAGGAAAATTTGTATAAAGGCGGAAATCCAATTTTGAGCCTATATTTCCAAAAAGGAAAGAAATTTGTTAATTTCCACAAAATGTCTACAGATATGGACTATAATATATCAATTTAAAGGGAATGAGATGATTAAACCAATGATAAGATTCATAATTCATGAAGGTGATGAATAAAATAAATAAATTCCATATATAATGTAATATTGTATCATGTGTATGGGTAATCGAAATATGTTAACAATACTTTTTCAAAGATTAACTGGGCCAGATTTTGACCAAGTTAATTAGTCTTTTGTTGAATATCAAGCTGAATAGTTGTGTGAAAAAACGTTCCTTAAAACCGAGTAGAAAATGGTACGACAAATTGCCATTAATGTTAGTGCATCGAGAGTTAGATGAATTGAACACTTTCTTAGCTAAATTTACCAAAACTTTAACGACAATAGTGAAAAATAACACCTAACTTCATGATACGAGTGATATAAAACAGTAAAACAATATATTTGACATAATTCACGCTACAACGCATAATAACTTTTACAGACAACCTAACCAACAGAAGTGAACACATACCAAATAACTTAATTAACACCAATATACACGGAACACTTCTTCAGAACACACCAAACTACCTAATAGACAGATTACACCAGTGCGGGAACATTTCAAACATTCATGAAGATAATTTTGTTGAGTTTTTAACAAGACGACTTTTGCAGTGACTTCGCCAGAACTAGTAGCGGCCATCTTTGAATTTACTAAGCCTGCCTTCTTCATCCCGTGGTGTCGTCATAGAAGCTGCCAATGGTCTGACAAAACAATTTATTAAACATTATATATCAGAATTATTTAAATACTGTTAAATAATAATTATTGAATTTATTTTAATTGTTAATGTTATACTTTCTCGTCACCCTTCTCTGACTATTAATTTAATCGCTCAAAGAACCTGTCCTTTATATAATACCTATAATAATTTTTATACTGTATGCACAATCGATAATTCCCTGAGACGGAGTCGATAATTGTTCTCAATCGATAAAAAATCGATTATTTATTAAATTGTTCAATAAATCTATATATTTCAATTGTTTTTTATCTGTTATTATTTTACAGGCTAATTTAAGGTTATTTATTAAGGCTAAGGGACTTCAAGAAGAAGAAAATATTTTATTTGAGTGAGATATTGGACTAGCAAGAAAAATCATCAATCGATTGCTGACTGGAGTTAATCTATTTAACTCCAGACTTGGTTCAAAACTTCCAGAAGTGCTCGATAGTTAATAAATACCTTCCTAATTCTCTAAATTTTTACAAAACCTTTAAAACAGCCTTATTTCTTAATTACACACATTGATTAACATAAACAAAATTATTTTTTTTTATTGAAAATTTTATTTTTTATAAAATTTTTCTCTACTATTTTATTTTTGTAAAGACCGGCATACAGGGTCTGCTTACAATATAAATAGAGCAATATAAGCCTTTGACGTCGAATTGGAACGCTGCCTGCCATGACGTATAAATACAGGACCGGCATAGTCGACTGCACATTGAGAAAATGTCTTGGCAGGAGTAACTCGGGAAGAGGACAGTTGTCCTAATAATTGGCTTGAGCCCCTAGCACGGAATCGAAAGCAAGTGATACATTTGTGTATTACTGATCGTATGTACGATTTATCATTAATTATCCAGTATTTCTGCCGTAGAGAGTACTGAGTCAATTGTACCCCAGCATAGAGTAGACGAAGATGCTCGCCTTCTATGATTAGTTTACTGAGATGTGAATTCGGGTGGAGTATGATTTGGTGTTTGCTATCATAGGTAAGCTGGGAGTGCTGAAGGCGTCCGCCCACGCGTAATATCCCCGCATTGTCCAGAAAGGGGTTAAGTGAAAGAATTTTACTATTATTAGGGATAGAGCGTTGTGCCTCAAGTTCCTTGATTTCGATGCTAAAGTGCGATCGCTGGGACTGGCGAATAAAAATCAAACGTCTACCATGTAACTCATGGGAAGTTAAAAAAGAAATGTTTCTATCAGCTATAGGAAGCCTCGAGTTCCGAATGAATCGAAGGCAATACGAAAATACACGGGATTTTGAAAGCGAAGAGTAGTTTTCAAAATAACTAGGCATAGATGAAGCGGCAACCAGTGAGGTTTGGACTTGCTTACGTTGTTCTTGCTCAAGATCGGGATGAGTGCAGGGTGAATGGGCATCGAAAGCACTGGTGGGCCATGAAGATGACTCATGGGACAACCAGGATGGACCATACCACCATTGTGGGTGACCGTGAAAAACAGGGGCAGACAACCACGCGATAGAATGTCGGCAGGGTTGTCATGTGAAGAGACACGATGCCAGGTACCCTTTGCAGTGAGTCGTTGTATCTCCGCAACGCGGTTGGAGACAAATACCTTCCATCTGGAAGACTGCTGGTGAATCCAGTGTAAGGCGATCATTGAGCCGGAGTAAAAATACAAGTCGTCGAATTTGTAACTCACAGTGTTTACAACCTTGGAAACCAACTGAGCCAATAAGAGACAGGCGCGAAGTTCGAGTCTGGGTAATATTACCTGCTTCAAGGGAGCGACTCTAGATTTAGAGCATAACAAGTATGATGAAATGCTGTGGTTTGAATACACCGTTCGCACATAAATGCAGCACGCGTAACCCTTTGCTGACGCGTCGGCAAACCCATGGAGCTGAAATGAAATGATTTATGAATTATTTAAATTCTTTAAAGACCTTGGAATCTTAAAGTAAGTCGTTTAGAACATGTCCTACTAGCAAATTTGGAAGGACAGTGTGAGGGATCATGGCCTGGACGCATGCAATTTAAGCTCAAAGGGAGATATAGCCACGAATTGTGGGCATTCAGAGAGTCTATGTTTACCTCGACACAGCTGACAAATGTTATTGCTGAAATGGTATGAAAGGTTGACCTAGTGAGATAAACGGGTTTAATAGTTTTGCGATAGGGAGTCTTATCGCTAACTTGTATTCTATTTACTGAACTGGTCGAGGCGCCGACGTTTTGCATTAGTTGCCTTCTACCATTTAAAAATTTAATAGAATTGTTGAAATTAGGGAATCGCTCGTCGGATAGGCTTTCCTTCCATAGTCGGCATGTCTGGTTATCGAGCTTCTGCGTTAAATATTGAACAAAAATCAATTCAAAGGTATTTACCGGTAAACTTAATGAATTTAAAGCATTTATATTTGCGGTGATTTCGTCAATAAATTTTGAAATGCCAACCATGGACTCTTGCTGAATGGACTTCATGCCCAAGACATTCCCTATATGATACGCTGAGACAATTAATTTGCTATCATACCTGGCCCTCAATAGATCAATGGCTACCGCATAATTATCATGGGTGATTGGGAGAGATTTTATTACATTTAACGCCTCTTCCCTTAATGAAGAATGTAAATAGTGCAATTTCTGAATGTCCGTCAGGTCAGTTCTGACGTGTACTAACTCCAAAAACATGTTGTAATAATGCTGCCAATCAGTAATGTTGCCTGAGAAGCAGGGCAATTTAATTGGCTCTAACTGAATAGGGGAGGTTTTAATTGGCGTAACTTCCGCTTGAATTAATGGTTTTTTGTTCACCTCTTCTACACGTTCCAATAAATTGTGCAGCTTGCACTCAATAGTACAGAGATCATCCTCTGTCTGAACCCTGTCACTTACCGATGTGAAATCAGACGCATCACCCTGAATATGGGTCTGAATTTCATCATACTTCGCGGACAACTCCAGCAAGTGGCGGAATTTAATTTTTAAAGCATGGTGATCGTTTATGTCAGGATCGAAATTGTCAGCGAAGGTATTTACACGGGATATAGAGGCCTTAATTGTGCCACGTTTTTTAAATAAATTATTATAAATAAATCACCTTATATCCGTTGTGTGACTTCGTTACGTCGATTAAAAACGCGTTTCGGAACATCTGTTCCATCATCAGATAAAATCGCTCTATTGAGGTCGTTAAACGTTAAAAACACATGTTACACATAATTGTCCACTATGTGTAACATGTGTTTTTAACGTTTAACGACCTCAATAGAGCGATTTTATCTGATGATGGAACAGATGTTCCGAAACGCGTCATTTTAATCGACGTAACGAAGTCACACGACGGATATAAGGTGATTTATTTATAATAATTTACTGTTCATACGTGACTTGGATACCAAGAACTAATATGCATTTTAAATTTTTTAATTAACGCTTTCACATCAGGCATGATTGAAATGCAAGCTGTGATTCGAAACAGATAGATAAATACAGAGCAGGTGAACAATAGATGTAATTTGAATACTTTACTAAATCCTGATATAATGCGGGAGCCAGTGATCGGTATGCAACTTAATCTATTACTTATTATAATAGGTACTTATTTTCTTTAAAAAATAGTTATATGGAAATTATTTGAAAATATGACTCATTCAAAGTGAAAATATACATATAGCTTCATCACATTACTTAAGTTTCTGATTGAATTATTGTAAAATTGCATAAATGAAAATTTATGCGAAAATACAAGTCTCTGGTCACTGGACACTAATTTCTGTTTATATAAAAATTATTAATGATTTTATATCAAATGCTATTAACTATATGTGCTAAAATATTACTGACTTTTACTGTACATAAAATTATAAATGAAAAACTATAAGAAATACAAGTTCATAGTCACGTGGATTATGAGTCCCCGGCATGTTCAAGATGGCTCCGGTGCCTGTTGTTTCCTTGGTGATCCTGTTCGGCAGGCCTTGGATGGTGGCGCAAGTCTTGTTTCTGCTGGTCGGGTAATGCTTGAAGCTGTAACTCTCCGTTTAAGCTTGAAGTTCTAATTTTTCGCTGCTGTACGACAAATGACGATGAATTGTAATGTCTTGCTGTCTTAGAGATGATGCCCTGCAGAGTCTTGTAATGTCAAGTATGAAGTTTTTTTTTGAAAACAATGAAGGTATGCTACGGCCAGCAATCTTAAGTTTGAGAATATTCGGGCTTGAACGAAACGTTGTTTGGGCCCATTACAATGAAATATAGATCAGAATCTTAATCCGAATCACGATCCGGATCCGGCCCGGAGGACCAGAAATGTCACGTCTTCGACGCTCTCGAATAATCTTGAGTTGGTCTTACAACGTTAGGTGATGAGTTGGCTGGTAAGAAGTGAAATAAAGTAGTGGACTGTATATATTCTTTGAGTTAACTGTTTATTGAATGTTGCAAGAAAATGATTGCATGGCACGTGCAGCGTAGCGCGGCATACATTGCCTGAGAATAAAGTTGAATTAAATATTAAGAGTCATGATAGTAAATTGAGGCCGAGATCGCATAAGTATTAGTGTATTCAGCACTGAAGATCATGCTAAAAATTTGAAGTGGAATATTCCGAATTGAAAATAATTATATAGCCGCAGCTGGCGAACTGAAGGCTTGTTGCCTGTTCGGAGTTTAGCAATTAACTAACTAGACTGGACAGCTGCGAGCTTGCAAGACACGCTGGCAGCAGTTTGGCGGGGGAGAATGACGTCACTGCACGCACGCCGCATTGCAGATATTATAAGTACAAAGTTTAACATACTGCCCGCACAAAATCGGGCGATTTTGCAGCTTAAGTCATTGTGTGAATAGTGCATAATAATTGACATTAGATAACAATAGAATAATGACACCAAAATACAATAATATATAACTATATGATAATACAATAATAAAAGGCATAATAATTGACATGCATAACAATAGAGCAATGACACCAAAAAATTCAATAGTACATAACAATATGATTGACATACACAATTGATGTAAGGATACATAATACATAATGATTGACATTACATAGTAATAGAATAATGATCCCAAAAAATTCAATAGTACATAATAACATGATAATGATACATAATGCAATAATCCGAAAGACATAATAATTGACAGTACATAATAATAAAATAATGATCCCAAAAAATTCAATAACACATAATAACATGATAATACAATAATAAAAGGCATAATAATTTACATGCATAATATTAGAATAATGATCCCAAAAAATTCAATAATATATAACAATATGACAATACAAAGACATAATAATAATAATATAATAAGAATAACAAATGGAAAGCATGCGATCTCCCGGGCACGAAGCACGATAATGCGATAAAGTTCAAATCAATGATACATGTCGCATGAACGCTCATGTAGTCAATCTAAGGCCACTGGAAGTGGACATAATTTGTGAATGGGCCGACGTAGGATGCCGTTTGCGGTGTGAACATCCGCTACGCGCACTAGTGAATCCTGACCCAAATGGACCTGAGTGACTACTCCGCGTTTCCAATGCAGGGGGGGGAATTATCTTCCAAAATAAGGACGAGTTGTCCGGGAGCCAAATTGTTTGACTGGATGCGCCATCTGTTGCGTTGTTGCAACTGGTTGCAAATAATCCTTCGACCACCTCTTCCATATAGAGTGGGTGAATCTTTGGAGCAGCTGCCATCTGCCCAAATGACCAATTTTGACTTCGGAATAGTCAGGTTCCGGGAGTGAAGCGAGTGGAGAACCAGCCAAGAAGTGCGCTGGAGTTAAAGGCTCGGGATCCCTAGTCATTTGAAATGGCGAACAAGGGGCGAGAGTTAAGGCAGGACTCTATTTGAGTTAAAATAGTGTAATAATCTTCAAATGTAAGAATGGTTCTGCCGACAACGCGCCGCAAATGAACCTTAACGCTCTTGACTCCACTCTCCCTCAGGCCACCGAAATGAGGTGCTGACGGGGGAGTGAAGGACCATTTGATTCCTTGGGCACTGGTAAAATCCTGGGTAGTCTGTTCAAATCCGTTAGATTGAAGAAGTTTGTATAAGTCGTGAAGTGTACTGCTAGCACGACGAAAATTTGTACCATTGGATTGTCGGAGAATATCTGTGAAGGGATACCCCTACGAGCTATAAACCGTATTAAGGCTGCTATGAAAGCGCCTGAGGTAAGATCTGAAACTAATTCAAGGTGAATGGCCTTAGTGGCCATGCATATAAATAGAGCAATATTTGACGCTTTGACGTCGAATTGGAACGCTGCCCGCCATGACGTATAAATACAGGACCGGCATTGTCGACTGCACATTGAGAAAATGGCTTGGCAGGAGTAACTCGGGAAGAGGACAGTTGTCCTAATAATTGGCTTGAGCCACTAGCATGGAATCGAAAGCAAGTGATACATTTGTGTATCACTGATCGTATGTACGATTTATCATTAATTATCCAGTATTTCTGCCGTAGAGAGTACTGAGTCAATTGTACCCCAGCATGGAGTAGACGAAGATGCTCGCCTTCTATGATTAGTTTACTGAGATTAGAATGCGGGTGGAGTATGATTTGGTGTTTGCTATCATAGCTATCATAGGTAAGCTGGGAGTGCTGAAGGCGTCCGCCCACGCGTAGATCCCCGCATTGTCCAGAAAGGGGTTAAGTGAAAGAATTTTACTATTATTAGGGATAGAGCGTTGTGCCTCAAGTTCATTGATTTTGATGCTAAAGTGCGATCGCTGGGACTGGCGAATAAAAATCAAAAGTGTACCATGTAACTCATGGGAAGTTAAAAAAGAAATGTTTCTATCAGCTATGGGAAGCCTCGAGTTCCGAATGAATCGAACGCAATACGAAAATACACGGAGTTTTGAAAGCGAAAAGTAGTTTTCAAAATAACTAGGCGTAGATGAAGCGGCAACCAGTGAGGTTTGGACTTGCTTACGTTGTTCTTGCTCAAGATCGGGATGAGTGCAGGGTGAATGGGCATCGAAAGCACTGGTGGGCCATGAAGATGACTCATGGGACAACCAGGATGGACCATACCACCATTGTGGGTGACCGTGTAAAAACAGGGGCAGACAACCACGCGATAGAATGTCGGCAGGGTTGTCATGTGAAGAGACACGATGCCAGGTACCCTTTGCAGTGAGTCGTTGTATCTCCGCAACGCGGTTGGAGACAAATACCTTCCATCTGGAAGACTGCTGGTGAATCCAGTGTAAGGCGATCATTGAGCCGGAGTAAAAATACAAGTCGTCGAATTTGTAACTCACAGTGTTTACAACCTTGGAAAACAACTGGGCCAATAAGAGACAGGCGCGAAGTTCGAGTCTGGGTAATGTTACCTGCTTCAAGGGAGCGACTCTAGATTTAGAGCATAACAAGTTTGATGAAATGCTGTGGTTTGAATACACCGTTCGCACATAAATGCAGCACGCGTAACCATTTGCTGACGCGTCGGCAAACCCATGGAGCTGAAATGAAATGATTTGGGAATTATTTAAATTCTTTAAAGACCTTGGAATCTTAAAGTAAGTGTCGGAAATCAGCTGAGCATAAAGCTCTACCCACTGATTAGATAATGAGTCCGAGAGGGGGTCGTCCCAACTTGTTCCGGTTAACCACAAGATCTGCATGAACTGCTTGCACCAAATGTAACCGGGCCAATAAGACCTAATGGGTCGTAAATTCTGGCGATAACTGATAATACCCTTCTCTTGTTAAATACCTCCACTTCGACATGTCTTTGGAAACTATATACGAAACTATCATCGTTAATGTCCCATTGAATACCCAAAGTACGTACAGTTTGATTCTTGTTAAAGTCAAGGGAAGAGTTGGCGTGTGAAGCTATAATGGTTTGATCATTGGAAAACCACTTGTGCAAAGTAAACCCGTATTGATTTAATAAATTTGTAATGTCGGACTTCATTTGAGATAAGATGTGTGGGTTACCTGAGCCGGTCTTAAGATCGTCCACATAGAAATCATTTGCGATAGCAGAACAGGCTATAGGGTGTTGAGTTTTGTTTTCCTGGGCTATTTGGGCCAAACATCTTGTGGCCAGAAGTGAAGCACTTGCAGTCCCATATATGACTGTCCTCAAGGCGTAGCGTTGAAGTTCCCTATGGGGGGCGTCGTGCCAGACGATTCGTTGCAAATTAGAATCCCTGGGATTAACTAAAATTTGACGGTACATTTTCTCAATGTCCGAAATGAGGACATATCGGTGCGTACGAAACCGAGACATAATCGAAAAAAGATCCTGCTGGACCGTGGGACCAACCATCAATGTGTCGTTCAAAGACAAATTATTTGTTGTTTTGGCAGAGCCGTCGAAAACAACTCGCAATTTGGTGGTTATACTAGAGCCCTTAAAAACCGAATGGTGCGGTAAGTAAAAGGTGTCTGACTTATTGACTGACAAATCGTAAGAATCAAGCAAAGACATGTGGCCCAGAGTTAAATATTCCTGCATGAATGTGCTATAGTCTTTATGAAGGGCAGGGTTCTGCTTGAACTTGAGTTCCAGTGATTGAAATCTGCGAATAGCTCCGAAAAGAGAATCGCCCAAATGAGAATTGTATACCCTGCGAGGTAGGGATACCACAAATCTACCACTACTATTGCGGAAAGTGTTAGCGACAAAATGACTTTCGCGTTCTGAGTCCTCAACGGAGGGAGCACGAGCAGCAACATCCTCCAATTGCCAGAAGTCTTTTAATTGCGATGAAATGGCATTATTATCTTCGCATGCTATGAATGACGAGACATGTTTTGTCATGTCGACATTAAAGGGCAGGTTACCCGCGAGGATGAATCCCAATTTTGTCTCCTGTATTATGGGAAAGTGTGGGCTACGGATGAATTTGACAGGTTCAATCAATTGTAAATAGTACTGGGCACCAAGTAATATGTCGATTTGTGAAGAAAAGTTCAGTTGCGGGTCAGCTAGGAATATGCCCTATGGTATATTTAGGGACGAGATATCAAACGATTCTGCAGGAAGATTATTCGTAATACTGGGAAGCACAGCGCAATGCACGTTCAAATTAAAATCCTTGTAACGAGACTGCAGCCTTACCCTAGTACTAAAGTCAGCTTGACATAAGGAATTGTTTATACCAGTGATGGGTAATTGAGACTTGGTCAATTTTAGACCCATGCGGCGTGCGAAACAAATGGTACAGAAGTTTGCTTGAGATCCTGAGTCTAATAAAATCCTTACTGGATGCTTCCTACCGGCATGGTCCGTTGTCATGCAGACAGCGGTGGATAATAGAATAGATTTGTTTGTTTGCAGTTTCAGTGAGAACTGATTGTTGCCCCTACTTGAAGTGTTACTGCCTGATATGTGGATCATTGTATGATGTCGTTTAGAACATGTCCTACAAGCAAATTTGGAAGGACAGTGTGAGGGATCATGGCCTGGACGCATGCAATTTAAGCAAAGTTTGTGCTTGATTAAAATGTTTTTTCGCTCAAAGGGAGATATGGCCACGAATTGTGGGCATTCAGAGAGTCTATGTTTACCTCGACACAGCTGACAAATGTTATTGCTGATATGAGTATGAAAGGTTGACCTAGTGAGATAAACGGGTTTAATAGTTTTGCGATAGGGAGTCTTATCGCTAACTTGTATTCTATTTACTGAACTGGTCGAGGCGCCGACGTTTTGCATTAGTTGCCTTCTACCATTTAAAAATTTAATAGAATTGTTGAAATTAGGGAATCGCTCGTCGGATAGGCTTTCCTTCCATAGTCGGCATGTCTGGTTATCGAGCTTCTGCGTTAAATATTGAACGAAAATCAATTCAAAGGTATTTACCGGTAAACTTAATGAATTTAAAGCATTTATATTTGCGGTGATTTCGTCAATAAATTTTGAAATGCCAACCATGGACTCTTGCTGAATGGACTTCATGCCCAAGACATTCCCTATATGATACGCTGAGACAATTAATTTGCTATCATACCTGGCCCTCAATAGATCAATGGCTACCGCATAATTATCATGGGTGATTGGGAGAGATTTTATTACATTTAACGCCTCTTCCCTTAATGAAGAATGTAAATAGTGCCATTTCTGAATGTCCGTCAGGTCAGTTCTGACGTGTACTAACTCCAAAAACATGTTGTAATAATGCTGCCAATCAATAATGTTGCCTGAGAAGCAGGGCAATTTAATTGGCTCTAACTGAATAGGGGAGGTTTTAATTGGCGTAACTTCCGCTTGAATTAATGGTTTTTTGTTCACCTCTTCTACACGTTCCAATAAATTGTGCAGCTTGCACTCAATAGTGCAGAGATCATCCTCTGTCTGAACCCTGTCACTTACCGATGTGAAATCAGACTCATCAGCCTCAATTTGGGTCTGAATTTCATCATACTTCGCGGACAACTCCAGCAAGTGGCGGAGTTTAATTTTTAAAGCATGGTGATCGTTTATGTCAGGATCGAAATTGTCAGCGAAGGTATTTACACGGGATATAGAGGCCTTAATTGTGCCACGTTTTTTAATTAATGCTTTCACATCAGTCATGATTGAAATGCAAGCTGTGATTCGAAACAGATAGATAAATACAGAGCAGGTGAACAATAGATGTAATTTGAATACTTTACTAAATCCTGATATAATGCGGGAGCCAGTGATCGGTATGCAACTTAATCTATTACTTATTATAATAGGTACTTATTTTCTTTAAAAAATAGTTATATGGAAATTATTTGAAAATATGACTCATTCAAAGTGAAAATATACATATAGCTTCATCACATTACTTAAGTTTCTGACTGAATTATTGTAAAATTGCATAAATGAAAATTTATGCGAAAATACAAGTCTCTGGTCACTGGACACTAATTTCTGTTTATATAAAAATTATTAATGATTTTATATCAAATGCTATTAACTATATGTGCTAAAATATTACTGACTTTTACTGTACATAAAATTATAAATGAAAAACTATAAGAAATACAAGTTCATAGTCACGTGGATTATGAGTCCCCGGCATGTTCAAGATGGCTCCGGTGCCTGTTGTTTCCTTGGTGATCCTGTTCGGCAGGCCTTGGATGGTGGCGCAAGTCTTGTTTCTGCTGGTCGGGTAATGCTTGAAGCTGTAACTCTCCGTTTAAGCTTGAAGTTCTAATTTTTCGCTGCTGTACGACAAATGACGATGAATTGTAATGTCTTGCTGTCTTAGAGATGATGCCTTGCAGAGTCTTGTAATGTCAAGTATGAAGTTTTTTTTTGAAAACAATGAAGGTATGCTACGGCCAGCAATCTTAAGTTTGAGAATATTCGGGCTTGAACAAAACGTTGTTTGCGCCCATTACAATGAAATATACAACAGAATCTTAATCCGAATCACGATCCGGATCCGGCCCGGAGGACCAGAAATGTCACGTCTTCGACGCTCTCGAATAATCTTGAGTTGGTCTTACAACGTTAGGTGATGAGTTGGCTGGTAAGAAGTGAAATAAAGTAGTGGACTGTATATATTCTTTGAGTTAACTGTTTATTGAATGTTGCAAGAAAATGATTGCATGGCACGTGCAGCGTAGCGCGGCATACATTGCCTGAGAAATAAAGTTGAATTAAATATTAAGAGTCATGATAGTAAATTGAGGCCGAGATCGCCTAAGTATTAGTGTACTAAGCACTGAAGATCATGCTAAAAATTTGAAGTGGAATATTCCGAATTGAAAATAATTATATAGCCGCAGCTGGTGAACTGAAGGCTTGTTGCCTGTTCGGAGTTTAGCAATTAACTAACTAGACTGGACAGTTGCGAGCTTGCAAGACACGCTGGCAGCAGTTTGGCGGGGGAGAATGACGTCACTGCACGCACGCCGCATTGCAGATATTATAAGTACAAAGTTTAACAGTACTGTATAGTGTATTGATCTTGAAGCCATACATCACATTACACTATATAATTGTAACAAGAACTTTGACAATTGACTATCTTCTTCAAGACCAAGATGACTTTGTGGCAGATTCACTTTCCGTAGTTACTGGTTTAAAAAATTACTAATTTTGTTTGCAATTGTTTAGAGTTTATCTCTTTAACACTTTCAATGCTGGTCTATTACGAAGCTGTTGATACTGGAAAACTGGGCATTTTTTAACATTTAAAAAAAATCATAATTAAATTAATCTTTGGTCAGTGTTAATGATCTAAACGTCATAGTAACAGTCAGTTATCTCTTTAAAACAATATTAAACATGTACATTTATTCATACAAAGTAATTTATTACTGCCACCATAACGAAACTGTTCATTATTTTTGAAAAAAGCTCAACATATATTTTTTTACAAATTCGAAAAAAAGTTTTTGTAAATTAAGTCACTTTTGACAATATACTCAAATATAACTAGTTTACATATAACATAGTAACAAGGAAATGCACCAAAATTCACTGTTGTATATTGTTGTAATAAAATTTAGCTAATGCGTAATACATTTTCAAGCAGTCGCAATCCAACTTCACACGTAGGACCAATCATGTTGACTCTTTTCTTTGATGTTTAATGTCCACCAGTTTGGGCCTTGACTCTGTCTGGATATAGTCTTACCTGGTTCTGACATTCTCTATAACTATTAACCCAACATTCAAACGAAGGGAATAAAATCCTTTCTGGCCATATATATCCACCAGTGGACTTTGTACATGATTGCAAATGACAGTCTGAGCTAAACACAGGCATGGAAAAGCTGACCTAAACACAGGGAGGCGTTTATAAGTGTTAACTATAACAAGGTCTTGCAAGTGATTATAATGGGGATATATGTTTTCACTTGTTGATTGTTCAGAGTACTGAACGACAAAATTCTCATCTTTTACTGCACTCATCTTAATTTTAGGGTGAGAGTTGTCTTTCTCCTTTGAGCTTTCTGCCATCAACAATCCTGTCTTTAGTAAAGGTGTGGTAGCCAGGTCATTTTCATCTGCTCCAAGCCAGGACTCCATGTCCTCTAATGACATAGCCAGCTTCTTCTCCTCATCTTTGAAGGGTCTCAGGGAAGTGTTCTGGCTCACAATCACTTGTTTCTGGATGTCTTAAGTTATTCATCCAAGAGAACTTTCTTCCATGTATTTGCCAAAGTTTTATAACTTTAAATTTTGCAGTGTCTGTTGGCCTCTTCTGTCTCATACAGCACGTGGCTCCTCTATTTCTAAAACTTAATTGAAGAATTTATTTTTGTGGATCTGCTTTGCCGTGTTGATCACACCCTGGTCCATTGACTCACAGTTGTTTTTTTTTCTGGCAGGAACATGCACTTAAATCTTATCTCTTCTGTGAAGTTTTTAAACTTCAGGGTAGATTGATATATTGTCTAGCAGTACAAAGGTTCTACTTGTCTTCTGGAATTTTCAAATCTTCGATGTGGTGAATTTTAATTCTAGTATAGCTTTTGTATGTAACCGATGTGTTATTTGTATATCTGATGTCTGACATGGTTTGTTTTGCAGTGCTGTACTCAATTAAAATGCTCAAAACTGAAGTTCCTTTTTCTCCAACTTTTCTATAACTGACAGTTTATCATGGAGAGAAAGTGTTACACGCTTACAGTTAGCTTCTGGTCTACAAATAGCTTACTTAAAGACAGCAAACGCCTAAAAATTGCATGTACATAACTGGAAAAAGTATAAAACACTGAACATGTTTCAAACATCTGACCCAAATGTAGAAGCAGATTATGATAGGCCTGTCAGTTCCTAGAATACAGAATAATGTAGAGCCATGACAAATAGAAGTCTACAGGAAATGTGACAGTTGATGAACGGAATGTATCACACAGCTCAACAACCTGCACTCATTTTCCAGCATTGTGAAGGATCATTTTTGAGCTGATCTTTCAACTTTTTACATTCTCGGAGCTACCCATTTTAAGCGGAGTCTATTATAACATGAGTATACTGTACATGTATGAAGTCTTAATAGACATATGGTCCACAGGAAATAATTGTGATTGTTGTACTCTCTCTGCCTAAATTATAGGTGCTGCATGGTAAAATTTTATTATCACAAACCACAGTAAAGTTGTGTTATTAGTTAAACAAAAAATAAAATTTTATTTAAATTTAGAGAATAGTTTGTATTATGTTCCTGTAACTTCACCTTGGAAGAGGGTGGCCACCACATTTTGACAGGCAGAATGTGGAAACTGCAACAATAAGATGTCGACCAAAACACTAAAATACTTGCACAAGACCTTGCAGAAGAATTACGACCCTGGACCCGGTGGTCAGATCCATTTAAGCGAATCCATTGAGCACAGGTTAGGTCAAGGAAGGTGACAAATAAAAAACACGTAAAGCATAGTCATGTTACTAGAAAATTTTATTAAGTAATTATTTAGTTAAACATTACCTTTTGTCGATTTAGAAATTTGAATTAATTTGCCAACTAATTAGAAGTTCTTGCAATTTAATAGATCAACTGCATAAAACAATGTATACATACTTTTTTAATTATAGATGAAACTATTTATATTCTTCCTTTTTCAATAATTTTAACGAAATTAAAAAGAGATATCAAGTAAAAAAAATCAGATGTTACAATCTTCCTATTTCTTAATTAGCATTTTAATCAAATAAAAATGAAGATTTCAAGTCAAACAACCAGCACGTTTAATTGTATAATTATTTCTGTGTAAAATCTCCCTCATACAATTCCTGCTATGCACACAGCTTTTCTTTATATAAACATTGGCCATTACTTACCTTATACACTGAAAATACTTATATAGTAAGTTGAATTGGTGATATCACTTTGGATGTGTGTGAAGCATTGCACTCCAATGGGCTATGTCTCCAACTGCCAGTTCTTATACAGACAAAATTCCCAGACGCTGATGTCACATTATACATCATATATCGCCTTCAACTTTGACAGGTTACAGCATTGAATAGTGGAAATTATTGTTAACTGCAAAATTCGAAACGTTCTTCACTATCACTCACAATTGTTTTTAAATTCTTTAATATACATGATTGTAAAATCAAACGTACTACAAGCCACACAGCATTACACCACACTGTGCAATCATGTACTACGGTACATGTTTTATTTTTCAACTTGTTATCCAGATGTCTAAATTTTTAGGCCTCAACTAGTTCCAGTCACTTATGAGTTCATTTTTAACATGCTCACATTACAGTGTAAGTTTTTAAAATATGCCCCTGTGATTATGTCATATGCCGCGTGGTCAATTAACTTTTCTGACTTGCTGTTTTATGTTGAAATGGAGATTATTTCTATGGAATTTGCACTGTTCACATTCGATATAACTGTTTCTCAATTTTGAATACACACACTTCTGAATTTTAAATTTTAACAATCTATAGGGGATTTCTTGTACCACGCACTGAGAAGACGACCCGACTTAATGTAATGGATAATGAATGAGTGAGCAGTATTTGCTGTCGATCTGATGAATTTCTCTCAAAATTAATATATGACTTTTTCTGCATCCACGAAGTTTCCATAACACTCTGTGTCTTCCACTGTCTTCGCTATTATACATTTTGTTGCCTCATTGTTTATATTTCATTTTATAAAAATATAATACTTGACGAACTACTTTTGGCCACGTAACCACACTACTTCTGACTGTCTCCACTTAATTATGTGCCATTGCCAATGTACCTATATACAATACTACACTTTTAATATTTCCTTCTGTTGTACTGTTGATGTTAATGTCATTCATTCCTCTTTAGTTTGTAAATCACATGAAACATAATACCGGGACTGTACACAGTAAAAACATTTTTTACATCACTTTTCCAACTTACACATGGGCTGCACTGTTACACCTGTTTTTAATACACAGACAAGACAATGTGAAAGGATGAATTTATACTAGGTCTCTCATTACTCAACATTTGACATAAAATCATTTTCTAGGCAAAGAAAACTGATAGCAATACATTTTTTAATCACTTCAATATATTTCTGTACTTATACAAAATTACAACACAAAAACAATATGTGACAATAAATTCATCATTATTTTATTAAATAAAACAACAATAATAATATTATTGTGAACTGGGTAATCTATATTTCACCCAATAACCAGTGTGTAGATTAAAATTATTTTGTGCTTCACATGTAAATTCAGCCAGACTTATTATTATTTGGTACATTTTATCACGAATTGAAATATAAAGCTTAAATTTAATTTCGTACACAAAACATCAACTAACTTAATTACAACTAAATGTATATTTAGAGAAACTGTCAAAAATAAAAAGTGTAATCATACTTTTCAATAAAAGTTAATCATAAAATAATGACTTGTATCGCAATTTCAATTTGAAAATTGTAGAACCTTTAATTTTGATTTGATTATGTTTTGTGTGGTATACAATTATAATTAATTATACCACCTCCTATTTTTAATACTGGTTTAAAATTTCCTAAAAACAACAAAGACTATACAAGAATAAACACAAGTATATTAAAAATGATTTAAAAAATTAACTACCAAATAAAGTCATTGTGTTTTTTATCATAAAAAAGTTTCAACTTAAAATGTTTGTTCGCTGGCAGGCAACAAGTTGTTCTATCACAAGTGTTGAATTCACAATATAAAGTATCAACATACTTATAAATTACTCTCAAAGCTGGTTTGCAATGTTCATTCACTTTGCAACACCTTTATTAGAAACTACTAGCTTCATAATGCTACATGGGCAAGCACTTTTGGGAAATTCCTTATTTATTATTCCTGAAGTATGACGTAAAACCATTGTTATACTGGTCCCTCTTTGCCTCTATGGTACAACTAATCTGGTGTGGGAGGATAGCTACTACACAGATTCACGTGTCAGTTGATTTTAAGCAGTCTCTCAAGACAACTAATTACACTGAATAAATACAAAATGCATTCAAAATTAAAAACTGTTTGTGGCTTTGAAGCAGAGGGATTATGAAAAGAGCCTATTAATAGTATATACAAGTTTCTTCTCACACTACACAGGAGTCAGTTGAAGGTTTTATAAAATTATACAGTAATATTCGTCAAGATCATGTTTTTTTTAGTACTACTGTGCATCAAAAGTATCAGAAACACTGGTACATACTAAACACTATCACAAAAGAAACAACGTATAACCAGAAAAGAATTCTCTGGTGAATCCAATCAAGTATCAGTGCATTTATCTTCAGCTTCTGATAGCAACCTAGTTTGATTGCAGCACAAATTCAGCAGTGGTGTCTGCATGGTGCCACTGCACTAATTTAAACAAGACTGGTTTGACCACAACAGTGGAGGAAATCTTTAGTGTAACAGTACCCTAAAAGTTGATGTAACATTGAGTGCCCTAAAAACACTATCATCGCATGGTGTAGTAGTTTTTAAAACTGAATCTTTACTATACGAAAAACAATAGTTTCATAAGTCAATGATAAAGAACTATTTGTAAGACATCATTTTTTACACAACACACATCCAAATCTTTCTGAGTTTTACACATGAGTTAAAGAGATCACTGGATTAGATTTCTAACTTACTGTTTCCATTTTTTTGTGATATGTTTTGATAAAATAATGTGATACAAATTTCACTTCCCTTGTATGTTTTTCAGTTTTGTTCTGGAAAGGGAAAGATTATTTTTTAATCAACTCTAAATTGTTCCAAAGATGATTGTCTTACTTCCTGAGTGTTATTAATAATAAAATTACTTTTGATATCAATCACAGAATTTGATATGGAAAACAAGTGATAGTCACTTGCCTCTCCAGCTGCTGTCATGGCTCAATACACTATACTCAGAAGCCAATAGGTCAGTCAAAATGGTTGTGATAATTTTTGTACTTATGATTATTTAGATAGAATAGAATATAAATTTTGACAGTAACAGTAGAGAACTTGTCTATTAACGATAGTAAAGAATAAATACAAAATGAGTAAATTTCAATCCTCAGTGTGAATATTATGTAACATTATCAGCAGCCATACGTTAATGTTCAGGTTGGAGGTATTATTCACAACCATCATCAATTACTACTTAGAGCTAATGGTTTGCAATAAAGGTGTGACTAATTAGTAAAGTTCTTGCTCTTCTTATTAGCAATTACTCTTCTCATAGTTATTCAAAATAATTTATATTTTATTACTTTGGTAGTGTTGAGGAGGGGCCTATTACTAAGAATTACCAATAATACATAGTAATATTTATATTTCTAGTAGAACAGCTCTACAATAATTCGGTAAATAATTATTTCACAGTCTAAGTTTTTTTCGATCCATTCGTATCAGCAAAAATTATTCACTTCATGTAAACGTAACAACAAAATATTCTATTACTTTCTGACGTATTAACAAACAATTATCAAACAAAACAATGAATTATTGTGCTTCTTTCCTTTTTGTGTAACAATTATCTCAAAAACGTTTTCTTAAAAATACCTGTCCCCATATTTATGCAAAAAAATTTATATACACCCACTTGTTAAAAATTCAAAAGGGTAACTAAATTATCACTTTTAAACTCGTTTTTTATTTTTAAAAAACATGCAAGTCGTTAATAACAAAATTATAACTAATAACACTGCCTTACAAAAACATAAAAAACTAACTATTAATGTAAAATACCTCATACTTAATTAGACTTAACACATAAAAAAGCTAATACAAAAAATTGTAAAATATATAAAATCCATTTTGATCACTATCATTAACCTGAATGTAATTAATATACACAATTACAAATACTTTTTGTAAATACAAAGTGTGAATATTATCAGTATAGGTGTAGTAACATACATGAAGAAAGAGAAATGCCCACTGAAATAGACACAAGAAATTATTACAATACAATTTTACTACAAGCACTATGTTGTTCTGAGAAAACCGTATTCTAGGAATTCACAGCTGTACTGTTATTGAAACGGATATTCAGAAATATTCTAATTATGTCCAAACTATAATTGATGTTCTTTCATCGTTTATCATTACAGGAGACATTTGTGTGTAACTATAGAAGTTGTTAATTAGTTTCTTTATCTACATATAATGAAAATAAAATGTTTCAGTTATTCTAAAAGTGTACTTGAAGTGTCTGATTTTCCAACAAGTAACATACAAACACACTTTCATGCATACACACATATCATAAACTATTATTTAATTATTTAATGATTAAAAAGAAAACCAGGGAACTTACCATACTTATGGTTTTCCAATAAACATACACATGCAAAAAACAGCTCTAGTTTGGTATGTTTCATTGCCACAAACAGCTTTATCAGTTGCTGAACATTTGTAACAGAAAACACTTCAAACCAGTTTTGTTTTCTCTTGTATGCATGTGCCTATCGTAAAATAATGTATTTGGTAAATTTCCTGGCTTTTCCTATAAGTGCACTAGGTCCATCTCAACCTATAGACATAAATTTTTTGTTACATTTAACGTTATGTGTTTAATGGAGTTCTGTTGTTGATTTTATCTATCTTCTCTATCATACAAAAATGATAATTAATAAAATATGAAAATTAATAAGGAACCTAAATGTATAAACAAAAACTGAAAATGAACAAAATTAAAAATTAATCACAACAATATTCCTGTTAGAACACAACAGGAATATTACTCTACACAGAACTGTAAACGTTAAGACACACAACTGAAACTGTTTATTACCAAGCTGCTGAATGACAAATCTTTTGACACTTTTTATATTAATAGTATACACAGGAGAAGCTATAATATGCCAGACATTAAAAGCCACATTAAATGACATGTTAAAATGTGGTGAAGATAGTTCATTATGTTTATATATATATATATATATATATATATATATATATATATATATATATATATAAAACAGGTCCTGTTACTGTGGTTGACATTTACTAGAAGACAGTAAAACATGCAAAACAAGACAAGCCCCCCCCCCCCATAATCACACAGTTCTGTGCAATATGTACAGTGTCGACTAGTCTAAGAATTTTGAATTGTAAAGTTTTTAAGAGTTTGAAACTTCAGGTTGTTTATAGTAATTTTTATAGATAATACCCCATAGAAATGAAAAGAATAAAGAAAAGAAACGAACTGACCTGAAAAAAAATCAATGAAATAAATACTACTCTTACGTAATGTGGAAAAACAGTCTACATGTTTCATTACAGAACAGTCTACGTATTTCTCGGATGTTCCAGTGGAATCCAGCTCTAATAATGTGTGTGTACGTGATCTCAACATGCGTTAGCGAGACTTTTCGAGATTCCGCCGGGCGCGCGGACTGTGTCAAGGCCGCAATCAATTACGCTCTAGTGTAGCGCTGATGCGTAGTATGGAATGTTCTGGTGTCTCAGCAGGGTATAAATACAAGATTTCCGCAACGCTTAATTGAGTTATTGTCAGGCGATTTACACAGTGCAGTTCGAAGTATTGTGGCAAAGTGTTATGTGTTTTATAATTGTGCAGGACAATTGTGTTTTATATTAGTGGACATTTTTTTATTGCGTGTGAACAATTTTTATTTGATTTGTTGTAAGAGACTATCTTGTTGATTACAAACTGTTTAATTGTGATAATTAAAGCTGGTGATTAGTGACTTAGTTGGCGTCTTGTATTTTGTTTTCCATTGTACCATATGACGATCAGTAGACCGTCATAACACTACTTACTAGATAAAATGGTGACATTATAAAATTACTAGATAACTATTTTTGTATACTACAAACAGCACTCTTTTGAAAGAAAACCCTTGATATTCTCAAAATGGTGTACCAATTTTTAATGTATTTCTGACATGAATTTATAAACATGAAATGGAACTTGCTTTTTAATTCAAAAAATTAAATTCCAATGGACTGTTTCTCGTTCTGTTAGCACACAATTCAGACATGTACAGACTCAACTATGGTTATGATACAGCTGGATATTGTTACTTCCATGTTCCATAAGGAAAGGAAGTATGGTGATGGCGAACAAAATCGTGTTCGAGATAAGTGCTGATTCTGATTGTACTACCCTCAAAACATGAAGAAAAGTCGTTTTCTGAAAAGTGTCTGTGTGTAGAATTTTTCTATGGTGAACGATAACTGCTGCAAATTCACACAGAATCAAATAATTTTTTGCATATGTGCCTGAGTTGTAGAGGACTCAAGGCCAATTGATTTTGGTGAAGATCAGTTATGGGGAAGGGGTAGTTTACCAGCAACTTTTTATGTTTTAACAAGAGTAAAGTACTTAATTTTGATAAATAAAGTATTCTGAAAAAAGGTCATAATAATCCAATGTAGAAAGGTAGATGCAATATCTATAAGTGAAAAGGGTAGTTGAAGGGGGTAATTTTTTATATATGTACTACGTTATCAGCAACAAAGGAGTAGTTTGTTGTTGAAATTCCTTCCCAGGCTGTTAGGCTGTGGTCCAATGTTTTCTGCAAAATCAGACATTTTGGCAGTGCCATTGACTGCCATCATCAGTAAAAATCGAGTGTGCTAACGTGACGTGGTACTCGTTAGTGAACATAGTATTGTGGTTAAGGCTAAAGAAAGAAGAAGTTTCTATGGAAATATTTCATTTCAAAAATGATTTTAAATACAAATCGTAGAACATGGAAGTCATATATGGTTCTCCATACCGATATTTTTTATAAGGATTCATTTGCTAATTACTCCTAGAAAAGTGAAAAGTGGTTTGGACCTGGAATTTATTAGTGAAATAAACACTTTCTTTCACAGATGAATGTAATACTTCATGTTTTCATACTGAGAGCTTACTTTGTCACAGCACTAACACCACTTTCCAGTAGACCAGTACATAGAGTATGTCTTTCTAAGATACTCTTACACCACTACAGAACATTCTACATGTTTCTCGGCTGTGCCAGTGGAGCCCGGCTCTAACGTGTGTGAGCGTACATACTGCTGCCACTTTGAGATGAAGGACACTTACATGACACTTGTCACACGTCTATAGCTGAGACTGCGGCCAGACACCGATCCGGACGCACTGTATTCAAGGCGGCAAGCAATTATGCTCTAGTGTTTTCTAGTAGTAGCGTTGACGCGTATTATGGATTATTCTGGAATCTCAGTAGGGTATAAATATAAGCACTCAGCGACGCTTAATTTCAGTTACACGAGCTATTTTACTTAGCGGATCGAGTGTTTGTTGAAGTGAAGTGTAATTGTGTGGAACTCTATTATTTGACATTGTTATTGTTTGTGACCAATTTTTATTTGATTTGTTGTAACAGACTATCTTGTTGATTACAAACTGTTTAATTATAGTAAAAGATAAAACAATAAAAAGAAAACAAACTGTTTAATTGTGATAATTAAAGCTGGTGAGTAGTGACTTAATTGGTGTCTTGTATTTTGTTTTCCACTGTACCATACAACAATGAGTTAGACCGTCGTAACAATATAAATTCTTTAAGGGACTGTTTAGAGCATATGTAAATACAATTAATGTGACAATACACCAATGGAATGTGTTTTACATATGTTTATTATGAACAGTGGCACCCCATCAGAGGACAAAAGAAAAAGAAAATGTCAGAAATAAAAAAAGTGTTTAGTAAAAATGTAAGTTAAACACTCTTATTTGCAGTACATTACAGCAGTTTTGTAAGTACAAAATTGCTTTCTATAAACATTACTAGTTTATTGTCTATTGGTTGAGGAATGCTTCCAATTTGTATCCTAGTTTAAGAGGTTAACTCAGGTTAGCAAATAGGGAAAATGTAACCTCTGAATGTTTTTTAGCCCACAGTGTACCCAACTAGGTTTATGATATTTATAGTGTAGTACTTTATTCAACAACTTAAAAAAACTTCTGTATTAAAACAGTTTCTGCTTTCTATTAAAATATTATAAGAATGTGGCATCATTGTACACAGTTTTTTGACAATTAGCCCTTGTGACGGCAGCGAGGCAAACGTCTGCTCCCGGTACCAGCCGAGAGGTCGCCGCTAACACCTGGCGGGCACGTTGACAAGTTTATAGCATGCCAATCAGAAGAGACCGGAAGATAGGAGTCATCCAGAAGATAAGTTTGCTGCAACCAGCAAAAATTAGGAATAAGAAGAGCGCAGCTGGGAAGAACCCCATTTCACCATTTCATTGGACGAAGCAAAGCCAGCTGGAAGGAAAAGGAAGATGAGAAGAATGGACTTTCTTCGCTTTCTTGTCCTGTGAAAAAAGAAGAACCAGTGATGGACATTGGCTGGGACCACAGAGGGCTCTACATACCACTGCGAAAGAAGAGGAGGACTGCAGTATGCCACAACAGTGGGCACAGCTGCCGAACATCACAGTGCGGCTCGGGTGGAACATACATCGCAGTTAGCGTCCTCGCCACACGGCCCTTCTAAGGGCCACAAAAACGAAGATGTATACGATTGGTGCCACTTGTCCAGTGACAGCCTATTTCATAATTTTGTGCAATTTTTAAGTGAGTGCTTTATTACCATTTTCAAAACAGACCGACAATTAAAATCTTAAAATATGTCTGATGTTCCACACGAACATAACACTTATTTCTAAACACAATGTTTAGAACTCCATTTACAAGTGCTCCTCTACTAGTGAACTGGATCTGTATGCCACCTTCAACAAAATGTGTGGCCAACCACACTGATATTTGAGTACTGCATAGTATGATTTATTTTAAAATACTTCTTTCTGAGAATGTGTAATGCCAATTTTTTTGAAAATAATTTAGTCATTAAGTAAACCAATTTAATTCCATTTGTTGAAAAGTACTTCAGTCATGTACTCACTAAGGTGAAGTTAACAAAAAAAAATGTACAAAATATTTAACATTATCAGCATCTGCAGAAGACACAAGAAAATTTGTGTCAGTTTTGTGGTATCCTTCATTTTATTTATATTGTAATGTATTATGTTGTCTTTATTATCTCATGCCTTTGTTAAATTCTAGATACCTATTAATCTAACCCTTAAGTTTTTTCACAATTTCTTTCCTGATTACAAGAAAAGATTCTCATTCACTGATTCCTGAAGCTTTTTATGTAAATGTAATAATTATTCACACAACTATTAAATTTTTTGTTTTATATGAGTCTGAGTTGTTATGTTACTTATTCAATGTCAGCCACATTCTCCACTTGCATAATTTTAGAAAGTACACGTCTATCAGAAATTGTCAAATTTTGTTTAACTTTTGTAACAGTTTTACACAATTGCCAATGATACTTCTTTTACCTGAAATCTCATTTTCAAACTCAAATGCAGTTTTTTTTTCTTTTTAATTAAGTGCATAACTGACTTTAAATACTATGTATAACCCTGATGTACAACCACATAGTTTACTATATATTTTAATAATATCTATATCTAATTGTAAATGTTAATCCTTCACTCTATATATTTGACATTTATTATCCTACAGGTTGTGAAATATAAATTTCATACACCCAGTTATCATACTAATGATCTGATATATTCACAAAATGCAATAGTATTATAATTTACTTTATCGAACAAAAAGTTTTGCACCTGTTTATTTATTGCGTGTTATTGAAGTAAAGTCAAGTCCTAGTAATAACACTCAAAAGATTTTTTAAGCACACACCATGTTCAGATACACAACAAAAATTAAAACATGGACCTAATTTCACTCCAAAATAATATAATACAAGTGCTTTTTAAGCCTAGTATCACATTTTTTTTTTAATTCTAAAATAATTCATACATGTGCATTGTTTTTTTCTCTAAACAGTACAGATATTATTTAACATTGCTATAAATGTTTGTCCATTTACATACATTTAATCATCTTGTTTTTTTTCATTTGATAATTTTAATTGCATGGCCATTCTTTCTCCTTGTGCTTGTGTAATAATTATAATATGTTAACAAACCATACCAAAACTAGATGATTTTTTTCATTTCTACTGCCTACAATTAACCTGCATTATTATTTCTTAAACAACCCCTTCAATCTTATCTTGAAATTATGAACTACATAATACAAGAATTACAGTAATGTGCCTTTAGCTTTACAGTGTGCAGCACACACATTATTGCACTAAATATTAGTCTTTCAGATTACCATTATTGCAAGCAAAACAAGTGAAATGGAACATAAATATAAAATAAACGTAGTACCCTGTAAAAATTACAGTACAAAAATAACAGGAACATATGAGCATATTATTATAATTCTCAAATTTACACCGAAAGTTATAATTTAGCATAACTGAGTTCATTTTGAATGATAACTTGAACACTGGGAAATGTACGTTCTTGTGGTTTCCAATAATACACATACATGGCAGTGTGATAAAACCTAAAAAATTCATTTTTGTTTTGAATTATGTATTAAATTATTAAATAATAAATTACTGCTGAAAGTGTTATGTTTTTTATTTTTTATCAGAATATGCAATTTAAAATTTTTAATTATTTTCTTCAATTTTATACTGTAATCTCTTAATATACAGTTAAATCTGTGAAACGTCCTTGAGGTGTGATAAAAAATAAAAAACACATTTGCAGAAGTAATTTATTATTTGATATATTAACATAAAAATTCTGGAAGAAACTAAAAACAAGAAGCTGAAGAAGATGCAAGAGTTATTTACAAAGAAAAGATGGTTGTTTTGAATTATTTATGTCTTTTTCTTGCAGCTGAAACAACTTTTTAACTTTACAAATTTTGAGTTTCATACTTTTGTACTCTTATAGAAAAAAAACTCTTCTTTGTTTGCTTTATGTGCATTCCACTTTTTGTCCAATAGATATTAAATACAGTATAATTAAACTATTAATTAAACACACTTGAAATATACATAAAAACCTCTAAAATTACACAAATTCTTCAAGTTATTATATTGTTCATATTTTTTGTTAGTAAAAAATTACTAGGCTGTAAATGCTATCACCATCAGTCTTGTTTTTCAAATGCTGAAAGCATTACATGCACATTAAATTGATCTACATTGCTGGAATGCAAAATTAATATCAAAACTACACAAACTTTTATAAAATTATAAACAACAATTCTGACCAACAGATATTTTCCTTTCTTTAAATAACACTTATTACTTCACAAAAATTTACATTATATGGTAAAATATAATTTAAAATTTATAAGTTTATAAAAATACATGTTTTACTACCAAAGATTCATTATAAAAATATGAATTAAGTGGATACATAAATAACAGATACAAACACCACACACAGAATATCGGCTCTGATCTCTTTACAAATGCTGATTTATAAATAAAAACCTGAGATGGCTATTTATGATGAACTTAATTATTAATTCATTTTATATCAAAATAAAACTCACACGCATCATCACAGAGGCCTCACTTCAGCCTTCTCAAAATTTAATACTTACAATTAGTTTACACACTGGAATCAGACAAATGGACAAATCTCTCAAAACCACTATTAACATTCAATTTTATTCTTCGTATTGTTTGAATTAGCAGCCATCCTTACTTCTTTTATGAAATTGCTAAACTTCTAAAATTTTTATTGTTCAGACAAAGCTTTTCGTCATCACTGAGATCATCAGGTCTTAAACAACGTCACTATATGCTAGACATTTCAATGAATCAGGCCATAAATTTATAAATCCAAATGAAAATATGGAAATAATCAAGATAGAAAACAATCCGCCAAAAAAGAAAACTAATAGAAGAACTAGAAATACTTAAAGTTAAAAAAGAAGATAAGAATAAATTAATGAATATAAAAGTGGATTTTACAAATGAAGAAATATTTTATTATATATTAAACAATAAACAAAAATAAATTGAAATAATAAGAATAACACACTAAAAATGACGAAATGTAAAAGGTTACAAAAAATTATAAGTCAAAAAAATAAAGTAGTAACATGAAGAAAATAACGGGAGATTCATAAAATATAAGTGACGGACATTGGTAAAATTCCTAACGGAAAATATAGGCGAAGTTCCCATGAAGAGCGATAGCCGTTAAAACAACGAACTCACTATATGCAAGACCTTAGTAAACTATAGAAAAGTGAATTTACAAATGAAGAAATATTTTAAATATAGTAAACAATTAATAAAATTAAAACAATAAGAAGAATACAATAAAATTTATGAACGGTAATAAAAGATTACGAAACAGTTATAAGTCAGAAAGTAAAATATTACATGAAGAAATTAACGGGAGATTCTTAAAACAATTTGACGGACATTAGAAAAATGCCTAACGGAAAAATGTAGACAAAGTTCCCGTGAAGAGCGGCAGCAGCTAGAACCAATAGGAGGGGCGATGACATAAGGGGAGGGGCCTAAAGTATAAAAGCCTACAACGTACAGTTGACAGACGTTGTTTAAGACCTGATGATGTCAGTGATGATGAAAAGCTTTGTCTGAACAATAAAAATTTTAGCAGTTTAGCAATTTCATAAAAGAAGCATTCAATTTTAGTAACTGTCTTATTCAGTATACAAGTGTACGTTCAAACTTTTTGTACACAAATTATAACAATAAAAATCGTGACTTAATATACAATAAAAACAATTTTATAATGACTGAGAAAGAAAAGTATGACAAAATTTATACATACACACTACAATACACAATTCCATAGCATGTTACATCATTTTTTCAGATACGCAGATGATAATTTAATAATCTACACGAAAAAACTAGCCTAGATTATGATTATATTATATTAAAAAATAGGCACTCACAAATGTATGTAGGTTTCTGTTTTAAAACTACAGTTAGAAATTAATTGATTTCTCATATGTTAAAGAGATCACTAATTAGGTGGCCCATAATAGTCACAAAAAGAGTGTATGTGTTTTGTTTTTGAGAAATTCTAATTGTCTGTTATCATTTTATACCACACATTAAAATAATTTCTTATTATGATATATAAAAATTTTATAAAAACCGCTTTGGAGCTTCAGTGATAACAAAGAAACTTTATCATATTGTTACGACATCACAGAACAATCTACGTGTTTGTCGAATGTGCCAGAAGAATCTCGAAGTAACGCGTGTGGCGTACGTGCTTGTCGGCGCATTTTCGAGAAGTTTTTTGAAGGCGGCAGCCACGCGGACTGTGTCAAGGCCGCAGTTAATTATGTTGTTCACACGACCGCTAAGACGCAAAATAGGAACATTCTGGTCTGTGAGCGCAGGTATAAATACATGGCGGCAGCGGCCTTAAGTTGCAGTATTAGTGCGAATTACTGACCGTGCGGTTCGAGAGTTATAGTAGCGATATTACTGTGCGCGTTCAAGTAGTTAAGAGTTAAGAGTGGTGTTTTATAATAGGACAGTATAATTGTAATACAACTGTGTTTAATTTTAGTGGACATTTTATTGCGTGTGAACAATTTTCATTTGATTTGTTGTAGAGACTGTGTTGTTAATTACGAACTGTTTAACTGTAAAAATTAAAGGTGAGATTAGTGACTTACTTGGTGTCTTGTACTTACTTTGTTTCCACTGTACCTACGACGATCGAGTAGACCGTCGTAACAGTGGTGTCAGAAGTGGGATACTGTTACGACGGTCTACTCGATCGTCGTAGGTACAGTGGAAACAAAATAAGTACAAAACACCAAGTAAGTCACTAATCACACCTTTTTACAGTTAAACAGTTCATAATTAACAACACAGTCTCTACAACAAATCAAATGAAAATTGTTCACACGCAATAAAATGTCCACCAAAATTAAACACAACTGTATTACAATTATACCGTCTGATTATAAAACACCACTCTTAACTAATAACCACTTGAACGCGCACAGTAATATCGCTACTATAACTCACGGTCAATAATTCGCACTAATACTGCAACTTAAGGCCACTGCCACCATGTATTTATACCTGCGCTCACAGACCAGAATGTTCCTAATTGCATCTTAGCGGTTGTGTGAACAACCATAATTAACTGCGGCTTTGACACAGTCCGCGCAGCTGGCGCCTTCAAAAAACCTCTCGAAAATGCGTCGACAAGCACGTACGCCACATGCGTTACATCGAGATTCTCTTGGCACATTCGACAAACACGTAGATTGTTCTGTGATGTCGTAACACTTGGTGTGGACGTTATGAATGCATACAGATTTATAGTCGACTTCAAAAACAATGTTTTGAGAAACACAGACAGGAGCCGGAAGAAGCAGAAAGACGACAAAAAGAAGAACAAAGACAAGTAAGAGAAGAGGCTTAGGAACATCAGAAAGCACTAATGCTCGAGACAGAGGAATGACGACGATAGGAGGCAGAGGAACAGAAGCGTGAAACAGAAGACATCAAAGCATTAATACAGGAGCAGAAACAGATGCAAGAACATAGTACCACAGAATTGGGTCTCCTACGAGGTGAGCTTAATAAACAAGTTACTAAAATATCGGAGGTACAAGAATCAATGACATTAAAAATAGCTGAAGTAGAAAAATCTGTCTCGAGTGTTGAAGAATCGATGTCTACAAAAATATCTGAAGTAGAAAATCTCTCTTGACTGTGGAAAAAGCTATGTCAACAAAAATAGAAGACTCAATTACAAATATAAAAGAGCAGATTAAAAATGAAGTCGAGCAGTGCCTGAAGTTACAACCAATACAACTTTGTGAACAGACTGTACCAATGATAAAGACAGAAAATACGCAGACAATAAGTTAATAGAGAAAGTCACTTTGCCTGCAGTAGGGACATTTCATGTAAAAGCTCCAACCTTTGATGGAAGCAGTCACTGGGCAACGTACCTCCGCCAATTTGAAGCTGCTGCATGCGCAAATAATTGGACAGAGAAAGACAAGGCAGTCTCACTCGTTCTCGCATTAAAAGGACCCACGGCAGAACTACTACAGAAAGTGCCACCTGACAGCCAGAACATCTATGCCGAGTTAATAAAAGCTCTAGAATTACGGTATGGTGATAAACATTTGCGAGATGTGTACTGCACCCAGTTGAGAGCGTCGACAAGCACGTATGCCACACGCGTTAATCGAGATTCTTCTGGCACATTCGACAAACACGTAGATTGTTCTGTGATGTCGTAACAATATCTTTTTTTAATAATAAGATATTCTTCATAAAAATGTTTCTACTAATAAATCCAATTTTTTACACCAACCAATGTCTCTGTATTTGGTTGTTATAACACAAACATTTTAATATGTTTATACTAAAGTACTGCACAAGCTTAGAAACATTCAATTTGCATGTGTACTTGAGTAAATACAAAATTGCATATTTATATCTAATGAAGTGTTACTGACTTCTCTATTACTAATTTTGTAAACTTCTAACAAATTAATCATTACACAAGCTTCGTAATCTGATTAATGCTTTTGGTACTTACACCGTTTTCAGGCCTAACATCAGGTTGGTTTCAGATGAAGATGATATAAATACCAAAAATTCTAGTCAGATTATGATGCTTATATCATGGTTAGTACATTAGAAGACTGCAGTTTAAATACAAAATTACAAAACTAATCTTTGACTGGTCAATATTTCCAAGTAAACAGTCATTTTCACACACAGAATGAAAATCATATACATCACCACTATGTATATTATATATAAGCTTGGTGTTTTACAGTTATATGCTACCAGTACTAACACCCTAAATAAATACTATTTAAGTATGGAGTGTACTTTCAACATTTTATAGGTAAACTAAATTTACAAAAGACAAACTGAGGAATGTTTTTTTTCTTTCTAATTATTATTGATTCTGCTGAGTCTACTACCATTATAAAAAGCTCACATTCATAAAGGACTTGTGCAAGGAATGACATAATACTAAACCTTATTTAGGTTATGATGTAGACACAACATAAGCCTGATTTAAACCTAGGCTGCTGCACCACAATTTTATTCAACGCAGAAAGCTGCACAAAAGCCACCATTTGCAATATTTTTAAGCACGGCATTTACTTATGCTTGCGATGTGCTTGCAATTTAGCAACCAGCTGCTCCAAATCTTGTATGCGCCGATCACGGCTTGCCAACTGTTTCCGCAACAATTTTAGTTCTTCACACTGACGACTGTATGCTCGTTGTAACTGAAAAGTGCATAAATGATACTCTGACATTACATTATAACATTAAGTTAACATAACACAAAATCGTATAATTTCTCAAAAGATTTCTCATTGCCTTAAGAAAAATATAAATTATGCCTTTAGTATTTACACTCTTTTGAAACCAATGAACTATTTTTCACATGGTCACAGGACAGGAAGCTAGAGAAGGAGAGCGCATCCAAACTGGCATCTACTTCTTCGAAAAATTCAACAACTTTGTTTATTTAGGATGCCAAATTAACTCTGATGGGGAAACAACAGAAGAAATAAAGCGAAGAATCACCTCAGCTAATAGGTGCTTCTTTGGTCTCAGACCCCTGTTCCAGAGCAGAACAATTGCCAGGAGCATCAAGCTGCTTCTGTATAAAACACTGATCCACCCAGTTCTCACCTACACCTAGTTCTCCTTCTGAGACCTGGACCATTTCTAGAAAGTCTGAGTCAAGCCTGCTGGTTCATGAACGCAAAGTCCTCCGCAGCATTTTTGGTCCAATACGTGTGGGAGGTGAATGGAGGAGGACCAACCAAGAACTGAACACTTTTCTGAATGACCAGATATTGCAAAAATTATAAAACTTGGTAGACTCATGTGGGCTGGACATATGATCAGAATGGGGGAGAGTGAAATACCCAAAAAGGTACTCACAGAACAGATCTATGCCACCAGGACAGTTGGGAGACCCAAACTATGTTGGGAAGACAGTGTGAACTATGATGTGCACCATAGTTCCTTGGGAACTAGAACTGGAGAGCAGCTGCACTTGACCGGGACAACTGGCAGAGACTGTTAAAGGAGGCCTTGACTCAGTAATGGGTTGTTGCGCCGCTGAAGAAGAAGAAGAAGAAGAAGAAGAAGAAGAAGAAGAAGAAGAAGAAGAAGAAGAAGAATGAACTACTTTATATTTCCACGGTTGGATAATCTGCTGTAATAGCACTATAATAAGAATTAACACAATATAATCTATATGAGAAATCCAAACAATACTCGACACATTACATGAATGGCATTTGAACCCATATCGCACACCTAAGGAAATCTGTTTTATGTGTGTACATGAGAAGTATGAGATTTACAAATAACAATCATAAAGAATTAAAGAACATGAAAACATACGTAAAGGGATAAACGTTTATTACTGAATTTGTCACAAAATTCTATAGTTACATATTTTGGGAAACATTTAGCTAAAGCAACCATGTTTAGAGCCATGTTTCTCAATACTCTGTTTTGTTCCTGCCCCCTCCCAAGTCCTCTGATAAGCTCAAAAAGGTAATAAACCCCACTCGGGGAAGCTATGATCCAGACAATGTAGTCTGACCCATAAACAACAATAAGATATAACTGAATACAAAACTATTTCACATTTACATAATACAAACAACATTCACTAAATGCTCTTAAGGTGTATATTTAAGTATGTTATGTTTAAAAAATACATTCCTACTACTTTCTATAAAAATATTCTTGGATTTCATTGTCCATGACGTGTCCGTTGCTTAACTAAATATAATTATATCACTACCGACTCGGAACACAAGTTTTTTATGGGTAAAAACGTAAAAGTTTTACCTTATAACCTGAACCGGTTTTCACTTTTAAAAAGCTTCTTCAGAGGTTGCCGCTGGGAGCACTGTCCATCTTGTTGTTGGCGATGCTATCGATTTTCAAAAGATCAATGTTTTGTGTGTGGGGTGTGATATGTTCGAATAATGCGTGTGATTTCAATTGTGTCTGTTCGTTTAGGATGTAGTTTTTATTTGTTTTCGTGTGTTTGTATATTTCCAATTGTTCTAGAGTGTCTAGTTTTTGGCCTTTTGTATGTCCGTGTAGAATGTCCATGTTATTGTCGATGTTTTTGTATGTGTGGTTTGCTTCAATGAGGTGGTTTGCAAAGGTGGATTCTGTAGTGGAGTGGAGTGCCTTTGCGTGTTCAATATATCTTTGTTTGAAGCTACTGTAACAGGACAAAATTAGTGTAATCAAAATTTATATACCATTTTAAAACATTTTTATTGTAATGAAACAGATCTAGTTAGAGATGTGGAAGTGTTGGGAGTTATTCGATGGCCAAATAAGGTAATGTAACAAAGCATGTGTGATTCATACGGTGCAGTGTGAGATGGACAGACAATTATCATATAAGGTAGCAAATTGAATTCACGTCACCAGTGAATCATACAAACACCACGTGTTTCCAACAACACAATGAGTTTCCTGTTGAAAAGATGTGACGAACAAGAATGGAAATTTCCAGTCACCAGGGCACGATGTTGGAGGAATACCGCCCGAAACCAGTTACAAAGGCGCAATTAAAACAGAAATCTGGCGTGGTCACGCCAGCAAAGCAGTCAAGGACTCACCATCGGACCGTACGGTCGTATTATAAGTATTATAACAGCACCCTTGGGCGTGTATGGTAGGCTGAAGCAGTCAGGGTAAGCTTACCAAAATAATGGTTTAAAATGTGAGAGAACAGTGACGAGTTTAAAAAAATGGTAAATCAACAACAGTGAATATAATCTAACAGTTTTGAACCGTTTAGTTTGAGTGTTTTAACAAAAAGTGTCATACAACAGGTGGTGCAACAATTTGGATACCACGTGCAGATAAGTGACTATAAAGAAATAAAATAAAAGCCATAAAAGGGTCCAAAATCATTTAAAGTTTGTTTATTTGTAAAAGTATTCTAGACCAGTTAAAAAATATTAAAATGATGAGATCTCAATAGAATGGTGTAGAGAGAGAGAGAGGGAGAGAGAGAGAGAGAGAGAGAGAGAGAGAGAGAGAGAGAGAGAGAGAGAGAGAGAGAGAGAGAGAGAGAGAGAGAGAGAGAGAGAGAGAGAGAGAGAGAGAGAGAGAGAGAGAGAGAGCTAAGTACTGATTTGCATACAAAACATTTTTAGATTATATTTTGTTTGTCTCATAAATTTTATTTTAATAACATTCACAACAGTAAAAAGAATTAATATTATGTTTGATAAGCCATTTCACCTTAACCTATTTTCTGTATCAAAAGTTCGTCTAAATGACCCTGGAGTTTTTTATTTAAGGGAGTTTAATTTTGTTTATTTATGTAAATTATTTCTTTCGGGTAAGTTGTGATAGGTTTCCACATTTACTCATCAAAATATGGTGGCGACCTTGAGGGCTTTGGGGAATCTTCTGTTTAAAGGTAAGTCGGAAATAAGATCGTAGTAATCAGGAGTAAGTATCTTCTTGTTTATTAGTATAGTTACAATCCGCGCCCCTGCCAGGATGCTTATATAAATATTTTTATATAAGTTAGGCCTACTTGAGGTGCAGAAATGGGTTTTGGTTAATGGCGTTTGTTTGAATAATTCATAGACGTTACGAAGTGTTATTTGTATAGGTTATGATTAGAGGTTATGTCATTATGATTAGTAATGTAAAACATTGAGTTAAATGCTAAAATTTTTTATAAAATTGTATTCATATAATTGAAAAAAGATGGAAGATAAAGAAAACGAAACTAGTTTCACTGACTCTGCTATAATGAGTGACTTTGGGGCACAGTCGACTCCAGTGTCAACAAAAGGGAGAGATAGGTCTAACGATGAGATGATGAATTTGATACAGTTGCTTTTAGAGAAAAAAAAAGTCTCATGATAATAATAAGAGATTTGATGCTAACGGTGATATTCTGCATGAAATGAAACAACAAAATGCTAATTTAAGGGGTGATATTAATGAGATAAAAGAACAACAAAACGTAAAATTTAATGAAATGAATACTAGTTTAGTAAAACAGTTCGATAAGTGTTGGAGTGCTATTGATGAACAATTAGTATCAGTAGACAGTCGTCTTAGTACCATGCAGAAACAAATGCAAGATACTGTAAATGGCATTAGAAAAAGAACGGAGAAGCAGAAACGAGAGGCAGAGAAATTAAAGGAGAATAAAGAAAGTGAACTAAACCAGGTAATAGATAACAAGGTAAGCAATTCTGATAGTGGAGGTAATAATGATGATAATTTGACAAATAATGCTGATAGTTTAAGTGCAAATAAGGTAACAGATGACAAGGTAAATGATGATGTTAGTGTAAGTGATAACTATAATGATATGACGAGTAATAATGGTGATATAATCAAAAATGTGGTATTAGAGAGTAAAATGTTGACTAATGGTAGTGATGATGAAGTTTTAGTGGGAGTAAAGGTTAGTGATGGGGTAGTAGTTGTTAATGAGATTGAGAGAGAGCGTGAAGAGAGGTTAGGTGAGTATGGAGGGCAGAGGGCAAATTTTCCCTGTGGTACAAGTGGAGTAAAGACTCCACATGTGGTTTTAGAGGACAAAGGTTCCTCCAGAGGTTATGTGGGAGACATGGTGTCTCCAAATGGTCCCTTAAGTTTTTGTGGTGATATACCTGGTAAAGCCAGGATATGTACTGGTTTTGTGTTGCCCTTTGCATGGAGTGAGATAGTTCAGGGGGGGTTGTGATAGGTATTGTGATGAGAGAGAGAGAAAGAGAGAGAGAGAGAGAGAGAGATTTCTGATATTAATAGAGATTATAAAGAGTTAGTGGAGATGTTAGATATTGAGAGAGTTGATAAAATTGAAGACTTACCTTGTGATGAAACTGGTGCAGTAAATGATGACAATGTTGATGATATTGATGATTTACCTGGTAATGAGACAGGGGTAACTGGTGTAGATGATGATGATATTGTAATTTACCTGGTTGTGACAAATAATACAAAGGATGACTTGACTATACACAATGTTGATGATGTATATGATGTGATAATAAGGAATAATCCTGTGGGTTACTATAATATTGTAGATAATGATACAGATTTAAATGACTTTGATGGTTATGATGTTAAAAGAGGTAAAATGATTAGATCAGATGATACAGAAATGTGCATGGGTAATATAAGGTTGATTTATGATGATGGGGGTTACACATATGTTGTTGATGGACATTTAATTATTTGAGTTTAATGGTGGTAATACTTGGCTTGGTAATATAATGATTTTTGGAAAACAATGACATTTTATGTGAAGTAGGCTGTATATAAATTTATAATGGTGTTAAATGTATTATGTATTAGGTTATGTTAGTGTTATGGTATGGTATCTGAAGATACATTTTGTTGTGTGTATATGGTATTTTGGGTAATAATGTATAATTTTCTTTGAATAATTGACACAACTAAATTTTATAATGTAATTAAAATTGATTTAAATTGTTTAAGGTGTGAATTTGAAAATTTGAAGAATTTGACAAAATTAAGATGTGAATTTTGCCACCAAATCTAAAATTTTTTTTTAGATTTGAGGATTTTATAATAAATTAAATGATTTAAATTTGATAACTGAAGTATTTAATAGAAAATCAGAGCTGAAGTTATAATGTGAAATTCAAATTTGTAATGGTTTGTTTTAATGTGATCTCTTTGTGAGTAGTTATAAAACATGTATTATATGTGTGAATTGTTTTTAAAAGGGGATTCCCCAACTTTCAGGCAGTCACGGCCTCACCAAACCCTGACCGTGGATTTGGCTTATCTTTAACAAGCTATGGCCAGACTTATTGTACCCTGACCATAGTTTGTTATCATTGTAATTGGTGAACATAGAAATTTAACCTGGGGACAAAATTAAGGGACTCTCTAAGAAAACTATGGAACAGCGACTATGCACCTAATGGTGTGATAGACCGTTTAAGGGCATATAATTAGTTTACTGTTGTTGCTGGTGTCTTGCACCACACAGCAGCACCAACACACCAGTTTAGACCTTGTGTAAAGCGAAGCAAGATGGAGTAATTAAAAGATTACTCAAATCACATTCAGTTCTTGTGGAAGCAATAGGGCAAGACAGTCCAGCCAAAATTTTGCAATAGTGTAATGGATAGGGGGTAGCTATGATACAAGCTACGTAAATAATGTAGTTTCACAATAGGATGAGGCCAATGGTTTAATGTCGTGAGAGTATTACATAAAATTGTAACGAATTAGGTTAAGGCATTTTGAGGTGGGGGTTAAGAAATTACAGTAGAACCCCGTTAGTCCGAACCCCGCTAGTCCGAAATTCCGGATAATCCGAACCACCTCCAGGAACCAAATAGGCAAGGAAAGCTATAAAAACAACTGCAGATTTCATGAAGTGACAAATGATTTCATTACATTTCTAATAAAACGGTTACATTTTGCAAAATCAGTAGAAAATAATACTAACCACTGTAATACGTATTAATCAGTAGGCCTACAATTACTGGAATAAAATTCTCAAACAAAACTACAAAAACTACAAACTACAAAAACAGAATTCAATTATTGTACTGTACAGTACTTAGATTACAGTTTCTATACTTTATTAACAGAATTTCCAAATAAACACTTCAATATTAACACTTCACTTATTCACTGGTTGCACAAAATCAGTTATTCTCTGCTGGCGCAAAGACGTGAATCTAGCAGACGACGCAATATTCCACCAGCGTCTCATGAACATGATGTCCGCCGCTGTAGCATTGGCATGCTGCTCCACATACTGCAGGGATATTTCCAGCGCCTTTGCTGCTTCTGAATGTGAAATGAGATGTTCTGAATCATCGTCTTCATTCATCACATCAGAATCTTCATCGAAGTCTTGTCTGATCAGGGAAACGATTTCCGTATCTGTCAAAACTTGGTGGTCTTCCGTGTCAGCTGCCACCCACTCATTCACATTTGTTTCGTCTGCTTCCTCACAGCCTGGAATTTGATGCATGAGCTGTAAAACTTCAGTCCTGTCATCAGCTTCTTCCGGACTATCCATAAGAGAGACTTGGCCATAATTTTTTTCATGACTTTCTCAGCAGCTGTTCTTTGAGATTGTCCCATGCTTCACCTAACCAATAGATAACATCTTTGATGTTGATTTTCTTAAGACTTTGGAGAATGGTTTGTGAACTGTCTTCATTTTCAAGAAGGGACCTTAGAAGAATTTTTTTATACACACATTTCATGTTTTGTAGCACCTCTTGGTCCATGGGTTGTAACAAAGGTGTTACATTCGGAGGGAGAAAAATAGCTTTTATATCTCCATTAACAAGTTCTTCTGTCGAAGCATGTGATGGAGCGTTGTCAATGACAAGTAACGCCCGGGGTGGCAGACCATTTTTTTCACTGAACTTTTTTACTGAAGGAATAAACTGGACATGAAACCATTCCTTAAATAAAGCACTGGTCATCCATGCCTTTTTTTGATGCCTGTAGAATACAGGAAGCGAGTTCACATTGATGTTCTTAAATGCCCTTGGGTTTTTTGATTTGCCAATAACCATTAGTGGCAACTTATTAGTCCCAGCTGCATTACTGCATGCTAAAACAGTCACACGTTCCTTGCACATTTTGAAACCAGGTGCATTAAGTTCTTGTTTGGCGGCGAGGCATTTGTTTGGCAATGCCTTAAAATTTAACCCAGTTTCATCGCAATTGTATATTTCTTGAGGCAAGTAATTTTGCGATGAAACTATGTCTGCGAATTCAGTGATGTACTCTTGTGCAACCTGGTGATTCACTGATAGTGATTCACCGGTAATGGATAACTGTCGTATTCCGTGTCTTTTTTTCCACCGGTCCAGCCAGCCATTACTCGCAATGAATTTAGGATCACCATTCATCAGCTTATTGAGGTGAACTGCTTTTTCGTGGATTAGGGGACCACTCAGTGGAGTACCTCTCTGCCTTTCTTGTGAAAACCATATGAAAAGGGCTTCATCAATTTTATCAAATTGTGACACTTTTGATGTATGACGCTCCTCGAGAGTCTTCTCGGATGTTGTCGCACAAAACTGTTCAATCTTGGACCAGTTTTTCTTCCAGTCACTTATTGTTGCTTTACCCACACCAAATTCGACTGCTAATTTCGTTCCACTTTCACCCTTGTCCAAACGTTTCAACACTTCAAGTTTATCTTTTAGTGCACATGAACTATGTTTACGCTTACCAACCATTTTTATAAAATACGCACTTAAAAAACAACACTGAAAACGTATGTAAGTTGGAATGCACACACAATGTCTCAGACTGACAGGTGTCTCACTACTGAAAGCAAGGCCACGAGAAGAAACAAACAAGAGTGGGGGAAGTGGGATTACTAAGAAACTGGCATGAGTCATTGACGCCCTGGCGCGCCCGTGATAGTAAACAACAACACCGCACTAGAAAGCCACCGAACGTCAGTGTCAATACTGTTCACCTTATCTGTACTGTATTACAGTACTGTACTACGTAATATTTTATGAAATATTCAACTCTTATAAACCGTAAAATGCATTCGTTGAATAAAAAACGGGCATATATGAGTTACATATAAGTTAAAGACCATATTTAAATCAAATAAATAATTATAATTATTTAATAATAATTATTTCGGATAATCCGAATTTTTGCCAATTCGAACCGGCCCCGGTCCCAATTAGTTCGGACTAGCGGGGTTCTACTGTATGTACTATCGATGGCTTCCATTAAGGAAAATAAAAGTAAACTGTAAGTATTAGAAAGTTGAATTTATAATTGAATTAGAGAATAATTTTTTTGATAATTTAAACTATTATGAGAAAAATTTGTTTTTGACATGAGTTATAAGTGTATTTTGATGTATGGTCATTAGCGTGGAACGAAAATAGCCTTTCTTAATTTTTTTTTTTTTTTAGTTTTGTAATAGTGGGGAAAAGTTGCCTTTTAGTTTCAAAAAGAAGAAAAAAAAATTTGGTTGCTATACTACAACATCTTGAGGTGCCGCAAAGAGCTTAAAATTTGTAAAAAAATTAAAAAAATTGAAAAATTATAAACTTTGATAAATTATTTTTTATGGTTTTCTCGTACATATAATGTTACAAAAGATAGTTGTAAATACATATATAAGCATTAGAATTGGGAAAAATTATTAATTACAAAATATAATAATAATACAAAAATATTTTTTAATGTCAAAAAGTTTGTATTTTTGCTAATTTTGAAACTTTTGCGAACATTTTGGTTGTTACAAATAGTAGTAAATAAGGCTGAAATAAAAGCTTGACAAATCAATTATATATTTTTTTTATTAGAGCACACGTAAAAAAATATCATAATACACTTTTAAAGACACTGAAAGTTCATTTTTTATGATTTAAAAACCCTTAATAATTACAAATGTTACAGCTGCAAAATGTTTGTTTCTACTTCATTGACACATTAAACTGTCTTTTTGTATCAAATTTAGGCATGTTCTCACATGAGTCAATTTTTGCTCTTATATATTCTTCTCTTGCGATTGAACCACAGACATTTTGAGCCGGTTCAGTCACCAGTTTCCACTGCTTGCGTGTGACAAGGAAGCCGGGGAAAGTCGATAAGCGGGTCCACTTTACTATTTGGTTGAGCTTCAGATGTCTTCCGTATAAAGTCTTTGAGAGAGTCAATGGAAACATGTTTTACCAAGGGGGGTTCAGTTACGTCATTTTCAGCCCATGAGATCATGTCGATGTAATCCTTTGCGTCAAAGTTTATCTTTGGAACATTAAACTTCCTGAGTTCGCCTCTACTTTCTGTTCTTGCTTTTAAAACACGTCGTAAACCAAGTTCTCTTACATTTTTGCGCTCATCACATAGCATGGACAAAAGCAGATTTTCTGCAGCAGCAAAGTACCCATTTCTTTGAATAACTGGGTCTAGAACGTTCTTGAAATCATCAGAGAGATAGCGTGAATATGAGATAAGCTTAAACAGATGTTTGGAACCATAAGTACATGAAGGTTTTAACTTAATGTTAAACCACACAGGTGCATACACTTTCACAATGTACTCAGCCAGAGTCTTAAGGTTTTCAGTTGGATTTTCAGTTGCCACATACAATCTAAGTATATGGTTTGCTAATGTAAGCCGCCACCTGGAATGAGCAAGTTTTCCAGGGTTTCTTAAAGATAAATCTAGTGAGCAATTTCCACTTGATACAGCGATACACATATCCAATAAATACTTCTGATCTGTACTTAAATCATTTATGTTCTCCAAAAGAGGAAGGTTATTTTCAATTGGCAAGAAAGTAACCACAGGAAGAGTAGCACAGTTTTCCAGCTGCTGACCTATTTCGCCTTTAAACTCATTGGGTCCCTTCGTTTTACCATCTAAATGACAAAAAAGATGTTGCAAAGGTTGCTCATTTCCATGGAACAAACAAACTAACCATTGTAAAGGTCTTCCTATTTCATTTTCCATCAAAGAAATCACACCATTATTATGTCCAGTGTTTACAACGGTTCCATCACACCCAATAGCAGTAAAGTTCAAAAGTTGTTCGTTGTGTTCTCTATCTTCAAGAAACTCCAGTATACTGTCTGCTATGTCTTTTCCAGTGCCAGATTTAGGTGTTACGTGGCCTAAAAACTTTGAGTTTGGTTCCTCTATTAGTGAAACATGCTCTTCTGCAATAACTTTTTTGTACAACTTAATTCCTTTCTTTTCTTGAACAATTGTTTTGACTCTTCTTCCATCAAAAAACAATCCTCTATTTTATCTTTCTATTCATATTAAAACGCCTATTTGAAACTTTTTATTGCATAATCGAGACACGTAAAATTCTTTGAAAAAGTTACAAAAAGTGTTTTTATAAAACTTTACCGCTCTTGCGGCACCTCAGACATAATCCAAAAAGTTAAAAAAAAAATTGTATGTCTTTTTTGGTATAAAAACTGCTTTTTTTTGACAGTATTTGAAATAAAAAAAAAATTTTTGACAACTTCTTAAAAAAACTTAAAAATGTAGCGACAATTGCAATTTTATGAAAATTTATCGTCCTTGCGGCACCTCAAGACGTGCTCCAATATTTTTCATATCTTTTTTTTATCTTATCTACACCAAAAGGCAACTTTTTCGCCCTATTACAAATTAAAAATCCAAACTTGATTTTTTCGTTCCACCCTAATGGTCATATATTGTAACGTTACATAACCCATGCCCAAAAAATGATAACATAATCACCCCACTATAAAGGTCAGAAATGGGTATAATATACCTAGCTATAGATTACTTTGTATTACAAAACACTATAAACTATAACGAAGTGACATATAGGGTACAAAGTGAAATATAGTGTACACAGTGAGAAAGTAAGTGGTTTAAAAGGAGCATCTCACAGACTTATGCTGTAGATGGAGAAACAATTAATTGTAGCAGTAGACTATATTGCTACTGACAAATTCTGTATTTTTGTTTGTATTTTTGTGTAATTTGTATTGTGTAGGCCACAAAGATTTTGTACCTAGGTCTAATTTTATATTTAATATAATAATTGTGTTTGAATATAAGATAACCCAGGGTTAGATATAAAATAATAATAATATAAAATAATAATGTATGAGCAAAATGGCTGAGGAAAATAGTTTGGTGTAAGGATACTATAAGCAAATAATAAATAATAAATAAATACAATTGAAGGAAATCAAAATATTAAAGACCAATGTATAAGTTTAAAAGAAAATAGAAAGAAAAACCCTATATAAATTAAATAGGATTATAAACAAAAGTTAAAAAGGATTATTTTTCTATAAATAAGAAATAAATTTATAATATTTAAAAACAGCCTATATACTCAAAAGTATATAGATTCACCAATAAAAAATCATAAAAAAATTCTTGGTTACTAACAGTAACCAACTAACAAGATATAATTTAATTGTTAAAACGATTGGGAAAACGAACGTTTGAAAAAAGTGTAATGCCTTTTTAAATTTGAAAAAACCTAATGAATACTTTTGGAAATAGTGCGAAATTTAATAAAATTTAAAGAGTGATGTCCACCTTATGTTAAAACTCCTTCAAGTATCAACATTCACGTCCTTTATTCGATGAAACTTTGAAATAATCCAACGACCAGTTCAGGCCTAGATTGACTGCACTTCGAGATTTTTGGTGAGACCGTATCTTAGAAAAAATTAACTAAATTACAAATCAACTATAACTTCAACACTAGAAACAGCACCGTACAAGTAAACACTTCAAGAAAAGAGGTGAACAAACTTTATTAATTTTTGTTAACCAAAAAACCTTCATGACAGATCTTTGTGCATTTTCAGCTTCCACCATAATTTCGTGTTTGTAGTAAAGAACATAACCTGTACTCTAGCGGATAAAACCGGAACTACATACTAAAGAAAAAACAAATATAATCTATTTTTCTTTGTAAAGCTTAGTATTTTATTATTCATTTCTGACCGTCTCATAACACAAAGAACTTACCATTAACCCTGGGAAATATATAAATTAATTCTTTATTGCTTTAATATTCTATCAAGGATAAAAAATATTTTGTTATAATTTCTGTGTGTACCAAATAAGATCGAACCAATGTTGTGTTGACAGGGAGAATCGATTATAACTTTTTGTATTGGGAGCAGAAAAAAATCAGTGTATTTAATAAATAAATACACTGAATAATTTGTTATAAATAATAAAATGTGTGTTATTTCTCGTAGAGTGTAGTTGTTACAGAGTTTCCGGAGAAAAGAAGAGGACGAACAGCCGGAAAAATATTACCGACACTTGGTGTTATAATAACCTCAAATTGGGTTGCAGATGTAAAAAATCAGCTGGTCTCATGAACGGCGAAAATTTAAATTAAGTAATTGTATACTCCGGGGATAATATCCTTGGTCCTCTCTCTCCTAACTACGGTCAAACAACTTCATTGAATCCTCCCAAATCACACACACTCGATTTCAGTTTTTATTTCTGTAAACATAAATTATAACCGACACTGAACATTTGCAAATACAATCAATAAAGGATTAACAGTGACTCTCATGAAAGCGAGATTTTCGAAGAGCCATTAAAACTTAGATTTCATTAAGAAAAGTATTGTTTAGATTCTTAGAGTTTACCCGCGAGACGTTACAAGATGACGCTAACAACGTGAGACTTATAAAATCAAGAACTAATTCTAGTGACGATCGCTAAAAGTATTGTAAAGACTCCTCGAAAAGTTTACCCGCGAGACGTTACAAAATGGCGCTCAACGTAAAAGGGCATTAATTGGGAAAGAAATTTTGAGACATTCAACAAAATAATATAACAAAAAACCTAATTATCGTCGGCAGCTATGAGAAAACAAGAAATGCATAATACCAGAGGCAGATTGAAGAAGAGGGCAGAAGAAAAGGAGAAGGAAGAAGGTGGACAGGAACGAGAGATAGAAATAGTCACGGACAGTGAAATGGAACAACCAATGGGTGATAAAGAAGAAACCGAAGTAATCACAAACACGGAAAAGGAAAGAGTTGAAGAGGATGCCCAAGGAGACCAACAAGATAAAGCGGTAGCCAGAGAAGAACCAAATTGGCAAGACATGATGAGATTTATAGCCGAAAAATTTAATAAAATAGATGAAAATTTTAGTAAACAGGAGGAAACTTCGAAGGAACAGATTGAAACTTTGAAGGAACAAAACAAGCAAACCAATGATAAAATAGATGAGAACTTTAGGAAACAGGAGGAACAAAACAGACAAACCAATGAGAAAATAGATAGTATTCAGGAAAGTTTAGTAAAACAACTCAATGAAAAAATTGAGACCATTCATGGAGATATCAAAGAAACCATGAATGAACAAAACCGTAAAATGGAGAATTTCAATAAGGAGATATGGGAAACTTTCGGAGAGAAGTTTGAAAATGTTAATACGCTTATACAAAAAGCAGATACATACAAGGAGGAGACAAATAAGCAAATGGATGAAGGTTTCAAGAGTTTGGATGAAACATTAGACAGCATTTCAGAAGGTATTAAAGTAAGTCCGAATATACAGTAGAAGAGAGCAGGAAGGAAATAGAAATTACAGAATACCAAGGTGTAATATTCTCTGAAAATAAAAATAACCACAACAAAAAGTATATTCAAACCGTGAAAAAGAAGACCAAGAAAATAAGAAAAACATGTAGAAAGAAAATAATAAATACAAGGGAAGAATGGGAGATGATTACAGGTGGATTAATTAATATATTTAAACTTCCAATTAATGAACAGTTAGTTCTTGATTTTATAAGCCTCACGTTGTTAGCGTCATCTTGTAACGTCTCGCGGGTAAACTCTAAGAATCTAAACAATACTTTTCTTAATGAAATCTAAGTTTTAATGGCTCTTCGAAAATCTCGCTTTCATGAGAGTCACTGTAATCCTTTATTGATTGTATTTGCAAATGTTCAGTGTCAGTTATAATTTATTTTTACAGAAATAAAAACTGAAATCGAGTGTGTGTGATTTGGGAGGATTCAATGAAGTTGTTTGACCGTAGTTAGGAGAGAGAGGACCAAGGATATTATCCCCGGAGTATACAATTACTTAATTTAAATTTTCGCTGCTCATGAGACCAGCTGATTTTTTATGTCTGCAACCCAATTTGAGGTTATTATAACACCAAGTGTCGGTAATATTTTTCCGGCTGTTCGTCCTCTTCTTTTCTCCTGAAACTCTGTAACAACTACACTCTACGAGAAATAACACACATTTTATTATTTATAACAAAGTATTCAGGGTATTTATTTATTAAATACACTGATTTTTTTCTGCTCCCAATACAAAAAGTTATAATCGATTCTCCCTGTCAACACAACATTGGTTCGATCTTATTTGGTAAACACAGAAATTATAACAAAATATTTTTTATCCTTGATAGAATATTAAAGCAATAAAGAATTAATTTATATATTTCCCAGGGTTAATGGTAAGTTCTTTGTGTTATGAGACGGTCAGAAATGAATAATAAAATACTAAGCTTTACAAAGAAAAATAGATTATATTTGTTTTTTCTTTAGTATGTAGTTCCGGTTTTATCCGCTAGAGTACAGGTTATGTTCTTTACTACAAACACGAAATTATGGTGGAAGCTGAAAATGCACAAAGATCTGTCATGAAGGTTTTTTGGTTAACAAAAATTAATAAAGTTTGTTCACCTCTTTTCTTGAAGTGTTTACTTGTACGGTGCTGTTTCTAGTGTTGAAGTTATAGTTGATTTGTAATTTAGTTAATTTTTTCTAAGATACGGTCTCACCAAAAATCTCGAAGTGCAGTCAATGTAGGCCTGAACTGGTCGTTGGATTATTTCAAAGTTTCATCGAATAAAGGACGTGAATGTTGATACTTGAAGGAGTTTTAACATAAGGTGGACATCACTCTTTAAATTTTATTAAATTTCGCACTATTTCCAAAAGTATTCATTAGGTTTTTTCAAATTTAAAAAGGCATTACACTTTTTTCAAACGTTCGTTTTCCCAATCGTTTTAACAATTAAATTATATCTTGTTAGTTGGTTACTGTTAGTAACCAAGAATTTTTTTATGATTTTTTATTGGTGAATCTATATACTTTTGAGTATATAGGCTGTTTTTAAATATTATAAATTTATTTCTTATTTATAGAAAAATAATCCTTTTTAACTTTTGTTTATAATCCTATTTAATTTATATAGAGTTTTTCTTTCTATTTTCTTTTAAACTTATACATTGGTCTTTAATATTTTGATTTCCTTCAATTGTATTTATTTATTATTTATTATTTGCTTATAGTATCCTTACACCAAACTATTTTCCTCAGCCATTTTGCTCATACATTATTATTTTATATTATTATTATTTTATATCTAACCCTGGGTTATCTTATATTCAAACACAATTATTATATTAAATATAAAATTAGACCTAGGTACAAAATCTTTGTGGCCTACACAATACAAATTACACAAAAATACAAACAAAAATACAGAATTTGTCAGTAGCAATATAGTCTACTGCTACAATTAATTGTTTCTCCATCTACAGCATAAGTCTGTGAGATGCTCCTTTTAAACCACTTACTTTCTCACTGTGTACACTATATTTCATTTTGTACCCTATATGTCACTTAGTTATAGTTTATAGTGTTTTGTAATACAAAGTAATCTATAGCTAGGTATATTATACCCATTTCTGACCTTTATAGTGGGGTGATTACGTTATCATTTTTTGGGCATGGGTTATGTAACGTTACAATATATGACAATACATCAAAATACACTTATAACTCATGTCAAAAACAAATTTTTCTAAAAATAGTTCAAATTATCAAAAAAATTATTCTCACATTCAATTATAAATTCAACTTTCTAATACTTACAGTTTACTTTTATTTTCCTTAATGGAAGCCATCGATAGTACATACAGTAGAACCCCGCTAGTCCGAACTAATTGGGACCGGGGCCGGTTCGGATTGGCAAAAATTCGGATTATCCGAAATAACTATTATTAAATAATTATAATTATTTATTTGATTTAAATATGGTCTTTAACTTATATGTAACTCATATATGCCCATTTTTTATTCAACGAATGCATTTTACGGTTTATAAGAGTTGAATATTTCATAAAATATTACGTAGTACAGTACTGTAATACAGTACAGATAAGGTGAACAGTATTGACACTGACGTTCGGTGGCTTTCTAGTGCGGTATTGTTGTTTACTATCACGGGCGCGCCAGGGCGTCAATGACTCATGCCAGTTTCTTAGTAATCCCACTTCCCCCACTCTTGTTTGTTTCAAGAGTAAACAAAGTAAACAATAAGTATAAACCAAAGAAAATAGTGAAACCAAATGCATGTACTGAACTTTCAGAATACAGATTCTGAAGCTAATAACTTCTAGAATACGTAATAAAGACAATGTTAAGTGATAAACTAGGTTGTCAAAGTTTCAGTACTTTATGAAGCACATGTGAGAATAATTAAATAATAAAAAGAAACTTGTATTATCAAAATAAGAATGAAATTAAGAGTCACTATCCTGAACCAAGGAATCAAGATTAATTGTTTATAATAAAAAGTGTACTGTTAGGTCATTATTATTGTAACAGAAGTTGCATAAGTGTATCAAGAACAATGTAGAGTAATTGTCTGATAGTAAAAGTAATTATTTTAAACAAAAGAAGGAAAATAAAGTGTGTAGGACCATGGACCAGTAGACATGGATAACCGATTTATAGTATTTGTAAACAATTAATGATAATAATTGTAATTAATATTGTGTTAAAAGTGAAAGACAATGATCAAGAACAATTGAGAATAATTGTCTTGCATTAAGAAGAAAAAATTGTTAAAATATGAAAGTAATAATGTTTAAACTAGGGTAGGCCATTATGCCTAAACCACTTATTTCTGTTAATTATAAGAAATAAGTATTAATTCATGTCATTTGTATTATTGTAAAAGAGGTAGGAAGTTGTAAGTAGCAACTGTGATCAGGAATATCACAACAAAATTAAGTGATATTAATACAAGAAGGGTAAATAAGTTTTCAGTAACCCAGGTTGGGTTAGGCATAGTTAGCCAAATATGGTTTTTTATAAACTACAACTCTATTAATTATTGTAAATAAGTTATACTCAATTATTAGTAAGTAAGTATCATTGCTTATTTATAAACAAATAGATAAGTAAGTAAAATTAGCATTTTTATGTGAAAATAGTAAATAAGGCAAATGTTAATATTTTTTCTTTGTTAATAATGATCAAAACCCTATTGTATGGGGCACCAAAATGTTCACCTCAGAAAATGCTGAGTAACAGCAGTAATGAATTGTTTATTAGAACACATAAGGGAATAATATTAATTATAAAAATTTAATCAATTCCGAGCCCTTGGACATACTTGTGTAAAACAATTTATTATAATTTTGAACCCTGGAAAACAATGCTGGAAAATGTCTATTTTAACGAGGGTTACCGAATAATTACAAAAATTAAAAGAAATCAACCAATCAGCGATCATCACCTGCCAGTCGAAGCAAGATTCTGACAAAGCTGAGAGGGCAGTCTACAAAAATTTTCCGAGGACGCTACGCCTCTCCTGTGACCTATTTTCAGAATTAACCTCCTACAGCTGACCAGATGTGATAACCTCAAAGTGTAATTTAGGTTAGGTAGTATGTCAACAAAGGACATCCTAACCATCCTAAGGTTAACTGATAATAATCAAGACAGCACAAATCAGGGTCACAAGTAAAAAGGGGTTTAGAGTTTTTAATCATGTCAAAATTGGGAAATAAAATCATTTATGGAGAACAGCATGAAAATCCGATGTAAGAAATTTGGGTGTGGTTTGTAAACAAGTGAGTCGACTGCTATTTTACTTCCATGTTCCATAAGGAAATGAAGTATGGTGATGGCAAAAAAAATCGTGTTCGAGATAATTGCAGATTCTGATTGTACTACCCTCAAAACATGATGTAATGGGACAAAAGGTGGTATTTTATTTTATTTTATTTTTATTAAATTTATGTGACTAAGTCAGCCGTCCCCTACGTAAAACGGTTACAGTCAGACAAAGAACAACATTAGAATTTTGCAAGCGGGCGTGGCAAGACGCATTACAATTCCAGGAAATCAAGTGTCGTGACACACTAGTGCGCGCGGAAGGGACGCCGAGAAAAATGTCGAAGCTGAAAACTTATATAACCACGTGTTTACATGCGGCCGGAAATACAACGAAGAACACGCCTATCCGAGTGACGTGACGAAGGGCAGTGCAATTTCGTCAATGCCTAACACACATGAATAACCCATACTGTGTGTAAGTCGACTAACGTTTTGTCATCAGAAGGCATTGGTTTCCCGTATTGACCAACGGTGGTAGGGAGGAACGTTGGTAACGTTCACCCAGTCGACGAAAAATATAGGCCACGCGTGGTACCTATCAATCTACTGCTCGGGCAATTTTCACATTGGCCGGCCAAAACCCAGTTTAATTCCCCGTAAATGTGTACAACAGTGCAAAACAATATGAAACAGTGAACAAAGAAAGTTACAGAAAGTGAGGTCATAAACTTTTGGGCATTAAGAAAAATAAAACTCTAGGAGACGTGCCATGCGGTCGGGGAAAAGGACGCCACACACGTAACGTTCCACAATTGAAAATATTACTATCATTATTTTACATACCATGAGGTTTTAAAAAATGTGTGAGTGTTGAGCGTGAGCATTGCTGGGTCGTCTTAAAATTAGAGTTTAAGTTAATACTTTAAGGACATTATATTTTCTTCTCAGTAAAGAATAATCTTAGATAATATGTATAATTTGTTTCTATTGTTTGGAGAATAACTCCGGGAGAAAGACAATTCAAAAATAATGAATATTCACAGTATATCAGAATAGATAAACTACTGTTTGGTTGACATACGTTTTTTGAAAATGGTAAAAAAGATCAATGTTAGTTTTTGAGATTAAATGAAAGAGTACAACAATAAAATTCAATGTCACAGAATAAGTAAATAAATACAACTATTTCTAAATACATTTGAGAGTATGATTTATTGAAGAGTGTTAACCTAAGTCACGCTTATTTTTCACGAGTTCGTGCGAAGAACTTTGGACCTGATTGAAGGTAAGAATAGTAAAGATGGTGTATGATATTTTAATTAATTACTTTGCTGTTAATTAGTAGCTTCTCAATGGCGCCCGAACAGGGACAAGTTTATAAAAATAAATTTTAATAAACCGCACCTAAATGTGAGCATAAGCGTGAGTTAGGAGTACGTAAAAAAAAAAAAAATTACGAAAAAAGTAGGTTATATGTAAATCAATTTGCATCAGTAAAGTTATAAATTAGTAAATAATGGCAGGTAATAATAAAGAAAACGATATAAGTGAAATGACCAATTTTGATGAATCAGCTATTATGAATGGCCTTGAAATAGATTCAACTCCGAATGTAGGTCAAGACGATAAAGATAGGAATATAAATGTTACAAGTGAAACAAATATTACAGATGATTCGGGGATTCAAATAACCCCAAAATTAAGTAGGGAAAGTAAAATTAATGATGATGAAGTCAGCTTCACTGACAATAAAACAGAAAGTCAGTCGACGCTGGTCCAAAGTAAAAAGTCTGATGATAGTTATGAAATGTTCAAAATGATATAAACAATGTTAGATATGAAATTCAATGAACAGAAAAGTGATTCTGACGCTAAATTCAATGTACAGAATAGTAAATTTGATGAGTTGAAAAACGAAATACATGAACAAAAAGTAAAATGCGAAAGCAATTTTAGTGAATTAAGAAACCATATGAATGAAATTAATAAGCATTTAGAAAAAACCAATGAAATATTAGAAACTAACTTTAACAGATTAGAACAGAGTATTGAGAAAGTGGTAGAGTCGGTAGAGGAACAAATTAAAAGTAAAGCAAATCAAATAATTAATAACAAGGTAAGCGATTGTAAAACAAGTGAGAATTGTAATGATATGTGTAAAAACGTGGTATTAGAGAATATGGTGATTAATGTTGAGAGTGATAAGGAAGATTTTGTTGAAGTAGAATTTAGTAACGAAGCATTGTTAGCGAATGTTGATGAAGCTGTGAGTGTGTGTATAGAGAGGTTAGATGGGCAAAGGGCAAATTTTCCCCAAGTTTATGGTGAAACAGAGGTTTCACAAATGTCGTATGAGGACAGAGTTTCCTCCGGTAGTGGTATGGAAGACGAGGTGTCTTCAAGTGGTCCCTTTATTTTTTGTGATGGTCTTGGAAGTGCCAAGACATATAGTAAGTTTGTTGTGCCCTTTGCATGGAATGAGATAGTTCAAGGGGGTTGTAAGAAGTATTGTCAGAGAGAGAGGAATAATAGAGTTATTTACATTGAGAAGTAGTTATGATGAGTTGAAAGAGCGGTTAGAATTGAAGGAGATGGATGATTATTTTGATAATACTGTTGTAAATGATAATAACTTACCTGATGTTGTGATTGATATAGTAAGTGAATATAATGATAAAATAACTTACCTTATGTTGAACAAAAATACTGATGGAGACAGAACTAGAATCACCAATGTAGACAGGCTTTATGAATTAATGGTAGACACAAATGTAGTTAATTATTGTGTTAAAGTAATTAACGAAAGTAGTCATTATAATGTTCATTACAATCTAATGTATGTTGACAAGAATGATTTGTGTTACAAATATATAAGACTCATATACGATGATGGAAGGTAATTATAAACTCAACAAATGGACATTTTAAATATTTTAATTTGTGGTTATGACCTTGCTGACATAGAAAATGAAGTGTGGAAAACAGAAAAATTAATGACAAAGATTTGTAAATAAATTTTAGTGAAATTAATTGTGTTTGTATTGTAACAAGTATGTAATGTAAACAATGTGTGTAGGTAGTAGAAATCAATTTAATAATAATAATAATGTTTTGGCAGACTAAATAAATAACAAGAATAATTATGAAGGTAATTAATGAATGGTAATTGTTTTGGAGTAATATAATTAAAAATGTTGTGTTTTCAAGAATTGATTGAATTGAAATAATTTGAGATGTTTAAATATTTTGATTTATTTAAAATGTTATATAATTGAATTTTGATGATGAATTTAAATTATTTTATGAGATTTGAATTTGATAATAATAAATAAATAAATGTTAAATTGTGTTTAGTTTGTGGAATAACATGGTTGTTAAAATGTTTCCAAAGGTACATGGAGTTATTGGTGTTTGATGTTTATATTTGTTTGTCTATGATAGTGTTGAGTGATGTACAGTAAGTATGAATTTTATAATGCAATTTATATAAAGCAAAATGTTCAATGTTTAAATGTAAAGTATATATGAATCTAAAAGATGTTAAAATGAAAAGTAATTTGAGATAGTGATGAATTTTCAATGGGTTGTAAAAGAGAGAATTTGGGTGATAGTAATTGTTTAAGTAGGGCTTGTGAGTCAATCAAAGATAGTTCCAAATGTGTGGCAGAGAGAATAAGATTCTGGGGAGTAAAAGTAATGTACAATTGAGAATTAATAGTGACACGGTAGTGATAGTGGGTATATGCAGAACATGAAAGGGAGGTAAGGGGAGAGTAATTAGTTGATGGGGAATTTTTGTAAAGGGGGGTGGTGTGATAAGGAGTCCTCAACGAAAGGCGTTGTGGCGGGTAGTAGAGGGTTTTAATAGAGTGATTTGCCGATATTTGGTGGAGAGGCAAACGGTTATGAATGGAATTGCGGAGGGAGGGAACACACATCCTAAGTAAAACAGGGTAGAGTGTATTTGTGATAAGGGTAGAATGAGTAAATTGTAACGGGGCTAAAAGGGAGGGGTTTTTATTTTATTAAAATATTTTAAATTCATTTCATCTGCGTGATCGGCCGCATGGCAATATAAATTGTAGTCCAAACAAAGAAACAGTGAGGTGAACTAAGTACAATCGAATGTGTCGTGTTGCACACAACTTCCTAATTCTCAGAACTGTAGTACTGTGTAATGCGCCCAAACGCACTAACATCTGCGGAGCGCATAACCGACGCTAAACAAAAGTCGCACAAAATGGCTTGGTGTGAATTTGATTCAACAACAACGTGTTTGGGAGATGGCGGAAGTCTTGACGAAATCCCGCCTACCTGTGTGACGAAACCAGTGGACACCAGATTTCGTCGACGTCCAACACACGGGAGTTGCACGTGTTACCTGAGCAACTACTAAAACCTTAACAGCAAAGGCTGTGAACAGCGAAGAAATTTGTTAACACCAGAAGGCAGTGATGTCCGCCCGCATGAAAAGGCAGTCGAGATACCATCGCGGCGTCGGCCGGACGCTCGCTACAACTCAGTGGTCCCGAATAAACTTTTTCAGATGTAAAAGTCTAAACAGAGCCTCCAGGTGGTCTAGTGGCTAACGCGGGCGATTGATTCGCTCGTGGTCCCGGGTTCAATTCCCGGTGGAGGTTCCGTACGGCGTGCACTCAGCGTCGTGAGGCAAACTGAGTAGGCGCTGAGATAACAGCGCCGCCTCCTGGCTGTGAATACCGCAACTAGCGGCTGGTGGCGCGTAGTACTAGCCATACACCGTCACACTAACACAAAAGCCGCGCGGTACGCCTTGGTCCTTAACGGACTGTTGAGCGGAGGTTTATTTTATTTATTTAAAAGTCTAAACATCAATAAACTACCACCAAACATTGAAACAAAAATCTCAGAGTGACGTGAGTGGAGTGAAAGAACGGGATTGTAAAAGTGGCGAACAGACAAAACATTCGAGCCGGTACACAGTGAGGCACGAGAGGAAGGTTAAGTAGGCGACTACCCATTTGGTTAAATTATTTAATGCTTAAGAGCGCTCTTAATTAAAGGAACCATTTAAATGTATGTGAATGTAGTGTGTGGATGTAAATACTGGGCCGCTTTTATAAGTATATATATCTATATAAGATTTAACGTAGTAATTCAACCACGGGAATGATTGATTGTATTTTTTTTCCATTTTATGTAATTGTTAAAAAAGTAAGACGAACAGTAAATCTATTTGTTCCATCATATAAAATGTTTTAGCTGTAAATTATTACGCCATAACCACTTCCTAGTATTCTGTGCTGATAAACTCGTCTAACGTAATTGGGGGTTTTCTGAATTTTTAAAAGAGCAGTCAGATAGCGGGATTTTTATAAGGGCAAGAGTGTAGAAGGTTTCAATGTATAACCTTAAAAAACATCGTGGCGACCTGGGCAGTTTCTTTCAATAAGGTAAGTTTAACGGGGACTATGACGGTAAGTAAAATTCTGGCAGCGGTGAGTATTATGATGAGTGTAGTATTTTAAAAATAGGTAAAAGACAAGTATCTTTACAAAATGGGAGTTAGAGTAGCAAGTTAGTGGAGATAAATATTTTGAGAGATGGGTGTCATACTAGATAAAATTGTAAGTGATTGTTAGAGTCAGAAAGGGGTGTGAGGTTCTATTTAAACACCCAAGTAGTAAATCGAAATGTGATGAATAATTAAGTCACCCAAACTAACTAAGAATGAAAATACTAAAGAAAGAAAGTCATAGTAAAAATATAATAATAATTGAAACAAGGGACAGATTGTAATAGAATTTGAAAACAAATTGAAACTATAAAGTGTGTAATTTTGATCAAATTTAAATGTGAATTTTATTGTTTATTGTAAGATAATAATCACAATGTTAATTTTGAATGTTCTATTTTATTATGTTGTATTATGTTTGAAGGTAAAAAATTTTAAAGATGTTTCATGTATTTACAGTGTAGCTTTGTGTAGTGTATATATGTCAAGGTCGTTCACTTGACCCAGAGAGATCAGCTGATGACTGATGTTAGAGACAGAACCATTTTCTAATAATTAATTCACACCATGATGTTCAGGAATTGAATTAAATAAATTTAAATTTTTTTGAGATTGAAAAAAAAAGATATTTTATTTTTTTTATGCCTGCCGTATAGATGATGTTTTGAGTTCAAGTATATTATTGTTTACATGTATTCCTAGTGTGTTTAGGGAATTATATTGTTTAGTATATATGTGTTATAAACAAATATTAGAATAAGCGAGTTTATAATTTAATTAGATGTTCAATTTGTGTTTTTTTATGATTGTTAGTAGTAATGAAGAAAATTGATAGATTTGATAGATTCATATAAAAGATTTTCGGTATTTTAGATGAAAATAATGGTAATATAACAGTTTGAGTTTGAACTTAAATGAAATTTTGAACGAAAATTAAATGATTTGAATGTACTTAGCTGCTGTGTTTTGAGTTGAAAACAAAGTTAATTTACGAAAAGAAGTTGAAATTTGAAAAACGAAATATTTTAAGAGTGAGTTGAAGTAGAAAATTTGTATATTTATTAGTAGAAAATTGAAGTGGTTCAGAAGATAGGAATGAGTATGTGTATGCGCCCAGTACTTGCTAAAGGCAAGCCAGTATGCATGATAAGGGGGAACATATCGGTTGAGGATTTGGTATGGTATAAGGCCAGGGTTTTGATTTTGGGGGCAGAATGATACGAGGTTAGGTGTACTGTGGTGCGTATCTGTCCAATGTTATGGTGTTGGGATCTCGAATAGAGAAGTCCAGTAATCTCGGTCAGGTGCAGCCATAGTCGCCAAACTAGGGGGGTAGTTTACCCATGATGTGTTAAGAATTCACGGGGGGTTGTTGGCACCATATCCTCACCGATCCTCTTAGGGGTAGCAATGAGAGTTCTTCTGTTTCGACAAAAGACCTCTCATTGGGGGGGGGGGGTATTGTAATGGGACAAAAGGTGGTATTTTATTTTATTTTATTTTTATTAAATTTATGTGACTAAGTCAGCCGTCCCCTACGTAAAACGGTTACAGTCAGACAAAGAACGTTAGAATTTTGCAAGCGGGCGTGGCAAGACGCATTACAATTCCAGGAAATCAAGTGTTGTGTGACACACTAGTGCGTGCGGACACTAGCAGGCGCGTGGAAGGGACGCTGAGGAAAATGTCGAAGCTGAAAACTTATATAACCACGTGTTTACATACAGGCGGAAATACAACAAAGAACACGCCTACCCGAGTGACGTGACGAAGGGCAGTGCAATTTCGTCAACGCCTAACACACATGAATAACCCATACTGTGTGTAAGTCGACTAACGTTTTGTCATCAGAAGGCATTGGTTTCCCGTCTTGACCAACGGTGGTAGGGAGGAACGTTGGTAACGCTCACCCAGTCAACGAAAAATATAGGCCACGCGTGGTACCTATCAATCTACTGCTCGGGCAATTTTCACGTTGGCCGGCCAAAACCCAGTTTAATTCCCCGTAAATGTGTACAACAGTGCAAAACAATATGAAACAGTGAACAAAGAAAGTTACAGAAAGTGAGGTCATAAACTTTTGGGCATTAAGAAGAAGAAAACTCTAGGAGACGCGCCATGCGGTCGGGGAAAAGGACGCCACACACGTAACGTTCCACAATTGAAAATATTACTATCACTATTTTACATACCATGGGGTTTTAAAAAATGTATGAGTGTTGAGCGTGAGCATTGCTGGGTCGTCTTAAAATTAGAGTTTAAGTTAATACTTTAAGGACATTATATTTTCTTCTCAGTAAAGAATAATCTTAGATAATATGTATAATTTGTTTCTATTGTTTGGAGAATAACTCCAGGAGAAAGACAATTCAAAAATAATGAATATTCACAGTATATCAGAATAGATAAACTACTATGTTTGGTTGACATACGTTTTTTGAAAATGGTAAAAAAGATCAATGTTAGTTTTTGAGATTAAATGAAAGAGTACAACAATAAAATTCAATGTCACAGAATAAGTAATTAAATACAACTATTTCTTAATACATTTGAGAGTATGATTTATTGAAGAGTGTTAACCTAAGTCACGCTTATTCTTCACGAGTTCGTGCGAAGAACTTTGGACCCGATTGAAGGTAAGAATAGTAAAGATGGTGTATGATATTTTAATTAATTACTTTGCTATTAATTAGTAGCTTCTCAATGAAAAAGTCATTTTTCAAAAAGTGTCTGTGTGTCTGTCTGTGTGTCTATAGATTTTTTTCTATAGCAAATGATAACAGACGCAAATTCAAACAGAATCAAATAATTTGTTGCATACAGCCCTGAATTGTAGAGTTCTCAAGACCTATTGTTTTTGGTGAAGATCAGTTAAGTGAAAGGGTTTAGTTTACCAGCAACGTTTTATGTTTTAACAAGCGTAATTTGTTTCTATGGCAAACGATAACAGCCGAAACTTCAAACAGAATCAAATAATGTTTCGCATACAGCCCTGAATTGTAGAGTTCTCAAGACCTATTGTTTTTGGTGATGATCAGTTACGGGAAAGGGATAGTTTACCTGCCACCTTTAATGTTTTAACAAGAGTAATTGTTTCTATGATGAACGATAACTGCCGCGCATTCAAACAGAATCAAATAATGTTTTGCTTGCATCCCTGAATTGTACAGGACCTATTGATTTTGGTGAAGATCAGTTAAGAGAAAGGGGTAGTTTTCCGGTAATGTTTTATGTGATAAAAAGGTTGTTTTCTATGATGAACGATAACTGCCGTTAATTCAAACATAATCAAATAAGTTTTTGCATACTTCCCTACATTGTAGAGAGCTCAAGGCCTGTTGATTTTGGTAAAGATTGGTTAAGGGAAAGGGGTAGTTTACCTCCAACATTTTATATTGTAACAAGAAATTTTTTCATGACGAACGATAACTGTCGTAAATTCAAACAGAATCAAATAAGTTTTTACATATGTGCCTGAGTTGTAGAAGACTCAATTTTGGTGAACATCGGTTACGGGGAAAGGGTAGTTTACCTGAAACATTTTTTGTTGTAACTAGTGTAAAGTACCGTAATTAATTTTGATAAATAAAGTATCCTGATAAGAAGATCTTAATAATCCACTGTAGAAACGTAGATGAAATATCTATAAATGAAGAGGCTAGTTGAACGGGGTGGGGGTAATTTTCTATAAATGAAAATTATATTTGAAGGGGGAGGGGATAATTTTTATGTGTACTACGTTATCGGCAACAAAGTAGTAGTTTGTTGTTAAAATTCCTTCCCGGGCTGTTTGGCCATAGTCCAATGTTTTCTGCAAAACCAGACGTTTCAGCAGTACCGTCGACTGCCATCATCAGTGAAAATCGAGTGCAATAACGTGTGGTGGTATATGTTAGTACTGTGGTTAAGGCTGAAGCAATAGGTAGAAAGAAGTAGTTTCTATGGAAACATTTCATTTCGTAAATGGTTTTAAATATATTAATATTCCCATCATCGCTGTATATGTGAACGTAATCTTTTTTCACTACTAGCCAATAATAAAGAAAAATCTAACACACTGGAGAAAAATGGAGTTTATGAAATACACTGTGCAGAATGCGATGCTATTTATATCGGACAATGTGGCCGTGCTCTGAAACATCGCATTTCTGAACATAAGAAGGCGATTTTAACCAATACATCTAATACAGGTTTTGCAGATCATTGCTTACAACACAATCACTTCATAGATACAAAAAACATAACACTACTCCACAACATACAAAAAGGTGAAAAAATGGATTTGTTAGAAATTTTAGAAATTAAAAAAGCAATAAAAAATAACAAAAATTTAACCAATGAACAGTCTGACTTTTGTGTATCCCCTTTATTAAAATCAGTTATTTAGTTTAGTTTATTTTATATTATTTTGAATGTTCATCATTATTTTAAATTTTGCAATCTGTTATTTAGTTTAGTTTATTTTATATTATTTTGAATGTTCATCATTATTTTAAATTTTACATTCAGTTTATATTTAGTTCAGTTAATTTTATATTTTGCATTCATGATTGTATTTAGTTTTTAAAGACACCTGACCTTCCCTTGTCTCTTGTACCCCCCCTCACCTACACAACACAGATGTTCCAGATACGCCCTAAACAGATGTTCACCACCTACACTCCACTAACATCCTGTGTTCAGTAATTTCATTCACTCGCCTCTTTGACAATGGCTTAGCTAGTCGAAACAGCTGTCAGAGTTAATTAAAAAAATTTGTGAAACTTACCAAGTGTTTTTATATATTTTACAAAACCTTTGTATTAATATGTTTCACCAAGTGTCCAACGAGTCATCAATTAATATCGTGAAATCTTACGTCAGAATATGTTAATTCCTCAAAATAACTTTAAAACAGTGTTGATTACTTATTGTATTATTGTTTCCTGCGTCAGTACACATGTATATTATACTATACTGTTAATAGCTAAAATGTAAACAATGTAAGTATTTGCACCGTACTCCCTGGTGATTAATTGCAATTATTAATTATTAACACTTCTAACGATCTGATTCAATGATCGTGGTTACACTTCACTTAATTTCGCACATGAACGATTTTATTTTCTTCTTGATAGGCTACTGCCTTGGTTATGTATGATACTTAACCTCGTTCTTTTACATGCACTTCTTGTAAAAGTTTCACTACTATTGTCGATGCACTGATTGAATTATACTTCTTCCTTCTCGTTGATTATTAAATTTTGGATGATAAGTTGGCCTGGATTTGTTGTTGTTAGTTGAGTGAAATTAGACAAAATGCTTTCCTGTTTACAATTGCAATCGTTTATATACATTTTTTAGAATCCCGCTTGGCGCTGTCGGCACGCTTCTAAAGTTGTCCGTGATTGGTCTGAAATTATGTCACGATGACGTAATTCTATTTATAAGCATTACATATTTGTATTCTGAGCATCACTTTCGTTTTTGTTATTATTTCTTCGTATTTATTCGAGATTCACCAAATTTATGATGCTAACGTTTATATCTCAGTTATTACAATTCCAATTCGGATTCTATTACTATCATTGTAAAGCTTGTTTATTTATCTTTGTTTTGACATGGCTTGATGCCAGTTTGGTCATAGTTTTCATTAACATTCTTTTATTTTAAACTAACTAATGCATTGTTTACATTCGTCATCTGCTAAATGTTGCAAATCCGACTAATAACTTTTTCCTAATATTTGTTTAATTATTCTTAATTTCTAATTTGAACATGATTAATTGATTAAAAAGAATACCTTATTATATATAAATGCTGCATTCAGATGAACAATATTAATTATCTATTTACATTTGTTGATTTTCTAACATAAACTTCCAGATTTTAATATTTTTACTTTAACATGTCCTTCTTATCTCTTATTCTTATAACATCACACATGTGGTGGTGCTTTACATTCTTTTTGTCATTGTCATGATTTTACTTCATTATGCTTGGTAGGGTTTCTATCTGATTCTTGTTTCCATGACTTAAATTGGTCATTCAGGGTTTGTTATCATTATTTTACAATGTTTTGTTCCCTGACTATTATTACATTTCTGTACACATTTTATCTACTTATGACATTACCTAAACACATTCAGTGTTTACATTTATAGTTATTCTTAATTCATGATAATACATATTTGGCTTTCACATTATCTTTTACAGTTTGTGATTATTCCTAGCATGGTTCTCTATATATTTGTCTCTTTTAAATCATTGCTTTGACTTGGATCAGCTAATGTGCTGTTTTTATTTATAATATATGGTACAATAATATTCAAGTCATTTGTTATTTTACTTATTCTATTTGAGTTTATTTATCAAAGGTTTTTATTGAGCTCACTTAACAGTTTATGTGGGAAACTTGTCTTGTCTTTTCGTCTTTGTCATTCTGTTTATTTATGTTGTAGTGTCATTTAGTACAGGTAGTGGATTTACCACTGTTTACTTGAATTCCTTCTCTCCTTTCATTCTTTATTGGTTAATTATTTTTACTGTTACATTCTTCCTGGTTACTCATTTATAGTTCTTTTAGTATTATTCACCCTTCTGGTGTTCATTATTATTATGGAACATTTTGTGATGTTACATATATGCTCCCATCTCAAAATTGATAATTTGAGAAAAACAAGTTCTTTGGTTTGATGAAATTATCATTTTAACTTGGTTCAATTATAAAACTACTGTTTTCTCCTTTATCTAACTTAATGGTTTTTTGGTGTATTGGTCTATACTATGTTCATCGTTAGTCTCCTATCTTCCGCTTACAAGTATTGGTCAATTTTTCATTTTCTTGGTTATTTGGTTATATTATACATTTGTTCTTATTTTGATAATTTCCCTGTTCTCCTGTAGTAATACATTTCTCCTTCTCACTATACGTATCTCGATTCTTATAACAATTCTCCTTTTCTCTTCCATTTACCTCGAAGTTGTTGATTTAATCCTTGAAATATTATAATTCCCTAACATTTATAGCAGGTTCGGAGTCAGAGGGGCTTTCATTGGCATCCATTCTCTGCCGTTCCTTAACTATACACTCACAGATCAGAAGAATCTTCATCTCTGTCTGAGACAATAAAAAGGTGTACATAACAACAGTTGCACTATCACAACACATAAGACATAATATATTATTCATATTTCATTATAAGACATTATATTCATTTATTAGAATACTCAAGGGATTAGAGGTTCCATTACATAAATTCCATCAATTCATTTAACATATTTCTCCTCACAGGTCATTGTTTGTTACAACTTGACACATTTGTTGTATTATCATAAGCTTTGTTGTTATTCATCAATACTATCTTGGATGTTCGTTTTGTTATCATACATCTTCTTATTTTCACATTAATTTTCATCAACATATAATTATGCAGTTAATTCTTAAATTCATCATCACCTCATGTTGTAGTTTTCTATTCTTCTTCATTTTCACCATAATTCATTTTTAACATTGATTATACAATAGTTTGTAATATTTTATGTTGGTTAGTTTCTTTTAATTATTTATTTAAGTAGTTGTTTCATTTATTATCATTATCTCTTTGTTTGTCGTTTAATCATTATTTCTTTTCATTTATTATACACTTTATATTAGATGGATTGTTCATGATATTGTCTAGTCTTCATCTGTTCCCGTAATCATTTTATTTTTACTCGTAGTTGGTCTAATATATTTCATTTAGTTTCACATAATTCTTCTTCTCTGGTTTGCTTCATTTGGTTATCTATAACATCCTTCCTTCTTCTTCAATGGTTGATGGCTACTTGGTTTAACCATGGTCGATTATCCTTGTCGCTCTGTTTCCTCGGATTATTTTGGTGTCCAAATTGATCTCTGTACTGGTGATGTATCTACTTATCATACGGCTCTTCCACTTGGCTGCTACTAAATCTTCATTTACTTCATGTTCTTCCATCCTTGTTTGAACTACTTCCGTCATTGTTAATTCTTTTTTCACTCTCTGATGTGTGGCAATCTTTCTGTCATCCATGGTCGATGGTTCTCCTTCATTCTTTTATAGATTTCATCTACTCTTTGGCAGAATTTTTTTCCGCATATTTTGTTGTCTTCTATGAACAATTCCATGGTCTTCTTTACTGGTTCCTCTATCTTGTCTCTTAATCGTTGGAATTGTTCCCTCATGATCTTCATTAGTATTCCGTGCTCCTCGGTGAGTTCTGGTTTTTTCGCCCCTGCCGATTCTTCCGGGAAGTCACTTGATGTTCGTTTAGCATTTCGAAATTGACTCGCTCCTCTTGGTTCAGTAATTGGTATATTGTGCCCCTTAATTACTCCATTTTTGATCATCTCCAATCCTTCTCGTGTATTTATCATCTCCTTGTGATGCAGTTTTTCTATTTTCTTTATTTTATAAATTACTCGGTTTTTTACACCTTTAGTGCCGCTTTCTATGTGTTTATTCTTGTCATGGTTTTCGTTATGTTTATTTTCAAATAACAATGTACTTGTGTTTTCTTCATCTTTTGTTTGTTGACCATTATTTTCAGAATCCCTCTTTAGCGTTGTATCCCACTGTTTGTATCCACTTTCCATCGTTTTCTTGAGTAGAGTTAATTTTTCATGAGTTCCTTGGTCTGCTTCCTTCATCATTTGGGGAAATTGTTCCTTCATAAACTTTATCATTGAGTCCAGGAATTTTTCATTTTCTGTCTGTGCGGTTCTGTCAGGTGGGTTTACTATGGTATTACCTCCTGTAACCTCCGCTTCAGGTGCTTTCGTATTATTGGTTTCTTTTAATTGTTTATTTAATGGTTCTGTGTTTTTATCGATATTTTCTATGATTGTTTTTATTGATTGTTTATTAACATTCATTATTTCTTTGGTGTCTTTATGATTCACTTCCGTTATATCATTGTTATTATTTATTTTCTCATTGGAGGTTTCCATGTTTTTATTCACGGTTCCACCGTGTTCATTTAAAAGTTCACATGATTTACTATTATCACTTTCTTTTATCGGTTCGATTGCTGGTTTAGTATTTACGATTTCTTCCTTTTTGTTATCATTGTCACTGATAATCTGTTCTTGAGTATTTTTATTTACATCTTCTTGTAGTGGTTCTCTGGAATTCTTACCATCGTCCTTCTTCTTATTCATCTCCATTATGTTCCTTTCTCGCACCTCGTTTAATTCTTTCCTCCATTCACAAATGTCTTCCCTGGATTGTTCGAACATAGCCCTTATCCATGCTCTCAACTCTGTATTTTCCGTTTGTATCGGTTTCTCTGGGTGTCTCATTAATTGTCTCCATTGTTCATACTCCTCCTGTGTACACTGCTCTGTCACATGTGCGTATATTCCCGTTATTTCATTTTTCATTTGTTTTTCATTATCGTACCATCTCTTCCAATCATCCTCAGTCATCTTCTCCACCTTGTTATCGTTAATGTCATGGGTTGTCCCGATAGTTTCTTCTTTATTACACTTTGCGTCTAGCTTCCACATTTCATCATGAATATCTTCTAATCCCATCATGTCGTTCGCTGTCATTCTTACCCACGCTCGACTCATCTGTGCTCGTTCATGGTCAGTGGTATTTTCATAAATATAACCCATATCTCTGCTGAATTTTTTGAATAACATGGTCACCCATTCTGCGTAGCTGAATCGTCTCTCTGGTTCTGGCATCTTCTTGTCTGGTTGTAGCATCGGTCTTCTTGGTATGGTCGTTCTACTGTAATTGCCGGGCTAAATGAGGATAATTTAATTAAAATATAATATTCTGTCTATTTTTAAAGCTGCACTAGTTGGTCGCCAATTCTATAATATTCCCATCGTCGCTGTATTTTTGTAGTTTATTCTTACTTGAGTTACTACTGTTTCAATCTTTACTTATCTTTTATTTTAAAAAGCCACACGTTGCTGTCGCCACTTCTATAATAATTAATCTTCACCTCTTACTATTGTTTTATATCTTTTACTGGTTGTTGATTTTAACACTCGCGTTCATTAAATATATTGTTCAACTATTTTTTATTTATTTGTTTAATTGTTTTTCAATTATGATGTTTTTGTTTATTTATATTTGAGTAATTATTTGGTTGTAGATCCATTGTTGAATGTATACAGTTGCGTAGATCTCTTGACGTTAGTTCACTCTCCTGTTGAATCATGTTGTCTGTGTGTGTCAGTGTATAGCCTAGACAAAGTTATTTTATATAAATTAAACCTTCACGTACCTGTGATGTTGTACTGGAAGTTCAGTTGGTCACAGGTGGTTAATAAACTGTCAAGCTTTTGATCAAACAGTATATTAATGCTGTGAAAGTTTCTTGTGAGCACTTTTAAATTTTACTTGGGCGCCATGTGGGCTTTCAAGAGAAATGTCCCATAAAAAGAATTCTTCTGAATAATTTACTAATTAATTCTGATATTTTATAAATCAATAATTGATTAAATAGTTAAATCAAGATCGGGCATTAATTTTCTGTTTATTTGTTTACTATAAAAATGCAACTCATTAATTAGTAATACTGATTAATTATTTGTTGAAATAATTGTTGACAATTGTTGTTACTTTACAATTCAGTTATTTATTGCTCGTTCTAGAATAAATTCAATGAAATACATTCGGTTTATAATAACAAACGGATTACAGGTCATCCGGTTTTTTACTCTTATCTAGCTCAGTTCGTCTGCAATGAATACTCTAGTTTTAATTGATAGATTATTTATAATTATTATCTATCCCAAGGGTGACTTCTTTTAATTTACAGAAGAGAACACCACAGCCTTACTTTACAATGCTCTTATGATATATTATATTGTTAGGTTAGACACCTTTAGTTATTGAAAACTAGTAAACGAAAAGCTCGATTATTCTGAACCAGTTTAAGTTAGTTATAAGAATGTTAACACATGAAATCTTACGTTGGAATATGTTAATTCCTCAAAATAACTTTAAAACAGTGTTGATTACTTATTGTATTATTGTTTCCTGCGTCAGTACACATGTATATTATACTATACTGTTAATAGCTAAAATGTAAACAATGTAAGTATTTGCACCGTACTCCCTGGTGATTAATTGCAATTATTAATTATTAACACTTCTAACGATCTGATTCAATGATCGTGGTTACACTTCACTTAATTTCGCACATGAACGATTTTATTTTCTTCTTGATAGGCTACTGCCTTGGTTATGTATGATACTTAACCTCGTTCTTTTACATGCACTTCTTGTAAAAGTTTCACTACTATTGTCGATGCACTGATTGAATTATACTTCTTCCTTCTCGTTGATTATTAAATTTTGGATGATAAGTTGGCCTGGATTTGTTGTTGTTAGTTGAGTGAAATTAGACAAAATGCTTTCCTGTTTACAATTGCAATCGTTTATATACATTTTTTAGAATCCCGCTTGGCGCTGTCGGCACGCTTCTAAAGTCGTCCGTGATTGGTCTGAAATTATGTCACGATGACGTAATTCTATTTATAAGCATTACATATTTGTATTCTGAGCATCACTTTCGTTTTTGTTATTATTTCTTCGTATTTATTCGAGATTCACCAAATTTATGATGCTAACGTTTATATCTCAGTTATTACAATTCCAATTCGGATTCTATTACTATCATTGTAAAGCTTGTTTATTTATCTTTGTTTTGACATGGCTTGATGCCAGTTTGGTCATAGTTTTCATTAACATTCTTTTATTTTAAACTAACTAATGCATTGTTTACATTCGTCATCTGCTAAATGTTGCAAATCCGACTAATAACTTTTTCCTAATATTTGTTTAATTATTCTTAATTTCTAATTTGAACATGATTAATTGATTAAAAAGAATACCTTATTATATATAAATGCTGCATTCAGATGAACAATATTAATTATCTATTTACATTTGTTGATTTTCTAACATAAACTTCCAGATTTTAATATTTTTACTTTAACATGTCCTTCTTATCTCTTATTCTTATAACATCACACATGTGGTGGTGCTTTACATTCTTTTTGTCATTGTCATGATTTTACTTCATTATGCTTGGTAGGGTTTCTATCTGATTCTTGTTTCCATGACTTAAATTGGTCATTCAGGGTTTGTTATCATTATTTTACAATGTTTTGTTCCCTGACTATTATTACATTTCTGTACACATTTTATCTACTTATGACATTACCTAAACACATTCAGTGTTTACATTTATAGTTATTCTTAATTCATGATAATACATATTTGGCTTTCACATTATCTTTTACAGTTTGTGATTATTCCTAGCATGGTTCTCTATATATTTGTCTCTTTTAAATCATTGCTTTGACTTGGATCAGCTAATGTGCTGTTTTTATTTATAATATATGGTACAATAATATTCAAGTCATTTGTTATTTTACTTATTCTATTTGAGTTTATTTATCAAAGGTTTTTATTGAGCTCACTTAACAGTTTATGTGGGAAACTTGTCTTGTCTTTTCGTCTTTGTCATTCTGTTTATTTATGTTGTAGTGTCATTTAGTACAGGTAGTGGATTTACCACTGTTTACTTGAATTCCTTCTCTCCTTTCATTCTTTATTGGTTAATTATTTTTACTGTTACATTCTTCCTGGTTACTCATTTATAGTTCTTTTAGTATTATTCACCCTTCTGGTGTTCATTATTATTATGGAACATTTTGTGATGTTACATATATGCTCCCATCTCAAAATTGATAATTTGAGAAAAACAAGTTCTTTGGTTTGATGAAATTATCATTTTAACTTGGTTCAATTATAAAACTACTGTTTTCTCCTTTATCTAACTTAATGGTTTTTTGGTGTATTGGTCTATACTATGTTCATCGTTAGTCTCCTATCTTCCGCTTACAAGTATTGGTCAATTTTTCATTTTCTTGGTTATTTGGTTATATTATACATTTGTTCTTATTTTGATAATTTCCCTGTTCTCCTGTAGTAATACATTTCTCCTTCTCACTATACGTATCTCGATTCTTATAACAATTCTCCTTTTCTCTTCCATTTACCTCGAAGTTGTTGATTTAATCCTTGAAATATTATAATTCCCTAACATTTATAGCAGGTTCGGAGTCAGAGGGGCTTTCATTGGCATCCATTCTCTGCCGTTCCTTAACTATACACTCACAGATCAGAAGAATCTTCATCTCTGTCTGAGACAATAAAAAGGTGTACATAACAACAGTTGCACTATCACAACACATAAGACATAATATATTATTCATATTTCATTATAAGACATTATATTCATTTATTAGAATACTCAAGGGATTAGAGGTTCCATTACATAAATTCCATCAATTCATTTAACATATTTCTCCTCACAGGTCATTGTTTGTTACAACTTGACACATTTGTTGTATTATCATAAGCTTTGTTGTTATTCATCAATACTATCTTGGATGTTCGTTTTGTTATCATACATCTTCTTATTTTTCACATTAATTTTCATCAACATATAATTATGCAGTTAATTCTTAAATTCATCATCACCTCATGTTGTAGTTTTCTATTCTTCTTCATTTTCACCATAATTCATTTTTAACATTGATTATACAATAGTTTGTAATATTTTATGTTGGTTAGTTTCTTTTAATTATTTATTTAAGTAGTTGTTTCATTTATTATCATTATCTCTTTGTTTGTCGTTTAATCATTATTTCTTTTCATTTATTATACACTTTATATTAGATGGATTGTTCATGATATTGTCTAGTCTTCATCTGTTCCCGTAATCATTTTATTTTTACTCGTAGTTGGTCTAATATATTTCATTTAGTTTCACATAATTCTTCTTCTCTGGTTTGCTTCATTTGGTTATCTATAACATCCTTCCTTCTTCTTCAATGGTTGATGGCTACTTGGTTTAACCATGGTCGATTATCCTTGTCGCTCTGTTTCCTCGGATTATTTTGGTGTCCAAATTGATCTCTGTACTGGTGATGTATCTACTTATCATACGGCTCTTCCACTTGGCTGCTACTAAATCTTCATTTACTTCATGTTCTTCCATCCTTGTTTGAACTACTTCCGTCATTGTTAATTCTTTTTTCACTCTCTGATGTGTGGCAATCTTTCTGTCATCCATGGTCGATGGTTCTCCTTCATTCTTTTATAGATTTCATCTACTCTTTGGCAGAATTTTTTTCCACATATTTTGTTGCATTCTATGAACAATTCCATGGTCTTCTTTACTGGTTCCTCTATCTTGTCTCTTAATTGTTGGAATTGTTCCCTCATGATCTTCATTAGTATTCCGTGCTCCTCGGTGAGTTCTGGTTTTTTCGCCCCTGCCGATTCTTCCGGGAAGTCACTTGATGTTCGTTTAGCATTTCGAAATTGACTCGCTCCTCTTGGTTCAGTAATTGGTATATTGTGCCCCTTAATTACTCCATTTTTGATCATCTCCAATCCTTCTTGTGTATTTATCATCTCCTTGTAATGCAGTTTTTCTATTTTCTTTATTTTATAAATTACTCGGTTTTTTACACCTTTAGTGCCGCTTTCTATGTGTTTATTCTTGTCATGGTTTTCGTTATGTTTATTTTCAAATAACAATGTACTTGTGTTTTCTTCATCTTTTGTTTGTTGACCATTATTTTCAGAATCCCTCTTTAGCGTTGTATCCCACTGTTTGTATCCACTTTCCATCGTTTTCTTGAGTAGAGTTAATTTTTCATGAGTTCCTTGGTCTGCTTCCTTCATCATTTGGGAAATTGTTCCTTCATAAACTTTATCATTGAGTCCAGGAATTTTTCATTTTCTGTCTGTGCGTTCTGTCAGGTGGGTTTACTATGGTATTACCTCCTGTAACCTCCGCTTCAGGTGCTTTCGTATTATTGGTTTCTTTTAATTGTTTATTTAATGGTTCTGTGTTTTTATCGATATTTTCTATGATTGTTTTTATTGATTGTTTATTAACATTCATTATTTCTTTGGTGTCTTTATGATTCACTTCCGTTATATCATTGTTATTATTTATTTTCTCATTGGAGGTTTCCATGTTTTTATTCACGGTTCCACCGTGTTCATTTAAAAGTTCACATGATTTACTATTATCACTTTCTTTTATCGGTTCGATTGCTGGTTTAGTATTTACGATTTCTTCCTTTTTGTTATCATTGTCACTGATAATCTGTTCTTGAGTATTTTTATTTACATCTTCTTGTAGTGGTTCTCTGGAATTCTTACCATCGTCCTTCTTCTTATTCATCTCCATTATGTTCCTTTCTCGCACCTCGTTTAATTCTTTCCTCCATTCACAAATGTCTTCCCTGGATTGTTCGAACATAGCCCTTATCCATGCTCTCAACTCTGTATTTTCCGTTTGTATCGGTTTCTCTGGGTGTCTCATTAATTGTCTCCATTGTTCATACTCCTCCTGTGTACACTGCTCTGTCACATGTGCGTATATTCCCGTTATTTCATTTTTCATTTGTTTTTCATTATCGTACCATCTCTTCCAATCATCCTCAGTCATCTTCTCCACCTTGTTATCGTTAATGTCATGGGTTGTCCCGATAGTTTCTTCTTTATTACACTTTGCGTCTAGCTTCCACATTTCATCATGAATATCTTCTAATCCCATCATGTCGTTCGCTGTCATTCTTACCCACGCTCGACTCATCTGTGCTCGTTCATGGTCAGTGGTATTTTCATAAATATAACCCATATCTCTGCTGAATTTTTGAATAA